>CM022401.1:17498703-17727703 GCA_011833715.1 Carcinoscorpius rotundicauda | reverse complement strand
AGGCACTAATTAACATGACATTGAACCATATAAAAATATTAAGTTTACTCTGAGTGTCATGCTTTTATATGCAGCTTAAAGTGTGCCAAGTTCTTAAGTGATCTTATTTTTAACTAAAAATAATTTTGTAATTTTTAATAAAATTTATCTGATTTTTATTTCTCTATATTTAGTACATTTTTGTATTTATTACAGAATAGTTTTACAATTTTATCGAAACAATTACTTTAATTTCTAAATCTAAGTAGTATGTATCTATATTAGATATTGAAATATTTTCAGTTTCTAATTCTTCGGGATAAATGGTGCTAATAACATTGTTTATTTCAGAATTATTTATGGTAATTAAATTATCTAAATATCTGCAAGTTAAAGTGAAAACGTGGTTATGAAACTTAAGCTATTTCGACCAAACATTTGTATTTTCATGTTATAATACACACAATCATTCTGAAATGAAAAATGCATAATTTATATTTGTTTTCTATTTTTTTTTATGATGGTTACGGGGTCGGTCAAGTGACAGACCAGATATATGTTAGAGTGTAGAAACGAACATATAATTTAAACTTTTACTGAAAATAAATAATTGAAATTTGTTTAGGAGGTTTTAGAAATTATGCAAATAATGTTTGAATTTTTGGGACAAAGAGTAGTCTTAATTGTAATAAGAAATTGCTTTGCACTCACACTAGTAACAAAACAGACAGTACTTTAACAAATGAATTTTGAGTAAAAATAATTTTTAAAAAATCTGATTTTTGTGTAAAAGGAATTTGTAATATTACTAAAAGTCTACTAGATTTTGTGAAGATACACCAACTGTATCAAAACTTGTAGTGTAAATACTTAGTGTAGATATGTAGATGAACTCGTGTATGTCATACCGAGCCTTTAGTATAAAGGTTAATCTAGAGTTATGCTGTGCTTTGTTATGTAAATGTTGTGTATATGTTTTGTAAATGACAACATGTCGTGTTGTATTTAACTTTTCATTTCTATTATTTATATTTCCATATTTATATTATTGTTTCAAAGTTTAAACCAATTAAAAAATATGTTGTTATTAATTTAAAATAACATTTAGAAATTTCTAGAATTAGGTAGGTCAATCAATTGACTATAAATGGAATGTGGCGGCCTAGTGTCTAGACGACAAGTCTCGTGCAAGAACGGACATGCGCAGATTTCTCTAGAATGTTGGGAAGTTACGCGATGGTTCGAGAAGTCTAGGCCTACAAATATATAAACAGACGAAGATGCGAGAAAGGACAGAGTCATTAGTTTTTATTTGAAGAAAAGAGAGGAGAGTCAGTCATTCGTTTGAGAAAGTTTAAGTGTTTGCTGTGAGTTTATTCAACTTGGATTTGGGACCATAGCTAGATCTACAGAAGCTGTGATTTTATTTCGTCAATCTCTACGATTTGTTCGAATTACTAGTTATACTGAAGGTCAACACGTTTGGAACTATTTAAGAGAAACCGAGGCAAATTGGAAAACAACAAATTTGAGACATTCGTCAAAAACATCGTAAAAAGAACTTCATCATTCTCCATTCAAACTTCGAAATTTTTTCGTGGGACCAAATAATCACTCTAGACTAGAATTGTGGATTTCTGATCTGGACTTTTGGACTTTCATTCTAGATCATTATATTAGATACAGGCCAGTACCATTTTGTGTTGTAATTAATTTTGAAGGTTTAAACTTAATATCTGTCATTGTTATTATATAATTTATGTTATATCTGTTATATATATAATAGCTTATTGTAATAAATTATACAAGCTGTTATCTGTGTCTTTCTGTTGCGTTTGGTCTACGAAAAACATAAAACATAAAAAAATGTAACATACTTGCTACAAACTTTTCTCTTCACCAGTGAATGGCAATAACCATCATATTATAATTCTTACAGGTCAGCATGGGCTGATAGTTAAGGTTGTTATTTTACAAATTCTATACACTTTGTCATTACATGTGTAGGGCCATTATAAAATCAAGGTCAATATGATTTGAATCAAGAGGAAATCACTGGGTCGTGGTGACTCAGAAATGAAAATGTTTTAGTTAATTAAAATATAATAACTCATAATTTTATTACTTTTATTACTGGGAGCAACTGAAGAGAAATAATAGGAATAGAGTAGAGAAGTAAGTGAATTTTGCTTGTCATTTAATATCCTTGGGCTTATTTTATTTTTCTAATTGATTTTTATTATGAGATGGCTAAAAACAAGCTACTTAAAACATTGCAAGTTGTTTTGATACCCATTTTGTGCAGAAAACATAAACTGTTCAGGTACTTTAACATAAAAACACAGTGGTAAAATTTCTATAACTTGTAAGGCTGGAATAATCTAAAATAACAATAATTAGAAATCTTGATTTCAGTTATTTGTTTACATTTCATTAAACTAAAGAAATGTGTATTAAAAAATAATATTGAAAAATATGAATGCAATATTTTGATTGCTTGGATAGTTAGTATAACCAAAAAATATTAATAATGTCACAAATATCACAAAAGATATTTGTACACTAATGGGTAAAAAATACTAGCTGTGATTATAACTTTGATAATCTAGCTTAAATAATATAATGTTGTAAGTATATTTGATACTTCTTCTGTTGCACTTTGGAATTGAAAGAGATTAAAATAGCCATCTTACAGCAGTGTGAACTTATATTTGAGTAAAGAATGAGATATTTCATTAGAAGTCTTGACATTGTTGTTTAGCTTACAAGAGCAAAAGTAGGTAGGTATGAAGATACACTTTTATCATTTGAATTACAGTTTCTACAACGTTTCCTGTAATTATTATCATCATAATTCACTTGACATAACATCCAGTTTACTAGCTTTAGACAATTAGATGACTGTTAATATTGAATCCGGTCTTACTTGACAGTATTTATTATCTTCATGTAATTATTTTTTCAGGAAACTTCTATTGTATGCTGTATATTGTTGATATACAGTGGTACCTCGGTTAGAATTTAGTCCATTCCAGAAGGCTGTTCGAAAACTGAATTAATCTTTCCAATAAGAAATACTGTAAATTAAATTAATCCGTTACAGACCTCGAAAAATTATGCATTATGAAGCACTATAAGTGAACATATTGCTACCTCTGTAATAATACTTACATGCATAAAGTCAATCACAAAAACTATAAACACAATAAAAAAAAACAATAAATGAAAATTTAACTGCACTTTACCTGTGCTGAGGAGAGCTGATGGTATAAGTGAAAGGTGGTGAGGAACGTGGAGAGTAGGAGGGTTATTATTGTTTGGAAGGGGAGTCACCTTCTGGGGTTCTTTCTCTTTTCTGTCTCTTTGCACTGTTACAGTCTGCTTGAGGCTCACTGGACATATTTTTCACCAAAAACTTGTCTTACGAGGTTTTTTTCTGTCTACATTTTGAAATGTTTCTGAAGTAAGACATGGCATTGTCATTTAAAAGGTTCATGCTGAGGTTTGCTTTTGCTTTGTCAGGGTGAAAATGTTCCATAAAACTTTGTAACTTTCTCCATTTTTCACATTTCTTTGATAAGTGAACTAGGAACATCCTCCCTTCCCTCCTTCTCATCTGAAGACACTTTCTCAGTTGCCTTCTATTGCTGTTCCTTCTGAATGTCTTGGAGTTCTTCCATGGTGAGCTCAGTGTTGTGGTCTTCCAACAGCTCCTCCACATCATCACCACTCACAATCAAGCCCATACACTTGCCTAGTAACTCAATATCCTCGACAACAGGCTCATCCTCAAAGCCTCTATCTGCTACTGAGTCTGGCCACAATTCCAGGTTGTGTTCATGGTCCTCAAAGACACTTCCCTCCAGGCTTTGTCTATGATTATCAAGCAGTGGAGGATATTAAAGTGATTTTTTCAGAACTATGGAACCACTCCATAAAAAATTGCCTGGTTACTCATGCTTTACTGTTAGCCTTCCACATGAAAATTTAGTTTACTTTTCAGGACATTATTTTTCTTTCATTAAGTGTATTATTTTCTCAATGTAATGCCACTTATATGGTAAAACTACCTAGATAATGATACTAAAGTTGAAAGAATACATCAGATTGCTATTCAAGTTTAAAATAGATAGTTTTCATATGAAACTTCCAGTTGTCTTGCCTGTAAATTGACAAATTGTGATAGAACTCTAACGATCAATATAGGTAAAGAAAACGTGTTGTTGGAAATTAGTTGTCATTCCTCCCTTATATTTCTTAATTGTATGTGAAAATAAAATGAATTATTGTTTAAGTAAGCTACTGTTAAAAACTATCTGTAAAATGCAATTGTTAGTGGTAACTTAGAACATTGAAAAGTAACTTTGTAACATTTTTTTATTAATCCTACTTAGATTTCAACCACCAGATGCATGTAGCCTTGAAATTGTCAGATTCCGGGTCCGACCTCCAAGAAACAGGGAACTTCCTCTTCAGGTAGAAATTTATTGGCTTCAGTTAATTTATGAATTTCATTTCTTTAATCATAATTTAAATCCACTTTTACTTGTATACTGAATAGTGTTTTGTATACCATGGATTGAAATATCACATGCCTCTAGAATTTAACCTTTTTAGTTTAGTTTTCCTGAATTAGAATGTGTTGGTCCATCTACATTCCTTTAGTTATGACCAGTGAAAGTCAACATTGCATGGATTAAGTTAAAAAACAACAACAAAACAAACAAACAATCCCAACAACAATTTATGATGAAATGTAACTACATGAGGGGAATTTAATCATTCTGATAACATTCCCTTAAGTAAATGTTGTTTTATTTTATTATTTCTATCGCTGGTATATTTAATATAGTCATTATTACTCGGTAGTGAGTACATGTAAAAAGTAACTGACATGATAATGTTTTACTTTGGAGTATTGGAGTTTTCATGGAAAGTTGTATTAAAAGAAGTTTCAGAACTGTAAAGTGTGAATAAGTCAATATTTTTTTTTTTGTTTCAACATTACTAGTTTCAGATATGTTTGAAAAGTATTGTTTATATGGTATGTACTTTGTGTATTTGTTATTTTAATTACCAATAGTGCAAAATAATCATTGCTCATGTATCAGATCATGGGGTAAAAAATAACATAAATAGAAGTATGTATTTTAAATTTTTGAGTGCACCAGACCTTTTGAAATGTATTAATAAAACAATAGGACTTCATAATGATAGATCAGTCAAAATTAGAAAATTCTCAATGGTAATTTACTCATTTGGATATGAGAAGGAATGAAATTGATCATATTGTGACATGGTTTAGTTTTGTGGAAAATTTTCTAGATATTATGGGATGTTGGTGATTGAAAATGATGGGGAAAAAATAACTTAAGACATTCTAGAAGTGGTTAATTTTTAAAATAGTCACTTCATTTTCTCATTAAAACCATTCAAAAATAGAAATCGATAAAAGAAAGAGGTGCTCGGAAGATGAGTGTTATGTAAGATTTGTCAGTGTATGGATAGAAGTTCCAATAAAAGTGGATTCACTGATCAGATTTAGCTTACATACCACGTTTTACCATATTTTCAGTACATACACAAATGAAACAGATTGCAATGATTTTATTATTTGTGAAGTTCATACCTACTTCATTACATGAATGAGATGACCCCCATTTTTGAAAGTCAGTTGGGGGAGTTGGCCTACTTGAGAAAAAATCCTGGAAGCAAGGCTGTTGTAATGAAAATCTTCATTTCAAAATTACAAATTAGGTTTATAAATGGTCCTTTTGGTATGTGAGCTGAGTTTACAGGGCTTATATAAAAAAAAAGCAAACCAAATAGTCACATACTCAGTTATGCATTTAAAAATTCAAGATAGACTAGAAACAAAAGTGAGTATTTCCTTGATTACTAACTCTTCTAATACAGGTGGGTGAAAAGTAACTATAAATCAGTTATGCTTTAACTTTCTAAAATGTTTATGTATCTTCATGAATTTGTGCAGATTATGAGTGAACATTAGAAGGCACAAAGTATCAGATTTTCAAATTGTTAAGATTTTTTAAATTAGTTACTTGCTCATGCATTTTTTATTTTCAAATATTGACTGTTCAACATGTAAAGAAATTTTGATTTTAAGATTAAAAATACTTTTATTCATCAGAAAATTGTCAAATTTCACATGTGAAACTTCCATAACCTCCTAATATCCTCCAGGTAAGTATGAAAAGCATTTTAAGAGAGAGAGAGGGAAAACAACTGTTATTTTCACTATTATATATTTGTGTGGGCTTGGTTGATTCTACTGACTTTGTAACCACCACAAAAAATTAGGAAATAGGTATAAATTAAGCTTTTTTTCCTTTTAGAATTGCTAGAAATGTTTAGTCTAAGTAGCTTAAATCTTATAACATTTATGAATATAAAAATTTGTAATTTTTTTTTACACTTAACTTTCAGCAGTGTCTGACTAATGCCACAGAAGTTGAATGATGTAGCACACTTATGTTACTGTATAAAATAATATAAAAGTGGCCTTTACAAAGTAATCTGTCTTAACTTTCAGTGATGTCGAGAAACCCACTTGTTGAGAATTTTATATGCAAAAACGGCTCTTTTGGGTTCGCTCTTCTATTTAAAATATTTTCTGAACCCAAAAGAGCCGTTTTTGCATATAAAATTCTGTCTTAACTTTGTTCCAGTGGACCAGTATTTTGTAAAATCAGTCACACTGTATATTAATGCATATTATTATTACTACTTACAAATAAGTTCTTTAATTTTAGCCACTTTTCTCAAAACAAAGAACAATAAATGAAGTATGGAAAACAATTATCATTTCTTGTTCTGAACTTTGTACCTGATGTAATTTGCTAAGCCTTATCAGATATTGCACCTAAAAAATGTAAAAACAGTATATATTTTTTAGGTTTTGTGTATGCATTTTGAAATAACCAAAAGTAATAAATTACTATATAAGTACCACAGAATCCCACTATAATTTATCAGGCTTAACAGCTAAGCTGTATTTTAGTCTTAAAATATGAGATTTTTTTGTGCTAAATAACATTTTACCTTACAACATGGAATCTACCATGAAATGCAAAGGCTTGGAAAACCATGTGGCTGACATTCTGAGCTTTCAGTTGGTTATTCACACGTCATGGACAGATGTATGTGTACTTAAGTTCTCCCAAAAATGGAAAGAGGTGGATGATGCCACAGTGTTTGATTCACTAAATATAGCGATATTTCAGCAAATAGAAAAGATATGAAGTTCTCATTGTGTATTCTAGTTTGTCAATATCTGTAATTTGAGTTCCTAATTTAAAAGAAGCTATCTATGTTTGTTTTTAGACATTACAAACATTTAATCTCTACCATTGTTGCATTCAACATACCACATGACAAACAAAAATCAGTATTTCGTAATTATAAATATATCTTGAATTATAATCTATGGTTTGATACCAGACTTGTTGATATACATTCATAGAATAGTGGTTCAGTAAAATTTTGAATTTCAGTCTACAAGTATGATGACATGGCTTTTGACCATAAGAGGACCAGACAAACCTGTTTCAATAGGTTGAGAGATCTGAATTACAAATATTTTGTGTTTAGCAGTTAATTTTATTTAAACTTCATTTTTTTCTAATGTAACATTCACTTGCATGTGCACTATAATATTCTGGTAAATTGAAGACAAATTTAACCAAATGAAACCAAAAACAGCAGAATAACCTGGTACAACTTCTAATTAGGTGGACATGAGTAAAATTATTGGTTGCAGTTTACAGCCATGCTTAAAAATATTGGAACATTAGTTTGAGTCCTCTGGTGGGACAACAGTAAGTCTATAGACTTGCACTGCTAAAATTTGAGCTTTGATTCCCTATGGTGAATGTAGCAGCTAACTTAATGTGGTTTTACAGTGACAATAAATTAGAAATAGTTCATTTGGAAACGATGTCCTTTGGGGCCACTCAGAACATCAGTATTTTCAATTTAAAAAAAAAATTGATTCGTTTTTTTAATATTTGCCCCAGACAAAATGGAAAGTTGACAATCCTAAGAATACAATCTGATGTAACATATTAAGAGGTACATTTTACCCATGCATTTTAATTAATTATATTTCATTAACACCATGTGTAAAGTCACCTGATGCTGATTTCTTTTTCGTGAAGGTGAAAGCATCAATGATTGTCAGTTCCTCAAAAGCAGAGATCAGATGTGACCTTCTTGTACCAGGATGTCTAAATCACAAGCGTGGACAGATCCCATGTGAAAACATCCAGATCAGAATTCCTGTTCCAGAGTGCTGGGTGTACCTGTTCAGGATGGAGAAACGTCACAAGCATGGAACAGCTAAATCAGCAACAAACAAACCTGGAAAAATGAAGGTAATGTACAATTACTTTTATAAAATCTTAAGCCTGATTCATGCTCAAAGTTGACATAACAAATAGTAGAAATTGGACATATTGCTTGTATATATAATTAATGCTAATGGTGCCTGGCAGGGTGCACCAGTTACCAGAGGGCATAATAGCACTGTCGAAATAAAGAAGTTTTGCAAATTGGCTTGCATTCATTGTTCTACACAACCTATTAAGAAATAACTTACAGTTGATATTTTTTCAATGTTTTATTTATTTAATATCACTGATAAAAAAACAAACATACTTCAAGTTTTTATTTTGGTTAATTTTTTTATGTTTGAACAAAAACATTAGTGTTTATGGATTTTCTCATTTTTTATTTTTCTGGGCGTAAGATATCACTCATGGTGTTGTGAGGAAAATGGAAATGTAAGAAATATATTTTCACCAAAGGTAAATTGAAAGTATGATATAGAGGCCTGAAGCATCTGTTGATTCTTTGTATTCTCTGCTAGTAGTTGCATATTCATCTGTTAAAGGTTCATCAGCATACATGTGGTCAGCAAACCAAAGTGAATACATTTAGGTGCCTTGTGTAGTGGGGATGTGTATATAGTAGTTACGGATTATTCCATGTTAAATCATCCAGAGGGCTACAGGTGATCCCCACAAAATGCCTAGAAAAAATTCACTTGCTCATCTACCCATGCAATGAAAAACTACCAAAGATTAGATCAATATCTCTAATAGTTTCTGATTTACAGCCCTGTAAAATTTAATTAACTTTTTGTTATTTTTGGCAAATTCATTTTTGGGCAATTTTGGCTGCTTAAAGCTGCAAGATTAATAGTGGTAGAAGGCTAAAATTTGCTACACTGACTGAATTAATCTCACAGAATTCAAAAATGGTCTCAAACCAAGTTTATCTCTCTTAGGATTTTCATAGTGAGGCTGTAAAATCACCTGAAAACCCAAATTTGAAAAAAAAAGTTTATTTAATGACCCATAGCTCTAAGACTTAATATGATACAAAGCTGAATGTTTTGTTCAAATTTCCTATAACATACCAGTTGACAAATCAGCAATTGTTGTAATTAAGTCTATTAGATATCCTGTAAAAAAATTGAGTTGCATGCAACTTTTTATGATTTCGCTAAATAGCCCTACTTCAGGCTACAGTTTGACCATGTCACCAGTTGTTTCCCCTTTTCAGATTATTGTCATATATTCTTGCATCTCTAAATATGATCTACAAAAACAATCAAGATGGTGTTCAAACTACTTTTTGAGTTATAATTTCTTAAATTATCCTCTGACCATACATTTTTTATTTTTTAAAAATTCAGTTCAGGTGTGTTACTGTCTGCAAATATATCCACACAATTTTGAAAAATACCTGTCTGAATCTTATGAATTCTACTGAAATATTCTAACCACCCTTTTACAATGTTAAATAATGAAGTTGTAAGAAATAAGTAACTCATTTCTGAACAAGTTTATTGGCATAACTAGTTAAATCACATGGTAATGCAAATGTATTGTGTATGCATTACAGTTATGCAGATATGGATGAGTTTAAAATTCATAATATAATAAATACAAAGGTAAATCAGACACAAAAAGCACAGTGCTGCAACAGGGGATAACTGAGAAAGATTATAGTCATACAAACTGAAATAATCATGACAATGAAATGTTTCAAACACTGCTTTAACCATAACAACATCCAATAAACATTGCTTTGTTCAGACAGCTTGAATAAATTTCTGAAATTTGAGTTTTATTATGTTGAGAGCACTACTGCCTTGCATGGTAGGTGCATTTATCAGACAAAGAATATGTTGGAAAGGAATTCAGTTTTCATCTTTACGTGACCTTGCAGGCCATGAGAACAGTTTGTTTCATGATTTAATCATAAATGACACCAACACATCGGAATGTTCATCTGATCTATCTTTTTTGTTTCCCACGTAACATTCATGGTTGTTTCTGCATGCCACATACTTCCCTGGCTGATAACTGTCATTGTTATCATTAGATCCTATTTGAGCTGCTGCAGCATTACTTTCACTGGTACTACCAACAGTTACAACTGTGTACACATCATCATCTCAGAGTCTTCTCATATACAGTTTGTTGGTTGAGTGGGGAATAAAGCTATGATGTTACCTAATACCTGTTACAGTTTTGCATTTTTCATAGTGCTCAAGTACACAATTATGCAGGACTGATTTCTGATTGACAAGAAAGAACTGAATTCCCTGAATGTGGTCCTTTGGCCAACAGTACATATCAGAGACACTTAAAATTTGATAATTTATAGGCAATTGAAAGCTTGCACGAGCCACCAGCTTCTTTACAGTACCCCAAACTCCATCACATGGACTTTTTCCATGACTGGTCACACAAAATGCCATTCAGCAGACAACTGATAATCTTCAAAATGGTAGCAAAGATTTGCAAGATTTTTAAAAATCTTGGTTTGTGAGGCTGCACCATCGTTGAAATAAATGATCTTTTCCGTGTTTGGATATTTCTGTTTGACATGGCTTAGTACTGTGGTAAAGAAGGCATGAACAGCTACTGTCATGTTTCAGACAATCTGATGGAACACACATGCAAACAATACTGATATCTTGAGATCATGTTCAGAGATGTAAGAATATATGGTAAAGGCTGATTAGAATATTTCTTTGGGATTCATAATTTTTTTCAAAGTCGTATGGATATATTTGCACACAGTAACAGATTTGAACTGAATTTTGAAATAAAAAATGTATGGTCAGAGGATAATTTAAGAAATTATAACTCAAAAAGTAGGTTGAACACCATCTTGATTGTTTTTGTAGATCATATTCAGAGATGCAAGAATATATGGTAATAATCTGAAAAGGGGGAACAACTGGTGACATGGTCAAACTGTAGCCTGAAGTAGGCCTATTTAAAGCGAAATCATAAAAAGTTGCATGCATCTCGATTTTTTTACAGGAGATCTCATAGACTTAATTAGAACAATTGCTGATTTATCAACTGGTATGTTATAGGAAATTTGAACAAAACATTCATCTTTGTATCATATTAAGTCTTAAAGCTATGGCTCATTAAATAAACCAATTTTTTTTATGAATTTGGGTTTTCAGGTGATTTTACAGCCTAAATATGAAAATCCCAAGAGAGATAAACTTCGTTTAAGACCATTTTTGAATTCTGTAAGATTAATTCAGTCAATGTAGCAAATTTCAGCCTTCTACCACCATTACTTTTGCAGCTTTAAGCAGCCAAAATTGCCCAAAAATGAATTCTTTAAAAATTAAAAAAACATGTTAAATTTTACATTGCTGTAAATCAGAAACTATTAGAGATATTGATCTAATCTTTGGTAGTTTTTCATTATATGGGTAGATGAGCACATGTGAATTTTTTCAAGGCATTCTGAGGAGGTCACCTGGAAAATTTTCCAGAATTTGGATGATTTGACATGGAATAACCCTTACTGGTTTTTGGGGTCATTTGTAACTTCCTTTACAGTAATGTATATTATTATAGGTATATGAATAATGTGATGGCATTTTACATTCATTGTCCAGTAATTGTGTTGCAGTTTTTTTTTGTTTTATTTACTCATGATATATGGTGAGTAAAAAGGATTGAGAAACTCCATAAATTAGGAACAGTTCTGAACAAAACAGCATTTTATAACTTCAGTACAAATGTTATTTAATTTAGTTGCTGGTTTTGAGCCTTGATTCATGTTGTGTTAACATAAATTGCCTG
This sequence comes from Carcinoscorpius rotundicauda, assembly GCA_011833715.1. Classification (NCBI taxonomy): domain Eukaryota; kingdom Metazoa; phylum Arthropoda; class Merostomata; order Xiphosura; family Limulidae; genus Carcinoscorpius; species Carcinoscorpius rotundicauda. The sequence continues at coordinate 17,715,578 of CM022401.1, read as the reverse complement.
TACTGGTTTTTACAAGTTGTAGGCTTGTGTTCTAAACACATTATTGAAAAATATAACAGAACAGTATGATAAACTTAGCTTTTTGATGTATTAATAGAAGAAAAGATTTTTCTGAACAACTTCTGCAATGATTACAGCTGTACTTTTTTATATATATAAAGCATAATAGTTTATTTATTGTGCACTTTACTTGAATCACGGTATTACAGAGTGTAGTAAAATCGGATTATGTTAAATATTTAGATTTACTTGGATATAATTATTGAGTTTCACTGGTTGGTTGTTATACTGTCTTTACATCAGACATAATTGGTCTTGCAACAAGATTGAAATGGCAAGAGTTTACAATATGTACAAAAATGATTATAAAACAAGCATAAAACTTATTAAATGAAATCTTCTGATTACTGGTTTAAAACAACAGGCTTGATTATAGTTTTGGTGTTATAAAAAAGCTAATTTTTATTGTACACTGCATCCAGTGTTTCTCAGATCAAAACAGAACATAACTTAAAGTTTTATAGAATGACTTTGAAGAGATTTACAAGAATGTAGGAAGACCTAATATTAAGTAATACAAAAATATATCAAAGGAAATAATTCTTTCTTTCTTTTAAGCAACATTTCACAACAAAAGTCTTTTCAACTATTCAAATAAAAATAAATTGTTTAATTTCACAGAAACCGTGTAATACTATGTAATCTGTAAAAAGTTTCAAACTATTTTTTCAATTAGGTTTTTCTTTCAATGCAATAAAAATGAAAGTTTTTCTTTTTTGTGATATTCAGTTCAATTGTTACGTTTTTTTTATGTTTTATGTTTTTCATAGACTAAACGCAACAGAAAAACACAGATAACAGCTTGTATAATTTATTACAATAAGCTATTATATATATGACAGATATAACATAAATTATATAATAACAATGACAGAAATTAAGTTCAAACCTTCAAAATTAATTACAACACAAAATGGTACTGGCCTGTATCTAATATAATGATCTAGAATGAAAGTCCAAAAGTTCAGATCAGAAATCCAAAATTCCGGTCTAGGGTGTGAATTTGGTCCCACGAAGAAATACCGAAGTTTGAATGGAGAATGACAAAGTTTTTTTTACGGTGTTTTTGATGAAGTTTCAACTTCTCGTTTTCCACTTTGGTCTCCCCTAAAAAGTCTGTACGTGTCGACTCTCAGCACAACCAGTAATTCAAATGAATTGCAAAGATTGACGAAATAAAATCACAGTTTCTGTAGATCTAGCTCTAGTTACAAATCCAAGTTGAATAAACTCACAGCAAACACTTAAACTTTCTCAAACGAATGACTGACTCTTCTTCTTTTCTTCGAATAAAAACTAATGACTCTTCTTTCTTTTTCTCGCGTCTTCGTCTGTTTATATATTAGTAGGCCTAGGCTTCTCGAACAATCGAGTAACTTTTACAGAACTCCAGAGCAATACGCGAATGTCCATACTTGCACGAGACTTGTTGTCTAGACACTAGGCCGCCACATTCCATTTATAGTCGATTGATCTACCTAATTCTAGAAATTTCTAAATGTTATTTTAAATGAATAACAACATATTTTATTGGTTTAAACTTTGAAACAATAATATAAATATGGAAATATAAATAATAGAAATGAAAATTTAAACACAACACGACATGTTGTCGTTTACAAAACATTTACATGACATTTACATAACACATTGTACTTGGATGTTCCTTGTAATAAGAAATTCCTTTATTATATTAGACTAAAGAACTATTTGAAAAGAATAAAAACTCTATGTTGGCCAAGAAAGTGATAAGAAATATTTTATTTGTTTGATTTTGGTTTCTTGTCTTATTTAGCTTTAAAGTTCTGTGTTTTTTTAAATATGGTTGTGCACCATTTTTTTCTGAAAATCTTCCCTTTTGGTTTTTAAAATTGTCAGAGCTGAGAACCAGAAGATCCAGTGAGAAAATAAGTGTGAATTAATTGATTCATGTTTTTGTTTGTAGATGTGGTTTAGTAGAATTGAGATGGTATGAAACATTTCAAGACTAATATTTGACCAGTGTGTAAAATAAACTAATAAATCTGCTTGAGGATAACCAATATTAGTTTGACACACCAGTGTAATTTTCTAAGCAAGATCGAATCTAAGGCATGCATGATTTACAGAGATTTGTGGAGACTGTTGATAGTTAAGGATGTACCATCTTAAGCCTCTTACTTTGTCCTTGTGGCATTTCTGTGGTCAAAAGAGTTATTAATTGGTAGAGTTGTCTTCTGTTATGCTTTGTGATGATATTGTAACACCATTGTTATCATCATCTTCTATTGCCATTGGTATTTCTAGTACATGTTTAAAGTTTTTTTAAAGAAGAGTTCACTGTTTGATCTTTACATTGGTGTTGTAAACAGAGAGCAACTAAATGGTATGATTTCAGTAAAGTTGATGGAGCTGTAGTAATTATTCACTTACTGATGCTGACTGTTATTCATTTGTAGGGTTTTGACAGGATCAAAGCCACGGTACAGGCAGCTGAACCTGGACTAATTCAAGTTTCTGTTGGACAAGCCAAGTATGAACATTCACTTAAAGCAGTAGTGTGGAAAATATCTCGACTCCCAAAAGAAGGACAAGGTAGGGTCTCTGTGTTTCTTGTTGAAATTTAAAATACTGACTTATTATACATTCTGTGTCATTTTATTAACTTTTTAAAAATTACTTTGTCATAAACTTGAGATTGCTTTCGAATAAACCTCGAGAAAAGCTGTAACCGTGATAGTAATAGACCCTTTGTTTGTATTCAGAAAAAAAACATCCTACATCCAAATATATTTAACCTGAATGATATATTTGTTTAAAGTTTCAGTGCAATATGAAAGCAGAATGAATTTAATTATTTAACTTCTAGTTTATGTTAATGTTTTGCAATGTAATATGTTAATAACTTTTTAGAATTCATTGTATTTTGAAGGTAATGGATCTTTGTATATTTCACATTTAGTTTTATTTTTTTGCAAGTCTGTAATGCAAACCAATTGATTTGAATTAGAAGGAAGTGCCTTATCAGTTGGGACTACATTTTGACTGAAATTTGACATTTATGTAGGTTAGATAGAAATGATAGGTGGTTTCATAACTACAAACTACATTGTACATATAAAGCTATTTACACTATTATCTGTTTTCACTTTTTTACAGGTGCATATACAACACATTTTTTTTTATCCCGTTTGAATCTAACTTCCTTCGACCAGATTCCAAATTCTGTTTGTCAAGAGGTCAGTGTAGAATTTGGCATGCCCGCCACTGTCGTTTCTCATACCACAGTCCGTTCAGTGTCCATTCCATTCTTAACTCCTCCAGAGAAATTCGTCAGGTATTCTTCCAAGCATGAGTATCAAATAGAAATGGATTTCAAGTTTATCTCCTCAGACCACGATGAATTGGCTGGCAACTTAGAACCTTCATTACCTTTTATTCTGTCATCATTGGGGGACACTCTAGGAACAGGAAGTGGTGATGAAAATGGTTTAAACTGAAGAGTGTCCACTGATGATACTTAAAGCTAGTGTTTAAAATATTCATGAAATTTCTTATTCACTTAAATAATAGTATGAACTTTTCATCTTCCTCAACCTAAAGTATTTGGTTTTTTGAAACTTGCTGATATTTTTATGGAAGAGTTGACCTTATTTGTTATTAAGGGTTCTTTCTAAACATTTGGTGCTTGTGGAAAACATGAAGACTCAAAGTGGTGTTAAAAGTGTATGGTGAAGTAATATTTTTTTCTCTTCTTTATGAATCTACAACATGAAAATATTTATTATTGCATGCCTGGTTGAAGACAGTAGTTTAATTAAAAGTTAATTTAGCATGAAGAAACGGGTGTCAAGTGTTTTGGTTTATTCAATGCGAGTATGAAGAAGTTTTGTCAGATGGTTTTAATTTTTTAATACTTAAACTTTTGTATTTATAGTTTTATATGGAAATTTTATCCCAGATCTAATTTTTGCATTTATTATTAATACTTTTATTATATTTAAGCCTCATAAATCTGTGTTTGCTTCACCCCTGAAGTGTTGTGACATATGCCTTATTGTTTATACTTGTGAAGATAAAGAACTTATTTTGAATGGCCAAATTTAACTGCAAGGATAAGTGTTTTTTAGTAATTATTATTTGTTTTTATTTTATATTTTCGTACATTATTTTACTATGTTAGTGTGAAGTCCGTGTATTTACAGTGGATAAACAGATACATGATAAAGTTTTACTGTCATTACTACTTCATTTAAATTAACGTATCTGTGTTTTAGTGTAGTATCAGAGGTACAGTGTTTAAAGAGAATGTGTTAAACGTGGCACTAGATGCAGTAAATATTGTTCAAAGATACAAGATAAAGAAAACTTGTGCAATGTATCAGAAGTAACATTTAGAAATGTTGAAAGTGTTACCTGAACTTTTTGATCTACAGGGGACATTTTTAATATTTTATTCAAAATTAAAAGAATTAACACAATTTTAGTTTTTTTTCTTAATATACTTTTAGTATCCCCACCCCCCATACATATTTTTCGTGTTTTGGGGATCAGGTAAAAAATATTTAGAAGTACCTGTGAAATGTTGTAATCAGAATTGGAACAGAGATATGTCGAATGTGGTATCAGAACTAGAAAATTTAAAGAATGTGAAATCTCCTAAAAATGGAACATATTGAGATGACATAGTGTAATATTTTAAGTAGTCATTTTGATAGCCATAAAATCAATACATATAAATAAGACATTGTGAATGGTGTTTCAAAACTACAAATGCATAAAAAAGTGATTTTTTTTCACAGCTACAACAGGTGAAGTTTTAAATGTTTCATTAACTCTTAAGAACATCAAATAAGTGTAATTATCAGGCTTTCTGATTATTATTATAACATGGTGCTTGTAATGCATATGAGCACTGTTCTTTTAGTCATTAATAAGTGACTTTTGTCAACAGATGGCAGTATATTTGGGAATCGGATGCATCTAGTCAAGATTAGTTTGAGTTCCTCGTGGGAGCTTGTAAATAGAGACACGATGTATGAAAATATGTATAGGTACAGAAGTGTACTTTTGAAGTAATCTTCTAAATCGTATGGAAAGGAAATCTTTTCTTAATAGTAAAAGCTTGTATAAATAGGTTCTCTTTTTTTGGACTTACCTGTAAGTGCAAAATAACTAAACACTAGAATTATTTTTGATCTTGTTACGATGTTGATAATTTCATAAACAGAATAAAACTTCCATACAAATACGATAGATTACGAAACATACTTACATATATTTTCTCTTAATGCGAATACTTTTTCTGTAAATAAATTTCTTGTGTTTTGGGGAACATTACTGCTCACTTGTTCTTCTGTTTCTTTTATTATTGTTACTATATATATATATTTTAAAGTTGTCTGGTGAAGCAGGTTGCTTTGTGTTCTTCACAATGTATCTTACTCTTATGGGTTTTTTTTTTCTTTTCATTGTATCTTCGAAAAAATGTAAGAATATGTTTTTTTTAATGTTAGTGTCAATTTAGCAAGAAATTTCTATTTATTTTAATGTTAATACTTTCACTAAAACTTGTGTTTTTGTTTGGTTTTTAAGTTAATTTTATGATTCCATATGGAGATTTTATTTATTTGCTTTTGGCCTGCCATGGACTTGTGGTTAGATCATCTGACTTGTAATCTGAGGTCACAGGTTCAAATTCCTACCACTGACCATATTTGTTTGTTCTGTTGTGTGAATGTTATGTTGTGGTGTTGAATCCCGTTCTTCATTGGTAGAAAAGTAGTGTAAGAGTTGTAGTGTGAGTGGTATAAGAAAAGGGTAAGGAAGATAGCCCTAAAGTAATTTAGTACAAAATTTAAAACATACCAAAAGATTCATTTGTTAATTTTAGTTGTTGTTTCATTTAGAGCAAAGCCACATTGGGTTATCTGCTATGTTTACTACAGGTAATTTAACCCTGAATTTTAGCACTGTGAATCAGTAAACCTTACTGCTGTCCAGTTGAGGGACTTTTTTATTTCTTTTTTTATGTGTGTGAGTTATTACTAAAAAGCAGACTTCCATGTTGGTTTTTTTCAAACAAAATCTTGTGAATAAATTGTACAATATTATTAATATTTTAGGAATACACAAAAGATATGTATTTGTCTTTAACTTAAAGATTTAATCATCTTGTATTTGAATTCAAGCTGGTGTCTTTATGAGTTAATGCAAGTAACTTACATCTAGGAAAAATTTATCATTATTGGATCTAACTTCAATTACATACTGAAGTTCAAAACTGGTATTGTAACATCAACTTGTTTTTGTGCCTCTCAGCGGGCTCCAGGTGAGTAAGAAAATAAAAAAAAGTATGAAGTAGTTATTTGGAATAAAACAAATTTTCTTCAAAACTGTGCAGTGTCATCTTGGTAGTTTGTGTAGCTTTTGAAATACAGGATAAAAGATGTGAAATTCAGTATTACACTAGGTGAAGATGTTTGGGTAACTAGGTGTGTTTGTTAATTTATATACAGTAAAACCTGTCTAAGCTGGAAACTATATAAGGCAGAAACCTGTAAAAGCTGGAGATATCAAAATTAAGACTTCTGTTATAAAACACCCTCTATATGATGGAACCTGTGTAACACGGATGTAGAAACTATCTTTCACCTACCTTATCTATCAAAAATAGGATTAGAACCTGAGTAAGGCAGAAAAAGTGTTTTCGATTAAATATTAATCTTTTATTTAATTAATAATTTCTTTAAATATTAATATCATTAATTCCTGGGTATTTTGTTACAGTAAGTATTGGTTAAATATATTCTGTTCTTTTTTCTGCCATCATTATTCCGGAAGTCACTCTTTGAAAGAATGATTGATTGTACTTTTGGTTGCATTTACTGATAGAAAACTAGAGAAACCATGAATAATATGTAAAAGTAACAATCAGCGCTGTTTCAAAAATTAAACTTCCTGGGGGATGGAAAGTTGATGATAAAGGATGGATGACAAGTGTTATATTTGAGGGATTTTTGAACAAATTAAACAAAAGAATGGAACAAGAAAACATGAATATTCTACTTTCCCTAGATAATGCAACTTGTCACCCAAAGTTCAACTATCAAATGTTTGTTTAGTCTTTCTACCTCCATTTACAACATCAGTTCTACAGCCACTAGATAATGGAATTATAGAGTGGGTAAAATTGAAATACAGAAAACTGATGCTTTAGCATGTTATTGTAAACATGGACATCTGTAAGAGATCATCTGAAATGACTATGAAAATTTACAGGTTAGATGTAATTGAATTTTTAAGTTATTCAATAATTAAATGTGCAATAAAGTGCTTTTGAAACTGTGGATTTATTCTTGATAATGGCAGAGATTTTGGAGAAGTTGTGACGATTCTAATGAAATTCAAACTCTGATTGAGAAGATTGATGCAGATGATTCTGTGAATGCAGAACGTTTTGTGAACATTGATGAGAATGTTTAACAGAAACTGATGAACTTGATTTAAAACCTATAATAGAGGGTGTTTGGAAAGTAATTGTGTACTTGTTTATTTATTAACACACATGTTTCAATAAAGAATACAGGGGGTAACTATGAATGACAATTTTAAACAATGTTGAAAGTGACCCCCATTGGCATCAATACAGACCTGGATCCTTCTTATTTTGTTTCTAAACACTGCTATCAGTTGCTGGCTTGAAATAGACTGAATAAAATATGATTAGAAAACTGCACAGTGACTTTCCAAACATCCTATAGAATTGCAAGATGGTAACAATGTGAGAGATTCATAAGATGAACAAAATGGAAAAGATAGTGAGAAAATAGAAATTCCTACTTCATCACAAGTGTTAAACAGTTATATTAATGCTATCAAACAGTATGTTTTTTTGAAAATGAAGGGGCAAAATGAACTTCATGAAAAGGCCATAGAATTGGTGTTTTCTTTCAACTGCAGGAGAATGCTCACTAAAAAAATGAAATTGAACACTTTCTTCAAATAAATTTGATTAAGATTTTATGTACTTGTGTATATTTTGAAGGTTTATTTTTATTCTTATTCTAATAAATATAGCATTAACAATATGATAATTTTATTCACAAATGTCTTACTTTCCTTGAGTAAACCAAGTATAACGTTCTGCTCAAAAATTATATATAATTCAGGAAATGCATGCTCACTGTGTCTAAGCTGGAAATTTTATTTGGCTCCATGCAATTTTCCCTTAGACAGGTTTTACTGTAGTAGTATATTGTTAAACATTTTAGTCAATTTTAAAAAGTTATTTTTTATTTGATGTGTGTGTATGTAAAGAGACGTACACTTTTTTGTTATTAAGTTATGTTTTAACTAAACTAATGAAATAATTAAATATCTTGTATGCTACTAATAAAAATTAGTATCATGCTAATTTTTTTTGTAAAAAGTAAAACAGGTTCTGCTGTTGGGCAGTATTAAAATTATTTTTGCTTACCTTGTTTCTTGTGGACACTTGCTAGCTCCTCTTTGGTTTTCAGATAACAAGCAGGTTTCTAAACTAGCTCAAAAACTGATATTATTGGTTTCCCAAACTAAATTTAACTTCTGTTCCAAGGCAGCTGATAAACTGTAAAGAACAGTTGTTCACTTCTAAGTGAAGTTGGTATATCTTGAAATCAATTGTGATGATTTATTTATTATGCATGTAGAAAAACAACTACAGAAGTATCATTTAGGCTTAGTTCCATATGTTTAATGAAAAGTCTCTTTATCTGCAATGTTCATTCATTTTCTGACAGGTGGTAAAGAATGCTGCAGTCTTTCTCTCAGAGTGTCAATTACACATATTGTTGATAAAGCCTGAAATAATCTCTATTTAGCTTGAGATTTTCTATGATTGGAATTGCTTGGTGGAATGTTGTGGGACCAAAATAAGTGTTTACAACAGGTGTCGCCAGCAGTCGTTGATTGACATAGTATTGGAATTTAATCCTTCCCTTTGTGAAATCCTTTTATTTCTGAAATGATCTTTAGCAGAATGATTTATATGATGATTTGAAAATGTTCAATATATTTTTCTTTATTTTAAAATGTAAACAGCCAATAAAGAGTAAGTATTTTGGAGTTAATTTGTATAAATCAGTCACAAGGGTTTACATGGGTACTTGTGTATAATTTTGCTAATTAAGTTGGTAGTTTGTAGTTGTTTTTAGATAATTCTCTGTCATGTTCTATGTGGAATACTGATTTTGTGCTTGTTATTTCTAAGGCTCTGAACTGAATTAACATTAGTTCCAAACAGAGTTATTACATCTTGGAAACAACTGTGATGATTTAATTGTGGTCACTGTTGAGTTCCAAACAGAGTTGTTACATCTTGAAAACAACTATGATGATTTGTTTGTAGTCACTGTTGGGTTCTAAACAGAGTTGGCATATCTTGGAAACAAGTGTGATGATTTTTTTGTAGTCACTGTTGGGTTCTAAACAGAGTTGGCACATCTTGGAAACAAGTGTGATGATTTTTTTGTAGTCACTGTTGGGTTACATCTTGAAAACAACTATGATGATTTAATTGCAGTCACTGTTGGGTTCCAAACAGAGTTGGTATATCTTGGAAACTACTGTGATGATTTAATTGTAGTCATTGTTGAGTTCTAAACAGAGCTGGTACATCTTAGAAAAAATCTATTTTCTTGTTAAAATAGGGTTCACACTCTAAAAATTAGACTCTAATTGTTGTTCACATTAAATTTAACCAAAGTTAAAGATTTTGTATCTTGTTCATGGAATATTATGAGTTGTATATTCTCTACAACTTTCAAACATTTTAAAATCTTTTTTTCAAGAAAGGACATTAATTAAATATATGTCCAATCAAACATTTTCATTCCATTTCTGAAATTCATTTAATTCAAGTCTATTAAAAAAACAAAATGTTGAAAGTCAACAGATTTGATTAAAATGATGTTGCATTTGTGTTTGGCTAATCGTTATTTCTTCAACAGAGGGGTATCAGAATTTGTTTCATATTTCTGGGAATCTGACCCAAAAGGTGTTGTTGCATGAAGTAAACGAGTCCTGTAAACTTCAACTTCAAAGTGGAAAAAAGAAAACTTTCATACACAGTTTTGAAAAGCATGTTTTTATAACCTGTAATCATGAAAGTCTGTGCTTGTTTCACTGATATCTGCATATGTTGATTTTTTAATGTACTCAAATGTTATGAAATTTTTCAGTAGCTAAGGTCTGGAAACATTCTCTTTTGATTCCATTAAAAACTGATAGAAGAGACTTAAACAATTTTATGTAAGTCCTTTAGTAACAGTGGAAGAAGTGGCTAAACTTTGATAAATAGTTCCTAAAATGTTATTTTTGAAACAGTAAACAAAAGATGAAGTTTCATCAGCATTTCTTTTTACATTATAATGGTTTTGTTTTTGTGAATCATCCTTTTCAAAACTTGATTTTTTTCATTTTCATGGCACAAAAACGATTTTTTAAATCTTCCCAAGTTTGCAAAGTTCTGTAATAGTTTGTTTCACTTAATTTGTATTTTTTGAGACCTACCAACTTTTAGATGTAGATTTAGTGCATTGTGCACAATTTGTAAACCATTAACAAGGTATAGAAGTTTAAATTCCTGTAATAATATCTTGTTACAAACGGTTAAACAATTTTTAGCTAACTGCTGTAACAGCTACTGATAGTTGCAAAAGTCAGACATATCCATTTTCTCTGTGGCAAAATTTATCCAGTATGATGTCGGGAGTTGCATGACATAAAAATTGGGTGAAAAAATATGTGAATGAGCTTTTCAGTGAAATGTATGATAAGATATCAATAAAGTATAATAGACAATTAAAGTAAGGCAGCAGTCCGAAGTAAACCAGAAATGTACTGTCTGTGGTTTGATGTGAAAATGGTTGTTATATCATTGTAAGGAAATGTCACTAAACAACTCATCATTGTCTTCCCAAGAGCTTTACAAATGGTGGTTATTTACACATTATGTCTAAGTTTACACCATTTTGTTATGTGATACATTTAGTGTTATGTTATTAGATCCTGGAGTTGATGGCTGTGTTGAAGGGAAAGTTAAAAAAAGATACCATATACTTCCAGCAACCTTTTCTATTGGAATAGAGATGTTTCTGTCTTAAATAAATAATCATTATACGTGCTTAATGTAAAACAATCTCTTAAGTTGTCTTGAAAACATAATTTAAAATAAGTTTCATGGTACAAGTGTGTGGAATTTTTTAATGAAATTTTTTGTCCATCAAACAAAATACTAGAAAAAAACTGTCCTTCAGTTTCTTAAAGAAATTCCTTATACTTTCCCCACCATAAAAGTGGAATGTTTATGTAACTGTTTGTATTTATAATTTTGTTTGTGTTGCTGTATTTCAGTTTTAGGTGTGTTAGTTTGTATCGAGTCCATTAGGCTTAAGATATATATAACTTTTAGATATACAGTATTTAATAATATGGATTTCTTGTTATTTTATTTGCCAAAATATTAAATGTCGTTTGTTAATGAAATAGTATTTATTCCCATACAGTTTGTGCTACTAGGTGTGAATACAAAGGGATTATTTAATGGCCTCAAGCAAAATGTCACAGTTTGGTTTACTGTTTTACAGACTCCAAACTGAAGGCTGTCATACCTCTCCTCACTACCAAATATTGCATCGTAACAAATGTACTTGGTCAGTTGTTAATGTTGAATTACTTGTGTATATTTGCATACTGTTTAATATTATATATATGTTGTGAACCGTTTTGTCTGTCTCCAACTTGAAAAATTGTGCACGCAGGCAAATTTCAACATTCACTTTTGAAATTATAAGGGGAAAATCATGAATAATGTTGATGTCAAATTTCATTTCACAAACAAGATATTTTATACTAAACTGTTAGTAATTAATATCATTCACATTCCAACATGTGATGTAACTTTAATAAAAATATGTGTATTTACTGTTTGTTATTGCAGAGTAGTTCTTGATCTGACTGAACTGCTCAATAATTACTTTTCACAGTAGTTGATACAAGTAGCTTGGAGTGAAACCAACAGTACAACACAATTAACCTATTTAAAGTTTTGAAATAGTTTAAATTGATAGATTTACCTTGATTATTACCTTCACTGGGGATGCATATTTTTGATTGTGTAATATAATTCAGTGGGGAATCTTCAATTAGAGTGTTGCACAAGTTTTTATGTTTTTGTTGATGTATGTTCAAGAGATGAATAGTTTTGACCTAAAAATCAAAGTAAGTTATTACATGCATATATTTTGTGTGTGTTGTTAGGGCAGACTCTGTTCCGTTTATTTCTGTGTTAAATTCATTGCCACATAGTTTGCAAGTTACCTAATGTGGCAAGGTGCAATCCAAAATAAATAATTTCTGCATTTGCCTGAACTGTTTGCAAAGACATTTCTCTAGCATATCGCATTTAATTACTACAATGAGACACGTGTCAAGGGGTCAATTCAACTACTAATTGTAAATGATATAAACTAATGAGTCCGTAGTGACATTCTGAAATGATTAGAAGGTGTACTTATTATGAAACTAATCAGACATGTGTGTCTGACATTTCACTTCATTGGTTAAAACATGGCCCCAGTTGGTAACTGTGGATAGGAAAACATTGTATATTCCTATTACAAAACTATGGACTTTTTAAGGGTCTTAAGAACTGTAAGTTAAGGAGCTTTTAATGACTGGGGATTTTTGTAAACCAGCATGATTGTACAAAATGTTTGTGCTTTTAGAAAGTTATAATTACTTTTGTAGCCACTATTGAATAATAAACAAGTTTAACTTGATGGATGAAACAGAATTCTGAATGAAGTTTCTGCTTCCTGGGAACATTCCTGATGAGTACATTGCCACTGTGGTTTGTCAAGCAGTGTTGATTTGTTGACGTCTATAAGAGTTTAATAATCAAACATCATTACTGGCTACAGTTTTCTTTTTCTCATTGTGAAATCTTGAGGTGAATCTGAAGAACTCAAGTTTCCACGAGTGCATTCCTCTCTCTCTAACTTTTTGATGCAGTTAAAGCATTATTTTTTGTCTAAACATGTGGCAAACAGTTCCTTAGACTTTTTGTTTATTTATAAACGATGAAGCACAGTAAAACATTACAGAAATGTTGACTTATTTTCCTTGTGTTAAGTATTATAAGCTATGTTTTATAAGACAATCCCTTGTCATAACTGAATAAGAAACTGTACAGGTATTTTTAATTTGTTGAATTTTAAGATTTTCTGGGGTATATTAAACAACTGGTTTTTAAGTAAATGGTCTTACAGGTGTTTCTGTTTAGTAATACAGATTTTTTTTATCTAATGGTTAAAGGTGTTTTGGGTAGATGATTTTATTGGTGGCCTTCTGTGTGGGGATGTTACTGTGTGAAATTTTACAAGTGTTCTTGTAAGTAACATCGTTTCTTATTTACTTCATTCTTCTATCTTGTAATCAGTGTAAGTAACATACTGTTTAAATCACAGTTATAATTTATTGCAAAAAACAACAACAAAGCTCTCTTACTACACATTTCTGCGGGGCATTATTGAGCCAGAACAAATGTGTCCAGAATGTTGCAAAATAGTTTTGTAATTACAATAGTCAGCTAATGTGGTTTAGCCAAATATGCACAGGAATTCAATGCTTTTGATGTGTATCTACATAAAATGGTATAAACTACTTGTATTCAAATGTACATGCTAGATACATTACAAAAGTATTTGTACTTGAGATATGTCTATGAATTGATGTATTACTAGTCCTAGTATTAAAATTGGTGGTTGTATGAAGAATAAAAATCCTTTTCTTTTTCTGTATAGTATGTATATTCTATTTGCATAATCCTTAGAGCCTCCAAATTGTGTATCCAGTTTTTTTTGCTTCAAAATCTTTGTATATTGTATTTGATGTTTAATATCCTGTATTTAGTCAGTTTTGGGTAAAATCAATGGTTTAACTACGATTTCAGTTACATGATATCAGTGGCATTGCATGAGAGGTCATGGCTGATGTTTTGGATGAAGACTTTGAAGGAGTTATTGTTTCTAGTTTATTATCTTAATACAGCACACACTGTGCCTCTTTGTTCTTTCTCACAGCTTGCCTTTAATGCGAGTACGTGACTGTGTTGTGTTCATGGGAGCAAGCATCAGTTGAAACTACTTGTAAGTATATGTGCTAAAACTAGGTATTTAGTCAGAATAGATTATTTTCAAAATTATTCATCCAACAATAAAATGCACAGGTACTTAAATGTTGCATAATAGTAATTTTCATTCCATGAGGTGGGAGGCCAATAGCATCAATAATAATGTGACAATGAAGCAATAGAATGCATCACCCTTTGATGTAAAGTATGGTGTATGTTTCAGAAACAGGCTTGCAGTAATGTGAGTTACACAATTTTTGTGCCTTTGAATTCATTTTTGAATTAGTAATTTTGGTTCATCCTATTAATATATCTACAGATGTATCATATATTTCCACCCTTCTTAGATACCTCTGTTTATTTTGTTTAATATGTAACTTTTATATTCTCTGTTATCACATTACATTTTGAGCTGTTCTGTAGACCTCTTCTGACTTCATTGTATATACATATGCATTGTTGAATTCTGTCATCCAATAGAAAAAGCAAGCTTTACTGTATTATTTTGCATGTACCAACCCATGTGGTAGTAGCTATGTATTTTAATATCTTATTTGTAATCCATACCTAACATGAAGGTTCTTATTAATTAAAATGGCTTAAGACTCAATTTTGTGAATATTACTTAACCAACTCTATTTCAAAATATTTAAAACTAGCATTGTTTGAGTTGTAGCTATTTCCTTATTTTGCTCTTATCATAGTATTACATCATGAATCCCCCTGCATCCAGTTATGCCATCTGTTGACGTATCTTTAACCTTTATTTCAGGGTGATGTTTTATATAAAACTGTTAAATTTGTTTCAATAACCTCTGGTGTTCATTTTGATTTCCAAATGAACATGTTGTGTGTCTTATTTGTGTAGTCTTGCAATGAAGGATTCAGCTGTTCAGAAATGTCTTATTTTTATGGGATTTAAGCTTACTGTAATGCTTTGAAATACCTAACACTGAGAAGAAAAGCTCACTACTAGTAGATCTGAGAGAAAGTTGTGTGGCTTAATGTTCTATAGAAATTTATGTTACACTCTAGTCCTAGTTAATGTGAAGTTGGATTTGAAAGTTCTAAATAAAGTTATCACTGTTTACTGATTTATTTTGTTGGTAAAGTAACCAGTTTTGAAAGGGAATGAAATACTTTATTTTCCATGTTTTACCAATTCGATACAGTTCTGGAAATCATAATACATTTTCCAATTTCTTCCTATTACAAATAACGAATATATGTCGATTGATTAACCTCAATAAGAAAAAATTATATTCGGTTGGTGTTGGTCAAAACTATATATTAACCCTTCAGGAATGTTTACAGATAAGGTTTACTATCTCCCCATGAAATAACAAGATTGTTTTCTGTAGGGGAGTTAAATACTATAGTTATTGAATTAAGACAAAATTATACACCTTGGAAAACTGAGCCTATCTAATTTGCAAGTAGACTTAACAAAAATCTTTTATTTTGCCATGCCTTTAACCTTGAAACAGTATACAACAAAATTATTGTGGATAGATTTATATACATTAAAAAAGAAAAAAATGATAGCTGGTTAACTGGCTTTACAGTAAAACCATTTGATGCAAGGTTAAGTCCTGAAGAATTAGATTAATTTAAATACTTGTTAATTTCACTATCTTTTGTAATTTCTACCAAACTAAAATGCTGGCCCCTTAAGACACTAGAAAGATGAAGTCACTTTGTCATCAAGTGTGTTCAATAGACTAACAGAGGCACATTACCAGGATGACCATTTCATTACAGAAGGAAAAATAGTTTCTCTAGTACACTGCCATTCATTTAAGAGTGTACTAAACAGGATAGATATTCTTATATAAGGCCATCTTCATCTGTTCGCTGTAGTAAAGGACAAATTATTGGAGATTCCACCTGTGAAATAAATATCAGTCGATAAAGCTGTAACATTCATTTTTCACAGCAAGATCAAAATACCTTCTTAACCTCCAGAGCTACTTAGATTTTACAAATGAACAAATCTGATGCTATTGCCAGAGGCATTTTGTTCTCTATGTTAAGGTTTGAACAAGTTATTGCAAAGTTTTATAAAAATACTTTCATATCCTACAAGTGTAGCTGATATCCACATTTCAATAGTATATAAATTTTTATACATGTTTATAAAATTAACATTAGGCAGTTTTAAGAAAAGGATCCAGGATTTCACCTACTGAGAAAATTGTGACTTTTTGCAGGCCATCTCTTCTCTAATTTATTTACCATATCTCTAAATTATACAAAATTTAATGCCAATTACTCTTTATAATGTCAGCAGTGATTAGTAAAACAGTTTATCTAGCCTTCAGTCTTACTTAGTTATAGTCATAAACTGGAAAATGAGACCACAAATGAGGTCACAAATTGCCAGTTCTCCTCCCTGATGTTTAATACTGTACAAGTTACGACCAGTAGAAACTCAAAGTTTTAATTCATCACACATCTTATTTCATATTCAAACTTTACTCCCACAACATACACATGAATCAGCTTGACAGAATTTTTAATGGCTCCCGTCACAGGCCATTGTTTGCTTTTTTGCAGGTTATTTTGTGTTGTTTGGTGTATTAAATAAACAAATAGGTGCAGTAACACCATTAGTATGAAAAAGTAGGGTGAAAGAAGACATGATTAAGTTCTGTACTTGTATTTCAGATGTATTCTATTATTATGAAATCAACTAAAATACAAAAATTTGAAACTTTTTTTAGGTTAAGTAAATAATAATTCTGCTTCACAAGGTATGCTTGTGAGTAGCCT
The DNA here is from genome assembly GCA_011833715.1 of Carcinoscorpius rotundicauda. Lineage (NCBI taxonomy): Eukaryota > Metazoa > Arthropoda > Merostomata > Xiphosura > Limulidae > Carcinoscorpius > Carcinoscorpius rotundicauda. The sequence continues at coordinate 17,698,591 of CM022401.1, read as the reverse complement.
GTGGATTATGTAATTTGATAGGGTAACACATCAGCCATACAATCACGTGATTTACAACTTGTATGTTGTGAGTATTTGCTAAACACTGTTCAACTGGCAACAGAACAATAACATTTAAGTAGAAACAGATGCATACTGTTAAGAGTTTGAGGCTTTTTAGAATAAACAAATGTAATTCCCCGTTAAAATTTGAGGTTATTCTATAAAGAATAAAAGGGTAGTTTGACATTACAAAAACAAATTTAATCTGACTAACATTGAACAGAGTAGAGAAAATAAAATCTGAAGTTTATGTAAATGAAACTTTAGATTTTCAAATGAAAAGTATTTATAATGTTAGTATGTAAATTTTGTGCTCCTAAAAATCAATGAATATATGAAGAAAACTTCATAAGTTACACAAAGCATACCAGAAGTTATAGCAGCAAAACTATAGACTAATGTGGGGTTATGAACTCAGCTGAGACCAGAGCTGGAGAATTAAACAATATTAAAATAGGCCATTTTTATAATGGGTAATTAATATCAGACCATGAATCTATTATAAGAGACTTAAGAATGAGTACAACTTAAATAATCTGAATAGACTTATCTTCATCCCTTGGCTTTTAAATATGATCTAGAAGTGTCAAGAGTTTGTAATAAGTTTTCGGGCAGGTCAAGAATGTATTAATACACAAATGTAACACTATTTAAGTAAATAAATGTTCCAAAGGGTAATGATTGATGTGGAAGAATACAACAACAGCATTCTATCCTACTGTCAAGTGTTTTGAAATATTATCTTTAGTAATATGCTAAGTTAAATGAACAACATACCCCAAGGATATATTCACAAGTTTTAGGTTCCAGCAGGTAGAGAGACACTGAATCTGGATGTCCCTTTACGTCTTTACATCTGAAAGAAAAGAACTAACATTTATAGAAGTACCAATTATACTTAAGTTCTTAAGTGATTTTAAATGATCATATTTGGTATGTAGTATTTCTTTAATGTATAAAAATTCCTCATCAGGAAATATTTTGAACTTTTTATTATTAATTTAATAGAATATGCACAAATACACTCGGTGATCGAGGTCTGCAAGAAGATTTTAGTGATCCAATCCAAAGCTAAATTTTGAATACATTAATAGGACTTCATTACCACAAGAAGGATAAAAGAGTACTTTAATGTTTATAACAACTTTCTAGCTCTGTTAACCCTATCTACCTGGGCATCATTTACTTTGCACATAAGGTTTTAGTGGCTCAAATTCTAAATTTTATTAAACTACTTATGCTATACCAATTAGTATAACATAAAATTGTAGCTAATAATCCATAATTTAATAGTGTACAAGTTTTATGTTCTTAATTTTATAATGCAATATTAAAAAAAAATCTTAATTTCTCCTGGTTTGAGAAAGGTGATATTTTCTGTAGGTGTTCCATCTTTATTTTATACATCATCTCTCCAACAAGTATGAAATGTAATGTAAATTACTTACAATAAAATTGTCATTACTCAAACAAACCATAACTTTCATAGTTTTCAATACTGTTTGGTTACAGAACCATCAAATAAAATCAGATCCCTCTTGCCACACCTACCTGTGAGATCCTCTCTTTCAGGATTTGTTAATACTTCTCTCTTACATTTAATTCCACATTATTTATAACAATTAGAAAGCCAAGGGTTTCATCTATTAAATGATGTATCATATTACATAGCGTTATGAACATAAAATTGTCAATTTTCCTTTTGTTACAAGCTTCATTCCCATAGTAAAGATAAGGACAAGTTTGGTTGAATTTGTGATGGCTCTTGTTGCATAGGTAAATAGCCAGAAAAATGTATAACTTGTAAATGCATGGTATGAAGGGCAATCAAACAATAAAATTTAATTATAAATAGATGTATGCTGTTGGGAATTTAAACAAATGTAATTTCATGTTAAATTTGAAGTCACTCCACAAGATCAGTGAAATTAACCAACTTGTATAGAGTTAGGGTGGAGAACATGACAGATAAAATAACATTTTACTGAAAACAAACTTGAAATGTGTTTACAAGATTTTAGAGATTCCACAAATTAAGCTTGGGATGAAAAGTATTTTTAATCTTAACATGAAAATAACTTTCCACATAGGCTATTCAAAACAAATACTTGATATATTGATGGACAAATCATTTAGTTTATTCAATCTACTTCATTAAAATAAGATTTTTTATATGTGAAAGCCTGCCCAATTTTGTGAAGATATGCATACTGTATCAAAACTATAAAGACTTTAAACAAGTACAAGGAGGCAGGTGTAAACCGTGGGGGGATGAAGGGTATACATCCCCCCTTCGTTTTAGGTGGGGGGTTTGGTGCATACAATGATCTCCTCCTACAGCTTGGCCTGTTGAATTATTTTATTGCATCATAGGCCTACATATTGTGCGTTTGTTCTTCTGATTCTCGTGTTCTTATCAGTCGAATTACATAATTAGGCCTAGATGTAGGCTTTTTCAGTAGCCTTAATCTACATCTTTAATATAGGCATCCTTCTAAGTTTTTTGATCTAAAGTGATAGTTCGTAAGTATCAGTCAGTAGGCCTAAGTATACATGCAAGTATCATGGCAACAAGATTACTCTGTGACTGCATGTTTACAGCTTTCAGGTTCACGTAATCAGAGACTACCAATTTGCAAATTGAACAGTCCACATAAGTAGTTGCAAAATTCTCCCCCCATCAGGTGTAAAAAATCTATGCCCCTGCAAGGAGGTCATGTGGTTGGTCAAATTGACCAAGTCTGTATTGAGAGAATTAAATTAATACAAAGTATTCCAGGTCCATTAAAAAGGAAAGAGATGATTTGAGTAGTTCTGTCTGTGGCTAAAGTTTCTAACTTCTTTAACTAAACATAAAATACTGTAACAATACTGTAAGATCCAAAACTAATGTATTTAAAATTAGCTTTCAAAATATAAAAGTATTCCAATTTAAAACCTATTACCTATACAAGTGGTGGCTGTAATGACACTTAAATTGACAAAACTATACACCATTACACCTGTAAACATGGGAGTATGAAGTATAACTGAACATGTGTATGAGATCCGTCAGACTCAACAATTTGCACACATAGTAAAAATCACTAACCACTCTGTCTGGATTATGAATTTTAAAGTTATCTAATCTGGATCATCCAATTAAGGGGTTTATGTTATAAATGAATTCTCAACTTCAAATAATAAACTTCACTGCAGCCTAGTCTGTTACAAATGCTTTTATAATGTTGTTACATTATCCTTTCCTTTGTTTGTTTTTGTTTATTTCATCCTTTTATTCTGCATTTTAATTACTTTTTTAAAGTGTTAAAACTTCAAGTATTTGTACCTAATAATCTACCCCATTTAATATAACTTGCTGAAGATGGAACATGTGCATTCTGAAACATTAAATAATTAAATGTTCGCTACTGTTTACACACATGTCAAACGTGCTGTTCATCATTACAGAAAGAGGATTTCTATTAATTTTACTCAAATAAAATGAATACTCTAGATCCTGATGAAAGGAAAGAGGTAATGTGAGTGGTGCAATTCATGGGCTGGACAAGAAGAAATTTCATTAAAAAAATATTTTATTTCTAGTAGAATACTGTTTGATTTAGAAAATAGCATGTTTGAACATAAAAATCTGAAATATTTTTCTGATCAGATGTGAACTGAAAATGGAAATGATTTGAAAACATAACTTTGCCTTCCTGGCAGATTCACTCCATCTTCAATTTTGTAAGAATATAATTTGATGTAAAATGACGAATAACATTAATCTCACATGTCGTGTTACTAACACACTAAACCACTGGCTTTTTAGTTGTCTGTAATTTTTATAATAATCTGAAAATTAGTGTTAAACTATCTATATGGAAATTTAATTCATCTTCATTTAAAAACTTTTCATCCCAGATCAATTTGTCTTTCACTCTTAAAATCATGTTCCTGCACATGTTAGCTAGTGTTACTTCATACACTGAAGAAAATTACCACAAATACAGGTATGTAACATTATGAAAAATCATGAGAAATTTAAGAGTTTAGCAACAAAAATGTTGATATTTTCCATAACAACCCAAACTACTGAAACATATACCATATACATTAAACTTTTTTCAAACAAATCCTAAAAGATAAATATCTATTCTTCAACATTTAAATGCAGTCCTGTAAAACCTAACAATGCTAGCTCTGTTAACTTAAAGCTTACTTAAGCTTTACTTCCACTTGACGAGGTTTTCCTGTTTCTTCACAAACGGCTCCTCCACTGTAAAGTTGCGACACATGTCTGTGACAAAGAAAAAAAAACGATTCCCCATAACTATTACAACTTCTACTGTAAGAGCTGCTAAAAATTTTCAATAAAAATTAAAAATTAATAATAATTTGCTTTAATCATGAATAACAGGCAAACAACAAGAGGTTAGACCTGTTTTCTTATTTTATTTTAAAATCCATAAATATCTCTTCTAAATTAAACAAAGGAAGACAAAAAACATTAAATAATGTAAACTAAAACAAAATCAAAGCTCTGGTTTTCATCTTACAATAAATGTTTCAAGATGACCAAAACTGTTTACAAATGACTGTACAGTGTAATGTGGAAATACAAAAGGAGGGAAATAAACTATTTAGTGCAACTACAAACATAGGAGTCTAACACAAAATTACTAGTTTCAACATGATGAATCTCATTACATCAGTAAACAGCTCTCTTCAAAACGTGCTTGTAAAGACTTGATAGTCCTATCAAAAATTGCTTATTAAACAAGTATAATAAAACACTAAATTTTGTAAATACAAGCTGGGATAGATATATACATAACATAGCGAGCTATAGTAATATTGAAAGTTTTAATGCTACAAAACGTATTGAAACAAGAACGTCAAACATACAAAAACTGAGTTACTTAAAATTAAAAAAAAAACCTTTATCTCAACTTTGGCTCAGACCAACAAACTTAGTGATTTGCAAAAATGGCAATAGAGGTGTTTTACTTTTAATTAACTCAGTTTCTGGAGTTTTGACTTTTTGGTTTCAATACTTTTTGTAGCATTAAAACTTTCTATAAGATTACATTTATCATACATGGGTATCTGTTTGTTTCCTTTTTAGTAGCTATAATTATTTGTTCCAGCAATACCAAGCACGAGGCACATGTAAACCTGATTCGATTTTACTCATCATGACCTCCACCAACCTACCTTCGAATATAATTACGAACCCAAAAAGTGCATTGTCCATTTAAATAGATACACACTAGGATCATCTTTGGTACAAGAAAAAATTATTGGGACCTCAAACAGAAGAGTTCTTGAAAAAATTAGAGTGATAAGGTTCATCATATTTTTTAGATGCTTGTCCAGAAAAATTTACTTAGATGAAAACTCATTCAAATAGTGAAATTTTGATTCACTCCAAACATGTATGTGGCATTTTATAAGTACAATAGGCTTTAATTTTGTTAACAAATACTATAAAATAGTCATTGTTGACATTCAGGCACTTTAAATGTGGTTTTCAATGGGTTATTTTTGTGACAATTTTTCTTCCATGACAATTCCTACTATTAAGTACTACATAGTGATATTATGTGTATATACACATTTAAAAGGCTTTTCTTTTTACTTGATGTGAATGCTAGGGATATGCTACAAAGTTATTTAAAAGTACCTAAGAACTTTTCCCTGTTTTGGACGCTTCTGAGGGTTTGCCCGGATCCACGCTAAGTGATTCTTAGAGTTCCACTGACCTAGAAGGATGGTAGTTCGACTGCCAGATTTTTCCTGTGGATTTTAAATGAGATAGTGAGAAGAAAAAAGAAGAAAGCACAAACATTCATACTAAGCTAATGAAACCCATCAAGGTTTGACAAAAATGGTCAATGTACAGTCCTCACACTCTAAGCAGGATGAAATTCTGTAATTATTTAATTTATGCTTATAATGCATCATTGAACTATTACGTAAAATATATTACATTATAAAACTTTATTCACACAGTTTGGTCTGTTTAAATACCATCCAGTAAAGATTCATTTGGATCAGTCATGTTGTTCTTGGTTTATTGATACTTTATAGAACATACACGACAAAGGCAGTTTAGTTTGTCCATTATATTGTATACTGATCACACTATAATTTTAATATTACATTAAACACATTACTATTGCATAAACAACACTGTAGATTTTAACACCTGTAATTATTATGCTTCCAATTAAATACTGGAAGGCACTTGTAAACTGTTGTTAAATGGAATATTCTTTAACAAATACACTTCTCTTACGTAAAATATCTTTTAAAGCAATATTTTTTGATGTGTGCATGCATCAAAGCACACAGGAATTTCTTATTAATTATACACTGCAGTTAAAACTCATGCTTCCAGTATCTACAAAACCACTGCCCTGATCTAGAACACGTACACATTTTTGCACATATCTTAAAACTTGAGAAAACAAGTTCACTTGTATTGCTTATGTGATTTTTAAGTCCAACAATAATTTACTTTTTTGTCAGCTTTGTCCTAAAAGCATCACTTAATTGAATGAAATTTGCTGATGTTTCTCTGACCAATAATGCAAAATATAAAATTCACTGATTTTCCCATTTTTTGTCTCTAGAAAGATATTCCTTGATGTGGAATTAGCAGCATACAAATCTGAAAAACTAGTTGTCAAAGTATATGTTTCACCATATGAGGCCTCTACAGAAATATTGTATAAAGGGCTCATCCTGTCAAGTAACAAGTTGGTTATCCTGAACTGTGGAAGTACTCAAACCTACAAATCACCAATGACATCGATATAACTTATTAAATACATTTTTTTAACTTTATTTGCATATTATTAATGGTGGAATTGGGATTTCAAGAAAAGTGGAAGTCCTTTCTGTGACTAACTTTCATGTTGCAATCAGAACACCAGGAATGGATTGAATTCTCAAGAGGGTGGAATACCATTCTGGACAGTGTTGTCCCAATTTAACCCTTATGTGTTACAAATTTTTATTTGACTTCTCACAACTAGACTATATAATGAAGACTTCATAAAGTTGGATCATTTTTTATATATAAATAAACAGAATATCCAATCATATGTTTACACAAGATTTGAAATAAAGTGGACTTACTTCATGATACTGTTCCACCTTCTTGCCATAACAAAATTCATATTTCCACCAGCCACTACCCTGAAGACCAAGATAATAACAGTTTGGTTTATTATAACTGGTTTTCCTACCATCTTAAATAACTGTTAAAAATCAGAATAAAAAACCTAAGATAAGCTAGAAATAAAGATTAACATCTTGTTGGTAGTCAGAATTAAATATTTAAAATATTAAGCAGCTTGCCATTCAAGTATGGATATGAGAGGAAAATCTTCCAACTACTTCCCCAAACTATTCATAATACTTTTACCTTATCTAAAAGAATGGGGAAAAAAATTGCTATTACTGTAATAACATATTTACTACAACTACCAGAATTGCAACAGTTGCTATCAAAGTAATAATATTTTGATCTGAAGGATAAAACTATTATAACAATATATTTACTACTGTTACTAGAATGGAGAAAGTTGCTAAAACCAAACAATTATTGTTATTAAATAACTTAATAATCCTGTTTACCCCATATAAACAATAATCTCCATTGAGGAAATCTTGGATCAGCTTTGAATCATGAGGAGGAATGTCAGTAGTCTCTGGTTTAGTGATGGGGGAAGAGGAATCCGGGGCACCTCCTTCCCACGTTGGTTGCTGTAGTAGACATGTTCACAAAAGTTATTATTTTACGTGATGCTTAACAGCTACAAAATATTTAATCATTATTTGTACCAATTCAAAATAATTCACATTCAAGCCATTTTATTTTCTAGATGTTATTACAAAATGCATTTAAAAAAGGCCTCAACTTTCCAAAAAGAGTGGTAAATTTCAAGGAAGAATTACAGGAAATATGTTACATTCATAGATAATCAACAATTATTAGTTTTAACCGTCTTTTGGGACAATGGGGAACCCACTGGTTTATTTCAACTGTCCTGTCCTCTAAACTAAATAAAGATTATTAATAAATAAATCTTAAAGCAAGCTGTTACCATTCATATATCTATCAAGCCTTCTCTTAAACTCATTAAAATTTACTATTTCTACAACATCTAAAGATAACCCATTCCATTGGTCAACCACTATTTCTAAAATAGAATTTCTTACTGAAAGATGGATTCTACCTTGCCTAAATCAATGTGTTCTTTAGTTCTATAATTTTTGCCATTAAGTATGAAAAATAATTATGCATCAGCACTATCAGTTCCATTTATAATCTTAAACTCCTCAGTCAGGTCCTCTTTAGTTCCTGTTTGTTTTCAGTCAGGTCCTCTTTAGTTCCTGTTTTTTTTTCAAGATAAAACAATGAGAGATTTCAATATCTCATCATATGACAACCCCTCCCATCCCAGGCAACTTTCTAGTAGCCCATCTCTGAACTGCTTTCCAACAATTCAACATCTTTCCTAAGACTCAACACAATATTCCAAGTGTGACTTAATCAGTTACATGTACAGTGAAAGTATGAATTCTTTTCAGTGAAGTGTTCTAAATCTAGATGTAAAAAAAAACGAGTATTAATAAGGATGTCCTACATATCTTAATTTGCTTACAAGGACTTTCCATAGTTCTGCAATTTAGTTCTACATTTGAAAAAGTGAAAAACAAATCATATAAAAAATCACAAGATGACAAATATGCCAATGGAATAAGAAAGAGTAAAATACACTTGTTGATTTAAGGTTGATTGGTCAATTCAAATACCTAATTGTTATACTACTATAAATTAACTTGCTGTTATTTTGTAATAAACATTTTATCTGTGACAAGAGAGATAGGTTTTCTTTCTGAGAGAATTATTAAAAATATGTATGAATTTAAAATTAATATTCCAGATGCTTTTAAATTTTACAATATAGTAATAGGTGGGACCATAATCTACAGACCAGTGATACACTTGCACTTGTTTTCTCATAATCAACATTCCTAAATGTTAGAAATATTTAGGCTGTATAATGATCCAATATACACTGACACTACTATAGTTTAGGAAATATATTTTCATAAATAAATAAATGTAATTCAGAATTAATAGATTTGTTTTTCTTTCTAATATACAAAAATTATAAATTTATAACCTCTGGTGGCTTCAATATGTATTGTCGAGCTTCATGTTCCAGGGCTTGAAGACGTTGGGGCTTTCTAGGAGACCCATCAAAGGCATGACAAAGAATATCTGTTTCAGCTCTGTATTTTACTCTGTAAATAAAAAAAAATGTTTTTGACTTTGCCATTTAAATATTTTTCATCTAAACAGTAAACTATCCATCACACTTATAATCAAAATGATAAAAATATTGGTGTACAACTGTATTTGACTTGCATGCAGTATGGATGAAATCAAAGACTGACTGCCCATTATATCATACTTGCCACAGTCGGAATGATATTAAGCCTATCAATACAGGAAGGTCAAAGTTCACATTGTGACCTTCTTTTCAAAGTTTCATTTAAAATTTAATTAAATAACATTTATCAACACATGTTGATAAATCTGGCAACAATACATAACTTACAATTCAAATGTTTATATTATACAAGTTTTAACTTCTTAATTTTTAAAAGGAAATTTTAAATTGAAGATTCTAAATCTTCAACTCTCCATGTCGCATAATGTATCATGTGCTTTCCCATATACATATTTCTTTTCATTCCCTTTAGGTTTCAATATATGTTGTTAATATCATACTGTTTGTCAGTTTCTCTAATTTTAATTACATTGAACCTAGTGAAGCTAGAATGGTTCTTTCTGGATGGTACAAATATTGTCAAGGTTGTGTCAAGTAACAGAAAGGATATTACACAGATCCCAGGCCATGAAGTATAACATGCATACCCACACAGCTGATAATTAGAAAACTAGTATTTTTAACTCGGACATCAATAACATGTAAACAGATCTGTCAGTTGCATAAATACTTGATCTTCTTGATGTTCTGAATATTAATTAAATTATTCTTCCTTCCTTTATTTTCATGAAATTGTTGGTTTTTTCTACATCATGTTTGTTGAATAAAAAGTCACAAATGGTTTTCACATAACAATGTCTGCTGCCATCTAGCAGCCAGAAATGAAACTTATGAAATTAAACTCACTGCTACATATAATTTTTTTTTTTTTATTATTTCTCTGCAAATAAATGTGATAAAAGAATAGCTTGAAGTTACTGCTATACAAGCTGTGCAACAATCGATAATGACAATTAAGTTCTCAAATAAGGCTATAAGTCAACTTTAATGGTTATCTATAAGCATCATAGAGTAACAGACAGAATGTGGTAGCCAATTGCCACATCACTGCATATAAAGTATTAACTTGTTTAGTGATAGCTCATTCTCAAATACTCTTAAAATGCTTTTCCAACATGCTAATGACATTGCAAAATCTTCACTTATTTCTTGGCTAGCATAGGAGAACAGAAACAAAACAAAATAACAAACAGAGGCGAAAATCTTGGCTCTTCAGTTAGTTACTATTTCTCCACTTTAGCAACACGCTTAAATGATAGTTGGAGTTTTGCAAGATGTGAAATACTTGATAATGGCAATTAGGTGTTCAAATAAGGCTGTAACTCAGCTTTATCAGATAACTGCAAATACATTTGCCATTCTGTTCTCAATCCATACCTACCTACCAAGCACCACTGGGTTTAGTGATGAAAGCAAAAGAAAGCAGATATGAAAAAGTTAGAAGCTAAAAATCTTGGGTAACATAATAATTGTTCGATACAATCTGCAGTGATTTTAAAAAGAAATGTATTTTTGCTTCTATTTCATATTTTTCATCTTGTCATTTCGCTTTCTAATTACCTAAAATATTTTATTAATAGTAAGTAAAAAACTACATATGCCAAAATCATATAAACTCTGATGATTTTACCATAGTTAAAGTAGAAAAAATAAGAGAAAAATAATATATAGTTTTACCAAATTAAAAAAAAAGTCACTCAGGAAGCTTGAGGTTGTACAAATGAAATACCAAACTGTATGATGAAAAGAAGTGCTTTTATTCATATTGTGAAAACTCAATTTTCAATTTAAACTGATTCAATAAATCTTCATACATGTACAGAAAAACCTTTACTAAAAACAAAATAGAATGATTAACTACTGGTATTCGACTTAAATACAGTAAAGATGATGAAAAGGGATTTACAGCTACCACATCATACCTACCTGTAGTCAGGATGAGAACAAAGACTAGGTGACAAGACGACAACTTCATACTGACATGTGGATGTCTCCTTCAGGGATAAGATCTCGTGTTTTCCATCTTCATTACAAATGTAACGAATCCTAGACATCCGATGCTCACCATTTAAGTCACAAATAGAACCCCCTGTCATATTGACCTCCACAAAAGGTAGTTTAAGATTTTCATGCTTGATTTCTGGAATTTTCTTAATACAAAATGATGACAGTGTTACACAAATCCATGACAATTCCACCGACACTTTTATTATTTTCACAAATACATTCACTCAAAATGTGACTATTAGTTTTATATTTTATGCAGAATGTTTTTATTAACTTGGATATGAAACACTGTTAACACTTTCTTAAATCAGAATGTATTTTCAGCAATACTCACCACCTTCAAGTTACTATTTAATTGAAATAATTCACTCTAGCTCTGAGGAGGAAGACCCTCTGTCCCTAATTCTAGGGACTAGAAATCAGGTGTGGTAAGCACTACCTAGCTCTACTAGGATGATATGTGGAAGTAACGTGTACTTCGAAATCCCAAGGATCAATGCTCTGAAACCAGTGCAATAGATGAACCAAGTTTCTAATTTTGTTTTTTATTTAAAAGCAAACCAACCCTGATTTATTCAATCCAATGACAGTCCCTGAATGGTGGTTCAGTATAGTACAGTACAGTGATACCATTAGTTCAGCCTCTAGGTTGTCTTATGGAACACCTCATTTCTATATAGCATGTGACAACCTGTATAAAGTTTGTTGAATTAGTGGTTGCTGGTTTGATGAAAGCACACCGGGGATTCTGTAAAAACGAGATAAGGGAATATGAAAGACAGTAATGAAATACTTACTGCTCTGTACAATCTAGAACAAACAGTTAAGATTGCTACAAGGGTAGGCAAAAACTATTGTGTGAAGATAGTGCTAGATCATGCAAATAAGGTGAAATAAAAGTGTTGGGGTATGTTTGTATACCAGTCTGCACAATGTCCTCTAGCAAGCAATTCAAACAGGCTACTAAGGACACAGAAATGTGACAAATATGATCAGATGTAATTCACAGAAGATTCCTCACATTCTAAGAGAGCCCAGACATTGTCTAGCATCTCTGAAGGCATTACAGCCAGCAGAAAACAACCTTGAAGGCTACCTGACCTAACAATCAAAATCTGATCAAACATAAAAGTGAGAAATAGTTATCAGATGAATTTATAAGAAGTTATCCTCTTCACTATCTTGGCAAGAATAAAATGAGAGTTGATAAGGCTGCTTTAAAGAGCTAAACTGTGGAAGATGCAAAACCCTGTGAAAAGCCAGATCAAAAGGAGTTGTGGTTGGCACTTCTGATTGAGGTGAGTTCAGTCTCCTCTCAATACTCCATTACCAACGTGCATGTTATTTCTATTGATAAATAAGTCTATGAAATAAGCAAAAATGGAGACAGATGCATGAGAAATTTATAAATTAAACCCCAAATTCAGTGTGCAAACTGTATAACCTCTATGCCTGAAGCTTGAGATTTTGAATAATCATGTGTACTATTTCGATCATAGTTCTCTCCAGAGATGATCTAAGTGGAAGAGGTGGATGGATATTCTGAAAAGTACCATAAAAACCAGGTTGTAGAAGTCAATCTGGTACAATCAACAGCACCAAACAATGGGTTAAAACAAATAATAATTAATGCCCTGTGTAATATGTGAATTGGAGGGAAGGTCTAGAGTTGTCCTAATGGGATGTATTCATTGCCAAAATCTGAAGGTGAGGTACAGGAGACCAAATTGCCAGTAGCTGGTTGATCCAATGAGAGACCAACCCCCAATCAGAAATGCAAAATGAGAGCCAATCTAATAAAATCTTGATATAGCATTTATTCTGTTAAGAGAATGTAGACCAAGTGTTTCCTCAATGACAAGCACAAGACTAAACTGTCAGAGTGAAGCCTTACTATTTTCCCCTTAATAAGTTCACATTGTTTTTAGAAGAGCGAGAATGACTAAAACACCATGTAGAAAAGTATCTTCATCTGACTATATAACCTGAAATTCCTAACAGTTGGTATATGCACCCCAACCCTGAAACAAGACATTCACAAAGAGATAAAGCTCTGAAGGAGGTGGTAACAGAGGAACCCCTATCTTAATAGTGTCTCATTGTAACAACCCCTTAGGAATGAAAAATGATCCCAATTAAGGAAACTAAGGAATCCAGTGAATCAATGTTTATGATCCCTAGATCACATAAAGATGATTAAAAGGATCTCTTGTGCTCTCTCCACACTGGCATGAAAGATTTGAGTGATGCCTACAATAGAAGAGAAACAACCATCTGTGCAATGAGAGAAGAAGAGGTGAGTAAAAGTTGGGCTTCCTATTCCATAGCATTGCAACAGTTTGGAAGTCAGCTGAGCCCAACTGACAGATGAATACCGAGACTGATGATACACTGAACTGGTGAAACAACAGTTATCAGTCCTGAGAATAAAGCCTGCCTCAGTTGTTTCTGAAAGCAGAATAGGGCAATTGATGAGATGCTTCCAGTAGTAACCAGCCATTTATGGAATAGCATGTGCATAGTGCAATAGAATGGAAGTGATTAGAAAAATTATTATGACACAGCAGAACCCCTGTGAAGTCAACACAAGTTTGAAGGTAAGAACTGAGCATATGACTCCATCTCACAATGTTTAGGAGTGTCCTTAATTGAAGCCCCAGAAATGAGCATATGACTCCATCTCACCACAAATTAGTTTGCTGACATTCTTAAAACACTGTTTCCCTTCAGTTTCACAAAGAATGTGGCTCCATAAAAAGTACCCTTACATAATGTCCCTTCTTTAAACATTGTGCTAAACCAAGTAAACTAATAAAGATGGAATCCATAATACTAAATATTAGCATTTTAATTCCAATCAAGGAATGATTCAACTAATAGTTTTCAAACCTTTGTACAAATTTATGAACATTAAAAGCTGATACACATCTTTCCATAATTTCCCGCACAAAACAAGAGAATAAAATCTCAACATAATAAATTGACTTCTACTAGCAGATATTCACGTTTCTATGTTACAAACAGAATTTTTGTTTAAAGCTAGTATTCAGACTATTCAAGAAATGAGACATCATGTGGTTTTAACATTGATTTGTACTTACTTTTTTCTCACCTTCTTTCCATCTTTCTGACATTTTTTTGTATCTCAGTTCTGTAAAAGTAGAAATAACCCACTTTATACTGTATATTTACTATTCTCTTATACATCTACTCCAAAAACTATAAGTATGTTCAGAAATACAATACTTAGAGACCACTGTTGAGTTTCTGTGTAAAAAGAAATGACATGTAATAATAATGTCAATCTAAGATCTCTATTTATTCATACAACTTACAATTAATTTATCTGGTTTAGACGAATTCTAAAACATTTTCATATAAAAATGTTAAAAACAGATATTAGCCATGTTTATGAAACCTTTTAAATGTTCTACTATCGTTGCTCTTTTATTAATTTCCTTCATCAAATAACATTCCATGTATTTATTATCTATGATAGAGGTATAAAAATCAGTTTTCTTTTTTACATTAAGCACAAAGTTTCACAATGGGCTATCCATGCTCTGCCTAGCACAGGTATTGACACCTGGTTTCTTGTGGTGAGAGTCCACGGACTTATTGCTGTGCCACTGGGGGACTTCTTGATTATTATTTCCTTTCATAAAAAGTTAATAAACAATTTTTAGCCTATGTCCAATATGACTGCTCTATTTTCAAATACAATGACTCCCATTTATATAGTTTCTGATGCAACAAGACAGAGAATGATATCAATGAAAAGAAGGCTACATTTAACTGAAACATACCAAAAAAACTTGTGCTATCGGCTTCACACACGGGTCAGGAAGAACACCTCAACTTGCCAGATCAGGTTAAAAAATTAAGTTCCTTAGGCTTACTTCAATCAAGGAGCTTTAAAAACTAAAGGCACCACAGTGGAAACTTCCATATTGGAACAAAGAGAAGGGAGGGTTGAAAGGGTCCATAGTATCAACCAAAGATGAAAAATTAAGCCTAAAATGTTTTCACAATGGAAACAAACCTCACACAGTAACTCTTGTTTTCCACATTTCATTTAAAAGTATGACACTATTCAACTTGAAAGGAAAGAAACTATCATCAAAAACTGTTGTCTTTCTTCCCTAGGAACTAGCTTTATCCAAAACAAATTTTGAGCCTCGTGCCTTATATACTTTTTTTATTATGTTAGATTCTAAGTTCTGAACTCCACATGACAGTCCATGTAATACCAACTAAACTTTATCTTGATTCATTTTGGTTTAACAAAAGAATGCTTGTTTATTGAAAAAGAATATACTTTTTCTTTCTAAACATAACTACAGTATTCTATACTGATACGTAACACTATCCAATAAAAAGATGGTATAGTGACATGTATATTTATATTTCTTCTTCATATATAGAATTTTCTTTTAATATGGCACTTGAGGGAGGTTGGCACTAACTAGACCAGGCCTCCCAGCAGTGTCACAGCTGCTAGCTACTCGACCTTACAATAAAGACTAAATTTGACAAATTACAGGTTAATTTTAAATGAAGAGCAAAAATATTATATTTCTTTCAATATACAGTTATTTTTCTTTACAGACTAGTACCTTACAACACATGCTCTTATGCACTTCATATAGTTCTTTAAACAACCATACAGGTTTACGGGATTGCTTATTGGATCTGTGTAGGGGTAATGGTTCTTTGGTGAATTCTTCAATAACTAAACATCAAAATCATGTACCTGTAGTGGAAGCCATGTATAAATTACCAAAGTACTTTTTACAGAGTATTATATCTACTTCTGTTAATATTTAAAAACAAAATAAAGTATAATGTTGTGATATACAATTAGCATAAAGTAAAAAAAAAAATTTACCATCTTTATCAAACTGCTTGATGTCGTATTTTCCCAAGAAATATTCCTGAACATGTTTCTACAAGGGGGAAAAAAAAACAAAAGTATACGTATATACAAGCATGTCCAGAGAAGTTTTCATTCTAAATAATTTGAAAAGTGTCAAGTGAAAGAAAACACCAGAAATCTGATATTTAAGTGTATTTTTAATAATCAGTGACCTTGCAACTTCTTCGAATGACACAGCTGGATGCACTACTTATTATGCTCTTTGATAAATAGTAAATAATGTCATTATTCAGATAGATTTTTTAAACAGGATGTGAATAGATCATAAATTTGTACTAATCATTTAACATAAACAAAGATGACAATGGTTGTTCAGTAAGAGACTCATACTTGTTTTACCCCATTTCTGTGTCAGCCCTCCTTCTGGAAGTGAGATTATATTCACTTCAAATGATGGGTATAGGGACTTGTATAAGCTGTGGGGTTTATTTTCATTTGAAAAAAACAATGGTAATGGCTACTGATGTAGGTAATATAGAATTGTTGTATGTTTTATATGGGCCTTTGCCTGACATGAAAGCGTGGTGTTGTGATGGTTCTCGGTCCAGGAACTAGCAAACAAATAATCAAACATCTAAACTAACCAGTTGGGTAAACATTGGTATTGTATGAATAAAAATGTTTGTATAATTTGCACATTTGTATTTCTTTTTCTCAGTCCATTTTCAAACTAATTTTCTTCTTAATATTTCATGAAACTTGTTTATCGCAACTACTTTTAGCTTTTATGTTGAACATTAGTTTAACTTAAAAGGATCAACATGTAACAATTTATAATTTACTACAGTTGGAGGTTACAGCATATAAAGTACTGAAATGTTAACATTTTCATAGGATTTTAGCTAAGCTAAATTAAAAACAAGAAAAATTAGTGGTATAACTTACCTTACTTAATGCATTTTCTTCATGGTATTGCCTAAGGAAGCGTCCATGGCAAAGTTCATAGGTCCAGTATTGTTCCAGCTACAAACAAAGTTTTCATAAAAGATTCAGAACTATTTTACTGAAATAAAAATATGAGCCTTGGTGACAGCAAATACAAAACAGTTATTTTTCAGGCTAATTTCTCTGTTAATCATTTACAAATCTGCTTTGTATACCAACCAGCCATAAATTCCACAATTAAATAACTCTAGCAAAGACTTTTATATTCATTTCTCTGTATAATAACAAGCTATCAAAATACTATTCTCGCTGTATGAACATGTTTCTATAGTAATTAGTGTAAAAGGAGGTCACTATAATAAATCATCAATATTTCTTCTGTACAAGCATGAAACTAAAATAAAAAACGTAATCTTACTGCAAGTTCAGGAAAAACAAACTTTACACATATACACTCAGTGGCCACTTTGTTAGGTACACCTGCTCTTTAATGCATGTGGCCAAACACCAAATCATGCAACTGCAACTCAATGTACAAAGCACACAGACCGCTGTTGTTCAAACAAACATTAAAATGGGGAAAATGCATGATCTAAGCAACTTTGACTGCAGAATGATTATTGGTAGCAGACATGGTGGTTCCAGCATCCCAGAAATTGCCAACTTCCTGGAATAATCATGCACTAGTCTCTATGGTTTCCAGAAAATGGTACAAAAAACATCCAGTAAGTAGCAGTTCTGTTGGCAAAAACACCTTGTTAATGAGAGAGGTCAGAGAAGAACTGTCAGACTCATTCAAGCTGACAGGAAGACCACAAATACTCAAATAACCACTCTTTACAACAGTGGTGTGCAGAAAGGCATCTCTGAGTGCAAAACAAAACATGTCAAACCTTGAAGTGGATGACCACACTGGGTTCCACTTCTGTCAGCTTAGAACAGGAGAATGGGCACATGATTACAAAAACTACACAAATGAAGATTGGAAAAAAATCACATGGTCTGACAAATATATCGATCTCTTTTGTAACATGCAGACATTAGGGTCTGAATTTGGCATAAACAGCATGACTCTATCATGCCTTGTGTTATCAGTGTAGGCTAATAGTGGTGATGTAATATCCTCTTGGCACACAAACTCCTTAATATATTTGAACATTATTTGAATGCCACAGCATACATAACCATTATTGCTGATCATATGCATCTATTTATGGCCACAGTCTAGTCATTTTACAAAGGCTACTTCCAGCATAATAATGCACCATGTAACAAAGTACACATCATCTCAAGCTCGTTCAATGAACATTACAGTGACTTCAGTGTATGCCAGTGGCTTGCAGAGTCCCTGGATTTCAATCCAGTAGAGCACTTTCTGGATGAGGTGGAATGGGAGGATCATAGCATGAATGTGTGGCCAATAAATATGCACAAACTGTGTGATACTATTGAGCTAGCATGGACCAAAATACCTAACAAATATTACCAGCACCCTGTTAAGCCCATGCTACAAAGAATTCAGGCTGTACTGAAAGCAAAAGGAGGTTCTACCTAGTAATATAGGTTTGTTTTGTTTTCAATTTCATGCAAAGCTACATGAGGGCTATCTGCACCAGCCATTCCTAATTTAGGAGTACAAGACTAGAGGGAAGGTAGCTAATCATCACCAACCACTGCTAACTCTTTGGCTACTCTTTTACCAACAAATAGTTGGACTTACCATCACATTATGATGTCCCATGGCTGAAATGGCAAGCATGTTATGTTTGACAGGGATTCAAACCCGTGACCCTCTGATTACAAGTTGCGTGCCTTAACCACCTGGCCATGCCGAGCCAGTAATATAGGTATACTTAATAAAGTGGCTACTGAGTGTGTCTATAAAGATATATATATTAATAAACAGTCTTTCTAGCTTTGTCATGGTTAATACACAAAACTTGTGTACATTAACCTTTATGAAACTGCAAGAGGAAAATGTTGGTTAACTGTTTTGCAATGGGCTCTGTATAACATATGCAAATTCATCTGCACATTTGCATATGTTAAATATTTGTACTATAACTTTTGATACATCTGTATTTTCACAAAATTTGGTAGACTTTTAGTAAATATTACAATATTTTTGTATGCAACAAAAAATGAGATTTATCAATACAATATTTTTGCTAAAGACTTATTCGTGAAAACAGGCTGTTTCATTATTAGCCTGAGTGCAAGATGACTTCATGTTATGATTAAAAAACTATTCTTCATTCCAAAAATCTAAAATATTTGTGTAAAAAAAACCTCCTAAATACAATTCAAACATTTATTTTCAGTAAGACTTTATATTTAATGTTATTTACTGTACCCTAAGTATATGGAGTCTAACTTGACAAATCTCATAATCGTCCTAATAAAATTAGGAAATAATATAAATTAAGCTTTCTTCATACTAAAATGACTACATATTATAACATAAAAATACAAATGTTTAGTCTAAGTTTAGCATTACAAAACTTGCATCGATGAGGTGCACATGTACTCCTGTTATCTATCCAATAACATAAACCTGACTGAAGTAGTCTTCCCTCTCTTAGATATGTTTTAGTGGACTAGTTTTTTGTAATATACAGTCCCAATTCAATTATTGTACATGTATACATATTATTGCTATTTATTTATCTTAAATAACTGTAGTAATACTACAGAATTCTGCTATAATTTATTAAGCTTAGTAACTAAGATGTATTTAGGTTTAAAAGAATATGAAACTTTGAGCAGACTAAAGACACAGCCTACTTCACTGAAATCTTCATTCGATTGAAATGGCCAAGAAAACTCCTTGGGGTACATTCTAAGCCATCGATTGGTTATTCACATGCCATATACTAAGTGTATATAAGGAACTATTTCCAAACATAGAAAGGGGTGAACGTGGCTGCTGTGTTTGAGTCAGTACACAAGCCATATCTCAGCCAAATAAAAAGGTAGTAGGTTTTTATTTTATATTCTAGCTTCTTAATATTGGTAATTTTAGCTTCTAATTTGTACAAAACTTTAGACTTTGTATTTTGACATCACAAACATCTAATTTAAAACAGAGTTACATTCAACATACCACGTGACTCACTAAAACCTATATTTACGCACATTCCTTTAATATTTACTTCTAAATTATGAAAGTAGCTCATATGCAATATTAAACTTTGAGTTACAGTCTAAACTTTGATTCTAAACTTATTGACATAAATTCATAAAATAGTAGTTCAATAAAAGTTTGAATGCAAATCCACAAATGTAATAACATGGCCTTTGACCCCTGATCTGTTGCAGAAGGGTTTAAATAATGTTATGAATATATCTGAAGTGTGAAGGCCTTCTTTTAAACTTTTTAACAAAACGTGTTGATCCCTTTAGGATTTACTGATTTCTGAAAGATAATGAAACATTACTCAGTATGAGCATATCGCTATGGTGAGTCATTACTATTTACTGCATGAGAATATTGCCATGGTAAGTCATTAATATACTGTGTATGAGCATGTCACTACATGAAGTCATCAATACATACTTTGTAGAAACATAATAGGATAATAATACCTTTAAGAAAAGAGTTTCTGAAAATTCTACAATAATATTTACAATTACCAATAATCTTACTTATGATAAATAGATAGATTACTAAAAGCTTTCGTGAATACTGTACCTGAGGTCATCAGTTTGATACACTAATTACAAGCAATGTTACTGGCTGCTCACTCAACAACCCTGACAAGGTTGGTTTTGCTTAGTGATATAACAAAATTCCACAGCAAAAGGAATGAACTTGGAGAAATCACATTGTCTATCACACGTAGCTAGTGTGGTTATTATTATTTAAAAAATTAATGGTATACATTACAATCTAGTTAATATTATAAATAACTGAAATAAGTTACAGAACCACATTCTAACTTGGATCTTAGTTTGTTTGAACTTCCAACTAAGTGTCTACAGAATAGCCTGTTTGAATACAAGATTGTTAGGGTATTTGGTCCAGTTTTACTAAATTTCAATCCACCATTTCATTTGAGGGTGACCTCACCAGTGAAAATCTACTGAACTGTGAAACTTATAAACAAACAAGCCAAAGTGACCACTTCTTAAAAGTGGAAACATGAAGTAACAAATGTTAGCATAGAATTTGAGGAAAGTAAAATAGAACAGATATAAATTTATAAGTTGTGATAAACATTTGAACGTAGACTGGAATATGTGCAGTTACAATATAAAATGTTATTTATATATTACAATGACTGTATTAACTACTTCATCTATACAAAGTAAATGACTACGTCATGATAACTGACTTGGAGAAGAAAGAGTGAAAGGTTACATGCTTAAGTAAGTGTTGGAGTATACATGTAAAGAATAAAGAACGTTATTTAGATTCTGTACTGACCATGCAAATTTTGCAGCACTTGCACTGACTCATTGACCACACATTGAAAAAGCAACTATGTTATGGTCAAAGGTCAGATTCCTCTCATGCTTGATGATGAGAAACTCACTTAAAGTAAAAATATATCTCTAAATGGTTGGTATGGGTAGTAAAACTTTTACTAGTACAGCAAAGAACATTATGACCTTCCTAGGTCATTTTCAGCTTAACCTGTTAGAATATGTCAGTACAATACATCACCAATACTTACTCTGTTAGAGCATGTCAGTACAATACTTCACCAATACTTACTCTGTATGAACATGTCACTTGGTTGAACAGTGGTTTCAGAAGTTGGTAAGGAGAGATATCAGCATGGTTGTATCTATCTTTCTAAAACAGTTAAAAACACAAAAGTTATAAAGTCTGATGACAGTAGTGTGTGAAGCTTCACACTTTATAAGTTCAGTTTTCTTTATAATAGCACATCATAAACTTCTTTTGGAAACAGAGCTTCTGTCTAATAATCACTTGGGTAATTTAGTTTCACTAGAATAAAGATAATTATTAATTGTTTAACATTTTATCAGTTAGCAGTTTATATGTAATTATTTACTTTCAAGAAATCTGAAATATTCTGTTTGCCTTTTTTGGTTTAATAAACACTTCCTGTTTATCACCTAAATGTTATCTAAACTACCTGTATCAACAGTAATACTCTGAAAATGTGACTTCATATGTCTACAGGCTAATCCTTTGTTTGATAAATTTTATCTTTTAATAATGTCAAGGATATGTTCGGTATCGTTTTAATTACTTATTGCACTAAATACATTTTCCAAGACCTGTATATTCTACTCATACACTACATAAAAATAAATATTATTAACTGAATTATATGTGAAAATACAAGTTTTCTTGAGCCTGTTCATCCTATCTCACCTTATAGAAGAAATACTATGAAAAGCATAAAATATTGGTAAAATCAATATTCATCATATACAACAAACCTGATGAGAATTTATCAAGGATGGAACAATACACTTGTATTTTTCATTGTCTACTGTAGTCATCCACAAAGAGCTAGTTTCTTCTCCATCCTACAGAAAAATATAAAGACAACCTAAAAAAACACACAACTTAAATAAGTTTTACTTAGCTTCCTTAGAATTTGAAAACAAGTTTCCTTGCATTAGCATTTTACATTTAATAGTCCAAACATTGCCATTCAATGGTTACGTATTATACATTGAATTTGTACTCACAATACATACTTTTAAGAAAGAAAAACAGCTCTTAACAGTATTCATGTACATAACATATATAATACTTGTATTTTTCTCACCATTATGTGATATACAGGATTAAGAGAGTTTGTTAGATAAAAATAAGAGGGAACTCTCAGTAGCTGCAACACATCAAGTTCTTTTAGGCAGGATTACAGTAAATTAACTTATAAGACCCTTTTCCATTCTTATTAGTTTTCTTGTTTTTGCTCCAGCAACACGAAGTTCAAGTTGCATAGATATCCGATTTGATTTTTGTACACATCAGAACATCTATCAGACTACCTTTAAATTTAATTTTTTAAAAAGGACTGGAGTAAACTATGAGATATTGGGCACGATCAAATGTATCAGTCAAAAAAGTTTGACCTCTTGAGTCTAAAACTGTAATTAGATTTCAAATCTGTTAAAAAATGACTGAGATACAAGCTTGCCTGTGCTAGAAAAACTCAGCTATTCAATGAGCCACCCATGGCTAAAACTGACAAAACCTTAACACTTTTCAATATACGGGTCTTGTGCCCCTGTTTTCTTCAGTTGGTAATAGTGTTGGTTTTATCATTTTTGTTTCATGTTATTTTCACAAGCACTAGATATTCACTGCACAAAGTTTATGTTAAACAACTTTTTTGTTGCTCCATACTGATAATACAATGTTTTTTAATTTGTTTTTTTAATATGACTAAAGAATAATTTATTATTTTTAAATGTATTCTGAACTTTAACACTTCTGTTATTCTACAGTTTTTCAAAACAAGAAGCACCAGTATAAGAAGTATTTGTTAAAAACAAATGGTGCAAGCAACCAACATGTTAGAATTTTGTTTCAAAATTGAACTGTTTGTTTTTAAATTTTGTGCAAAACTACATGAAGGCTATCTGCACTAGGAATCCCTAATTTAGCAGTGTAAGACCAGAGAGAAGGCAGCTGGTCACCACCACCCTTCACCAGCTCTTGGGCTACTTTTTGTCAACAAATAGTTGGATTGACCATCACATTATAACAACCCCACAGTTGAAAGGGTGAGCATGTTTGGTGTGATGGTGATTCGAACCCACAACCCTCAGATTATGAGTCAAATGCCTTAACCACCTGGCTATGCCAGGTCTCTGAAATGAGCTACTTTAATCATTACAAATACGGATTTGTTGTTATATCAAATGGTGAAGCAAGATTAATTAACAATTTAAACCTTAGAAAATAAATCTCCAAACAACTTTCAAATAGGGTGACCAGATATCCCAGTTTCACCAGGACAGTCCCACTGAATGGTTGTCTGTCTCAGTGTTTAAAGAGATCTTCTGAGGCACAAAAACAACTTGATTTTATGGTAAAGACATCAAACTGTCATTCACATCAAATTAATGTATTAGGCCTATTTGTTTGCTCACTGTTGTAACAAACACACTCTGTCATGATATAAAAGACTGTTTAACGCAGATATTATTTAGTTGATTTTGTGAATGAATATTGTAAAAAAAAGAAAAAGAAAAGAGCCATGTGGTGTTGATATCCATATGACCACTATAGTATACAGAATTTGTTGTACATATATTTAACTAGTTTGAATACATATAATTTTGAAAACAAGTGGAGAGTGTACTGTTCATCTAACTTTTAATTTATCACCAGCAAGTCACAGACACCTACTGTAGAAAAATCTCAAGGCAGTAACAACACAACATACATTTATACAATAAAGTATATGCATTTTAACATCTGAAATTGGTGAACATAACCAATAATTTCTGACACTCTCCTGCTGCCATACTTAAAAGTTCCATTAGTGTATGGTAAGAAACCCAAGCCTGAATGTGAAAAAAATTAAGGCAGTGGTCATTTCAAAATACACCTTACATAGTCAGGTATTTTCAGTGGATGGATCATCAGCATGAGTTTTCCCACTCATTTTCCCATCATGGTCACCAGATATCATATCTTTGGTTTTCTGGTTATGGAACTCTCTGAAAATATTGCTGTACCACAACAGTTCAAGCAATTCTTCCCACTCACAGTAAATCAGTTCCATACATGTGTGCAACATATGTTACCATATTTCAAATTCTGGTATTGTGATACTTACTGTTACGAGTTAAACTGATTTAGAAAAATGTTAAATCCTTTTTCTTCATATTTCATAATGTTACAGTTACATCTAGATTTCAGATAAATTTTCAAATATGACATAGTAATTTCAGTATGATGTCCAGTGATTGCACGTACTCATAAAAACCTGCTAGCACATGCTACAGTTTTTCAAGTTATAAGCAACAGAATGAATATAACACAATTCATCCTGTATAAAGCTCACTATTGTTGGGAATTAATAAGGAAATAACCACTGAGCTCATTATGGCTGGTTGGTTGATTTAGTGTTTTATGGCACAAAGCAGCTGGGCTATATGACAAGTAATAAGGTAAAAATAAATGTATTAAAATACATAAAAGGAAATGAAGGTAAAACAAAACAGCATTGAAAAACAGAAAAAGCATAAAACCAATGTTGACATCTAGTCTACAATGTGAAGAGAGAAACCAGAGTAAGAGAAGTTGTAAACAACTTTCTCTAGCATAGTGGTAATGATCATAACATGCCAGGAAGACAAACAGGTAAGTACACGAACCACCATCAATCAGTTGGCTTTTCCAGTCTTGGTTCTGGGTTATGCGTCATAACAGCCATTATCAAAAGGTAAAGTAAAAAAAGTTTTAAAAGACATGTAGCAAAATCCTTATAATAATTAGCCAAATGTCCAGTAAAAAGGTAAAAGTAAAGTAAATGTAGTAAAAGTCATAAAAGGAAATGGTAAAAAAACAGCAATTAAAAACATAAATGGCATAAAACCAATGTTGACATCCAGTCTACAAAGTTGTAAAGGACTTCCTGTGGCAGAATGGTAATGATCATAAACCACCAGGAAGACTAACAGGTAAGTACAAGAACTACCATCAGTCACCTGAAGTTGGCCTTTCCAGTCCTGGTTCCAGGTTATGTGTCATTATGGCCAGTACCAAAAAGTAAAGTAATAAAAGTGTTAAAACGCATGTAGCAAAATTGTAATAACAACTCGCCAGAATAACTAACAGGTAGTTCAAAAAGCAGCATTAGTCACCTGAAGTTGGCCTTTCCAGTCTTGGTGTTGAGTTATTTGATGTTATGGACATTTTCCAATTTCAAATTGAACTAGAGAGATTGAGACCACAATTAAAAAGGTGTAATGAATGAATATCAAACACTTAAATGACATTAAAAAGATTAATGGCCATTAAAAAACTAAAAACTTTATCAAGGTAGACAGTGTTATGGTCACCAATAACACTGTTTAATGTTACAGACAAACCTTGGGACAGAACATATTTAAAACAGTGGCGTCGCTGAGAGTCGTAACGATGGCAAAAAGTAAAATGTGGCTTTTAGTGATTTGAGTGTTACACAAACTACACACTAGTGCAACAGTTCCAGACAAAAGAAAACGATGAGTTAAAAAACTGTGACCAATGTGAAGTCAAAACAACTTCCTCCTTCCAAGCCTTACTGAAGCTAGACGGCCAAAGTCCAATATAGGGTTTTATTTGGAAAAGCTTGTTGTTGTGTTGCTCACTCCAAGTTGACTGCCAGTCGGAATGGAGCCAAGCCTTGAATACAGGACCATAGTCCGTGTACAGAAGTGGCACAGTTGTGATAGTGCCAGAACAGACAGATTTAGCTGCCATGTCTGCAAGCTCATTCATGCGAATACCAACGTGGCCTGGTATCATATCCAGAAAAACTGGATAGAAGTAGATGTTAATGAGAAATGGGCCAGACAGTTTTCATTATCAGCAAGAACAGGGTGTAAGCCAACGTGAAGCAATTCCAGGGCCAGTAAAGAACTAAGCGAGTCAGTATAAATAGTGCAGTTGGAGTACTGTTTACCTTCAATATGAACCAGGGCAAGAGATATGGCATACAGTTTAGCAGTAAATACAGAAGCAGTAGAAAGGTTCTGTGTTAAACCATCAAACTGCAACAAACTATAGCATAGCCCACAGAGTTACTTGACTTGGAACCATCTGTATAAATTGGAATGGAAAGATTGTTTGAAAGATGTTCAATGAATAAAAGACGGTATTTCCAATTGGGAGTATCTGCCTTTCTCAGAAGACTTAAAGAAAGATCACATTTGGAGACTGTAATAAGTCATGGTGGGATGGGCTGACCAGTGGATTTTGCAATGTTATCCAAGGACAGACCCAATTCATCCAACTGTTCCAGGATGTGAAGACCAAAAGGAGCAATGGCAGATTGTCTGTTTTGAAAAAGTATGGCTCACTAAAGAGGAAAACACATCCCCAGGTGGGATGCTTTGGTAAGGAAGTTTTGAAGAATGTAGTAAAGACAGTTGCAAACGGCGAAGGTGCAGAGAAGGTTCGTGAGACTCTACATATAAACTTTGAACTGTAATATAATAAAATGAGGTACGTGTGCTACAGATGTTCCAGATTGCTGCTCAGTCTTCAAGACGTGAACGTTTACCTCTTGACTGTTTTTTCACAATTTTCTTTAAATTTTTCCTCGGAGGATCCATAGGATAAAAAGAAAATTTCAGTGTTCACTGACCCCACCCACCATGAAGCCCTAAAATGGAATACACTACAATGTCAGTGTTTCGTGAGCACTATACCCAAACACCAGTATCAGACACATTGTCCACAACTCCTGTTGAGAACTTCCAACACTGGTACTTGGTTGACTCTAGCCCAAGTGGACCAGCCGACTGACCTAAGGGGTCCACCCAAAGACTGCCCATCTACAGGAATTCAAGGCCAAAGTGGTGTGTTGGGGTTAGACCCCTCAATCACCAGGATCCTCTCCTCCCCTTCACAGGTCGCCATGCATGGCAAACACGTGGGTGGATGTTCATATCCCAGAGGCGATAACAAGAAAGAACAGAACCTTCCCTGGGAGGTACCCTCACCATGTACAGGAATCCACACCAAGTGACTGGGCTCATTAATCAATTACATTCACCTTACAGATTATTCTTACTAGATTTAACAGTACGAAAAAAGGAAACATTAATTTTGAGTAATTCTTTACTGTAAAAAATATTGTGATGTTAATCAACTTAACCATTATTTAAATTAATTATTTTACATTACACTTATCAATTCTCAGAGATAATTATATTAATTATCAATTAAAGACACTAAGTGCCACAACTGCACTTGTAAACAACTGATAATTTATATTATATAAAATTTATGTATTTTAACAAATGCTTGTTGTTGCTATTTCCTGAATTACATGAGAAATATAAAAGCAATCTGAGAGCCCAAATGAACAAACTGCTGAAAAAGTGCTTTTCTGACAAATAAAAATGATAGTTTTTCAAAAGTTTTGCAGACTTTTTACTAATATTAGTTATTAATATTTTTGATAAGTTTTCAGTGGTACTCATTTTCTAAAACTGAATTTATCAATAAAAACAAGAATATGTGGCAAAAGAAATATATCTAAACATGTTAAGAGATGCCATGAAACAAAATATATTTGCTCACATTTTGTTCCTTCTCAGGCTGTTTTGGTGTGGGTTCAAAGTCAGATGGGTATTTGGAGTCACGGAGTTCACCAGGCCAATTAATTCGGAACAAAATATTGTCATCAAGTTCTGTAACAAAACTGCCAGCTCCCAGAAGGCATGAGGTTAAAATTAAAATCCAGTGCCGGGCTATGAAAATATGGAATTGAAATTCTTGCATTTTTCGAACTTCTAGATGTTCACTTGGAAGAAAAATACGAGATTATAAAAAAAACTGTCTCGACAAAGAAAATTACAGTTAAAGGTAGTTACGAAAATCAATAGAGATTAAATACTTTTTGAGATTTCTCAAAGTAATAATTTTTGGTAATACATAAAATTCTATTACACAACACCTTAATCTGCTAATAATAGCACATTTTCATGAATTAATATAAGGGAAAAACAAAATTTAAGGACAATAAGGTTTCTATTGGTCCACTTGTACTATTCACTTAACTATGGATGGGAATTGAGGCCAAAATGTGGGAGTAGGGGATGTGAATTTTGTGTATATGCAGTATCCCTCAAAACATCAGGAGGAACTGCTCTTTCTTACCACCCCCCACATTAATCCTCCTTATGCATGAAAAACCAACTCAAAGTTAGCTCTATAATTCAAACAGTTGTCAACCTTTCCATAAACCCCTTCATATTAACTGAATCAACCACATCTGAAGGCAACTCATTTCATAGGCCGACTACCCTGTTAGAAAAATGAAACTTTTTGATGAAGACGATTTCTGCCACATCAAACACTTGTATCTGTATCTCCTAGTCCTATCATTCCCAACATTAAGTATGAAAAAAAAAGATGTACCAACACTTTCAATCATTCTGAAAAATACTTTTCACTTAATATTTTATCTCTAATAAAGCCTTCATAAGACAAGTACAAACAATTAAATTGTCAACCTATAAAACTGGACAAAAACAATTTTGGTTCAACTTTAAATGTACAAGTTTCATATCAGAATAAAGCATTATTGAATATACTGGGGGGGGGGAGATATAACCAATTATACAGGTTAGTTGAGTTTGTTCCTTAGCAGGTAGTAACAGTTAACTAGTTTTATCTTACATCCTTAAGTAAATAATGATTATTTAACCTTTACTTACAACATGAAGTGTCACTCACTCAGTTTTTGCTACCAAACTTGTTACAGTTTTTCACACTGTATTCTGTTTCACTACCTTGCATGTTTAATACTACTGTTATTTTGCAAATACATTAACCTAAAACATATTGGTGGCAATAACCTTTTGTTTTATTGTAAAAGAAACTGTCAAATGCTAAATTTGTTAAACTCTGATATGTCTATCTCATGAATTGAAATTTTAGACTAGGTGTATCAAACACAAGTTTAACATGGTAAATTTATTAAATAACTTGTCTTTTACTGTTGCACAGAGACTAATGAAAGAAACAGTGTGAAAATTTTTGTAGTATTATCATTTGATTTCTTTTAAAGCTGATAAAATATTTTAATGTTCCATACAAATTCTACATTGTTGGTTAAGAAAAACTTGCTGTACGTCAAATCTTTCTACAAAAACTAAAATATCTCAATGCTATTAGTAAAGTTCAAATAAAAATCTATAGTCAAACATCAGTTAATTTGTGCTTTAAGGTGATAAGAATTTGTAGTAGAACTAGCACTGGTAATAACACATGTTGCAAACAGAAATAAAACAATGTTACAAGTTGTTAAAATGATAAAACAATGTATTTTAAACTTTATAAGTAGACAGGTTGAATTATATACTTATTACCACTACCAGCTGATTTTTCAGTGTTGCCCTAGTCTGTTATGACTGATTTTAAAATACTGTAGTTTTATTTTCTGAAGCTTCAACGTAAGTGCAATTTAACATTATTTCAAAATAATCTTCCAAATAGCAGCTAAAATTTATGTTTTTTTTTACAGCACCTAAAACATGAATATAAACATGAAGTTACTTACAAAGGTCACTGAATTGACAAGTACAGAACTGTCTACATCGCCCAAACGCAAGATACCGGGTTACTTACAATAACACTATATATAAGTAATAACATTAGACTAATTATTAGTGTTACAAGTACTACTTTCAACTTACTTAACGATTTTTCAACGTCAGTTTTAATCGAACGAGTCAAACTTTCAAAGTGGGAGGAAACTATTATTAATAATCATGTTTAAATTTCACAGTTAAATTGATTTTATTTGTACTGAACAAAATCAGTACATAAAACACATTTCAACTAAACTAAGATTGGAACGTTAGCTCTACAACAGGAAAAGTCTTATCATTCTAGTCATTTTCGGATTGGACCACTTGTCTTTCTACAACTTCAGAAAAACACCACGTTTCTACCACATCAACAAGCCATAAAATGCTTCGTTGGTATACCAGCCATCTGTTGACGAAACTGGTATAAGAAAACCATTCCGATCAGAACTCACTATTCATTTGGCCATCAATATGGTTGATTATATTTGTAATTAAATATATTATTTTACGTTTATACTTATTTTCATTGCTGTTAATAGCCATAATTTTTAATGTATTTATGATTATTACTGATTTTATTATTTTGAAAGGTATTTTACATTATTGTTTGTTTGTTTTGGAATTTCGCACAAAGCTACTCGAGGGCTATCTGTGCTAGCCGTCCCTAATTTTGCAGTTTAAGACTAGAGGGAAGGCAGCTAGTCATCACCACCCACCGCCAACTCTTGGGCTACTCTTTTACTAACGAATAGTGGGATTGACCGTCATATTATACACCCCCACGGCTGGGAGGGCGAGCATGTTTAGCGCGACGCGGGCGCGAACCCGCGACCCTCGGATTACGAGCGCACGCCTTAACGCGCTCGGCTTTACATTATTAATTTAGTACATAGAATTAGGACTTGAATTTTCTAGACTTGTCCTTCTTCTTGAGATATTATTAAGTTCATGCCTCAAAATATCCTTAAACTTGGTGAATTTACAACATTTTAAGATATTATAAAGTGCTTAAAGGAATAAGAAATATAATTTGATAAAAAGTACAAGTAACACCTGTATGCAATGTGGAAAAAAACGTTATGCACATTTAGTAAATGCACAAGTTATATAAAAAGGTTTGACCATAAAAGGAAATGTGTATGTCAAGTGTAAACTATAGTGCATTCCAGACAATATTGGAAACCCCATTGTTTACCTTATTTACATAAAAAGATATAGCTGTGATAAAAAGAAAGTTACAATAAAGTTTATGTTAATTTCATTGAAGGTAGAAGGTGAATTGTACAAAAATATTTGGAAAGGAAACCAAAGACTCTAGACGGAAAGAAAATAAAAAGAAATACTTCTAGATAGGTGGCAAATTCACAACTTTTAGCATGACCAATGAATAATAAAATAATGAAAAATTAGAATAAAAAATTCAGTTTCTAGCCGTAAAAGAAAGTATCTTGGTTCGTGTAAAGAAATTAACAAACCTGTTGCTGATTGCAAGGGCTAAGGTTTTTGACATCCGATGGGGGAATGATTTTTGCAACCACTTATGTGGACTGTTCAATTTGCAAATTAGTAATCTCTTATTACTTGAACTTAAAAGCTGTAAATATGCAATCACAGAGTAATCTTGTTGTCACGATATTTCAAGGTTTCCATATAGGTTTGTATAAGTGAGGTATTGTGACAGTTTTCAAAATGTTAATAGAACAAAGACAAATGTGTCACAAATTAACTGCCACATGAGTTTGTCCTCTAGTTTACACGTTCCCAAACGTAGACCTCCTTTGTCAATTCAGACAAAAAATCAACAATGTCACCGTAGTGATCATTAGCACATGTAATTGCAGATAGACAGCACAACAAGCGTGTTGGACACAATTGGCGAATGTATTTAACTGGACCATTGTGGCTGTCTGACGATACAGAATTTTCAAAGATTGTCTTGTATTTCCCTGACATCTGAAGCAAGACACAAAGTTCATGTACCCACTGGATAGAATCTCGAACACATTAACAAGCTTGAACTGCATGTTACATTATTAAATTAGCCTTGTGTGACGGTTGCTTCTCTTTTATTTTTGCCTGACATCCACCATTTATGTTAGCGGCTCCATCATAAGTTTGTACTCTTAATTCTGACAGTGGTAAATTAAGTCTAGTCAGTACATCAAGTATAGTCGAGGCGTTCGACTCGTACTTTGAGGGTCGCGGGTTCGCATCTCCGTCGCGCCAAACATGCTCGCCCTTTCAGCCGTGAGGGCGTTATAATGTTACGGTCAATCCTACTATTCGTTGGTAAAAGAGCAGCCTAAGAATTGTCGGTGGCTGGTGATGACTAGATGTCTTCCCTCTAGTCTTACACTGCTAAATTACGGACGGCTAGCGCAGATAGCCCTTGTGTAGCTTTGCGCGAAATTCAAAATAACCGAAATAAATACTGAAAAGTTCTGGAGAATATTGTATTTGATTAGTTATTTTATTTTACATTAAATGTATTCTCTACGTGACGTGAACTCTTCAATTATTCACTTAGTTTTCGGTGGATCCTTAAACTAATTTTGTTTGTATTACTTGCATAAGTTCATGACTTTAAATTATTTGATTTTTAATTAAACGTCAGTATTTTCGTGTCCAACTACCTATCAAATAAAAGGGCTAAAATAATGCGCAAACTGGTTGTTTCAAGGGTGGCTTTGTGCTTAGACCCTGTTAATGATTTTGTTGAGTTAAAGATCTAGGTACTACTTTAACGAGTTGTGATGGGACATTGAAAACCAGAAAAAAAAAGAGAACATAACATTTTAATGGATCTGAGTGTTCTTCGGTGTAGATAGATAACTTTTTAACTTCATGAAAATAAATTTTGAACATCAGTTACTGAATCAGCCGATAAATGAACTGATGTCACAACTTATTCATTTCGTAAAATTAGTGTTTCTGAGTTTCACACATCATTAGAAAAGTGCAATGTTTATTGTATTAATGCAGTTTACCCCAAACGTTTTCGGTTCATGTCGTCCTTAGTGTCTCAGCAATTTTTTTCACGGCGCTCCTTGGCAAAAACAAATAATTTAACAGTTCCATTTGTTAAGTATTTATGTCCTAACAAACTTGGGCCCGGCATGGCCAAGGGTGTTAAGGCATGTGACTCGTAATCTGAGGGTCGCGGGTTCGCATCCTCATGGCGCCAAATATGCTCGCACTTTAAGCCGTGGGGGCGTTATAATGTAACAGTCAATCCCACTATTCGTTGGTAAAAGAGTAGCCCAAGAGTTGGCGGTGGGTGGTGATGACAAGCTGTCTTCCCTCTAGCCTTACACTTCTAAATTAGGGACGGCTAGCACAGATAGCCCTCGAGTAGCTTTGTGCGAAATTCAAAAACAAACCTAACAAATTATTAGCCGTTTGAAAGAATAACACACGTAAATTGAAAATAAAAAACAATATTTTTATTTAATCTTTAAATAACCACAATTACTAATGGGATGTGTGCGCCTGTTGGACAATGCACGGCTTTTCAAACCTTGGAATCAGAATGGACACTGCCATCCTCATTTCATGTTCCACGTTGATTTTCGTGTGGTACTTGCTTTTCATCACAGCAACTACCGAAAATCCAGCTTTGCAGAGATATGACGTCGCAAATGAAATTGGGATTCGTTGAGCTTTGGCACCTAGCAGCGGATATTCATCTTTTACTGATATCCAAAACTCAATTAGTTCCATGCTGCAAAATTTTGTTTTTTAAAGCTTTTTCACAAGTCGCCTCAATAAGATTTTCTTCTTCTACAGAGGTAAATTCAGATGGGGCCTTAGACTCGAATGGGTATTGGATCCATACAAACTTCTCCATATCTTTTGGAAAGTAATTTTCAAACCAGTCACTGAGCTGCGTCAGGTGCTCCTCAAAAACAAATTTTTGTTTGTGGGTAAAATCAACTACATTGGATGTAACAAACTGCTATAACAGAGGGAATCCGTCTTTGCCACCATCTTCATTCATTTTTCTTCTCCATAGTTGTTACTTTTATCTAAAGGCTGAAACCTTCTCTGTAAGTTTCAGAATGTGTGTATTGCTTCCCTGCAGAAAGAGATTCCATCCATTCAGTTTATGAAAGAGATCACATAGGTATTCTAATTTTATGCAATCCTCCATAACAGCCGGACATAAAGCGACTGCCAACACTTTAGACGCCAACGCACTTATTCCAGCCTAACTCGTTTTCACACATAAAAGCGTCAAGAATTTCAAACAGATCTTGAGCCTTTGTACTTGCAGTGATACTTTCACAAAAGAGGTCTTCCACAATTTTGTCACTATCCACGAACCGTATGTAGCAAATCCTTGTTACTATTCGTCGCTTCATCTAGCTGTAACCAGAATTCATTTCCTTTCATTTTTTTCAGTTAGTTTATCATTGAGGCCTTCAGCCATGTGAAGGATTTTACGACTGACAGTATTGTTGAATGAAGGTACCTTTGAAAGCAGTCTTCCTGCAGTTTCACTAACCATAATGTTCATCATATCCACTGTAGCTGGTAAAATCAGTTGTTTGTTTGCTCCTCTACATAAATTTTTTTTCAATCCAAAACAGCCATTTTTACATATATATTTCTCTACAAGTGGGTTTACTCATCATCACTGTATTAACGTTTATTTAACCTAAAAATTACATCTAGTAATATTCAATACTAAGTGTAATGTACTTGATTTTCCTTTAATATGTGTTTCATACGAGGGTCCTGGAACAGGTTTATCTTGCTAAATATTCTACATTTCGCATACATAAAAATTAAATGTAGGTTAGAAAAATTAAATTAACAAATTATATTATTCATGTTGCATTTTAATTATAATATGTAACTTCAAGTTAGCGTTATGGATGATAGACACTTAAGAATTTACAAAATATACTTATTTGATATATTTCATCAGACTGTGAGTCCGAGAAGTTATGGCTCATGTCTCGCTGCTCCATAAATTTGCTTTAGTGCTGTAAGAGCGTGGGTTTAATATTTATATTCATTTGAATAAGAGCAATCTGTGAGTTGGTAGTAAGTGTTGTTCACTTGTTGGTACCCTTCATTAGGGTATATATCCATGTGAGGCTCAGGTACAATACTGATCTCTCCCTCCCTGCTGCATTAATAATTAAGTTTCACTGTTTAAATGTTGAACAGTATACAAAAGAGGGCGTTGATTTCACATAAAGTCAAGATATGGATTCAATACTCCTATCAAGGCCATGTCTATTTACGTTCATTGTTCACATTGGTTTATACTTCCAGTACCATATATTCCAATGTCTTTTCATTATGCATCCTGCATTATACGTATTTACATAAATACTCTTAGAATACACAAAAATAATAAATTTGGTAAGTCGAGCAGTAGGGGGCTGATTACTAAACCTATAATATATATTAGGGGTGAGAGGTATTAAGGCTTTCATTAGTTGCTTTTTCCATACTCTATGAGCTCAAAATTAACACATTTATGTGCAGATAGTTCTTTGTGCAATATTATCCCAAAATTATTTAAGAAACGTAATAACAAAAAAATAGAACAACAAGAAAGAAACTAGAGCACATATTATCCAATAACATATTTAATAGAAACTGAGCAAATAATATACTATCAATAACATTAATAACATCAAAGTGAAATGCAAATGCTGACATTGTAATAATTCTTTTATGATATTGTTTGTTTGTTTGTCTTTTAATTTCGCACAAAGCTATACGAAAGATATCTGCGTTTACCGTCCCTAATTTTGCAGTGTAAGACGAGATGGAAGGCAGCAAGTCATCATCACCCACCGCTAACACTTGAGATACTCTTTTACCAACGAATAGTGGGATTGATTGTCACATTATAAGAAACAGTAGTGGAAATTACAGTGTTCTCTGTTGAAATAAATACCAAAAGGAAGATAACAATATCTGTGTAACAACACATTTCAGGTTTATTGTTAAAATTATTTTTGGCCAAAAGCAACAATATAAACTATTTGCACTCTGATGAATTGAACCACATATTGTATCATTGTAATCTGAAAAAGGATTTGCTCGATACACAGGTTTCAAGAGACGTGTTTGCTTCAAAATATGCATTATAAATATGAAATCATAAATACATCACACTATTTATCTGTAGTTCCTAAATTTATTGTTTTTATAAACTTTCCATTTATTCCTTTTGCGGTTAAGTAATTATATCACGTTTATTTCTTGAAACAGTATAACACAACATACTTCCTCTCAGTAGGCCATTAGAGACTTCATTTTTTCTCGGGTTTATTTCTGTTAACCAGTGATAAAATAAATCTTTTGGAATATGATATGAAAATAATTTAATCTTACTTCTTGATGATTTGGGGCTGTCTTACAACAACTAGAAGTAACAAGAAAATAATCAAGCGAAGAATAGTAAAACGTATCTTCAAGAAACAATTTCATTTTACATCAGACAACAAATGTTTTGGAGCGATTACTGAGCACTTATTTCCTTGTTATAACGAGTTCAGTGTATTTATGTATAGGACGAACTATGTCAGAGATATTTACAATACAATGATTGTAAGAGTGCGGTTCATGAAATATTTTTACCTCTCGCAGGTTCTTTTGTGTTGATAAAGTCCAGACTGAGTCAGTTTTGATTGATATCTAAACAGTCTTTCTATGTTATGTATCCCAGAAACCTCATTTGTCGATGGAATCCTACACTGTTCTCCTAACTATTAGCCGACTTTCAAAAGATTTGGAAAGGCTTCCCCAATTATTTTACCAGGATGCTTTACACGAAATGATCGATTCGTTGGCGCGAAACTAATTTATAAATGCCACAACACAGGAAGATATCAGATTTAGGCTGAATTATACACACGTAAAGGATACTCTACAGTTGTTAGATGAACTTCAAACCATAAAGTTGTAGATAAACTTTTGAAGGTAACATATAGAAATAGTGAGCTGAAAAGATTATTTGATACTAAAATATCAATTTTCCTTCATGTTAGTCTATAACTGGTTCTTAACCTTGTTGGAGGTACTGAACCCCGGAAGTTTCGTACTTGCAATCAATGAACCCTTCGTAATTGGAAAAATAAAACATGACTTTTTCAAATTAAAACATAAGTAGGTATTTTATTAGTGCACAAAATGAACAAAGCATCAGTTGCACATAATATCACTGTGTTTAAAGAATAAAAGCAACAAAACATGAATTTCAAACAAAAACAAAACTCAATGAATATTTACAGCAAATCAATGTGACTTTTGTTGTTGCCTTTTAGAGACAAGTTCAGAAATGCGAGGCTTCACCTTGGTAAGTGCCACTCTTGTATCATTTTCGCAACAAAGTCTGTTCCTTTTTTTCGTATTTATGTCTACCATCCTCAAAAAGGATTGCTCGCAAAGATATGTTGTAACAAAAGGTATGAGTATCTCAAGGGCTTTATTACCAGTAAGAGTGTACGTTACAATTTGGTAACACCAAAACGTTGAGAGCGTTGTTGTTCTGAAAAGTTTCTGTTGAACTTGGCTCTGCTGAAGTTCAATAATTTCGTCGAGGTATTCATCATTTACATCTGTTGTCGCAACACTAAACGTGAACGGCTGTCTCACCCATGCTGGATATGACTCTCTTGTGGAGACGTATACGTCGAGAGACATTGGGAGCTCATGTAAGTGCATGGCAATCGCTTGCTTCAGTTTCCCGTGTAGAGAAATGTCTCCAATTTCAGACACATCTTCGATCTTACTTACACAGTCGTCCAGCAGGGGAAAGATTTCAAAGTTATCATTCTGTGTTCGTCGTTTCCATAATGGTAGCTTCTTTTGAAAAGCCTTCAGCTTTTTTCCCGCTTCGATGATGTTGACTCCACCACCCTATATCTGTTGATTCAGATGATTGAAAGCATTGAAGATATCAGTCATGTTCGCTAAAATGAGAATGGACTAAGATTTTTTGAAGCAATCTGCATGGTAATGTTGGTTCTCTCGCAGAAACAGGGCTAATTCCACACGCATGACAAAACACGATTCAGCACCTTTCCCCGGGATAACCACCGAACGATAATATGGTACAGAAGTACCTCGATTTCAAAGCCCATTTCATTACATGGCTCTTTAAAGATGCTGTGCTTCAGGGCACTATTTCACACATTTCACAACAATTTTTAATGCTTCTGCCAGTTTTGAAGGCAAGATTGTTGTTTCCAACGCATGCCTGTGCAGAACAAAGTGTATTACAATGATGTGTGGTGCATCGACTTTCACCAGTGCACCAAAACTAGAATTTCGTCTCAGCATGACTGGAGCTCCGTCCGAACAAACTGCAGAAACCATATTTCACGAAAGATCGTTCTCTCTGAAGAAGTCATTCACAAGTTTCTTCACGTCGATCACTTTAGTTGTTGTTGCGAGAGGAGGCTTACAAAGTAAAAAAAAATCTTATCTCGTTGTTCTTCACATTACGCACTAATACAACGAGCTGGCTCAAATTGGAAACGTCAGTGGTCTGTTAGAGTTGAAGCAAGATCTGCAACAACTTGAGCCAATATGTCATTGCTCATGTCATCTATTCTGCTGCTTATGGTGTCATTTGAAAGAGTAATTTGGTAAAACTTATTTTCAGCAACTTTTCCTAGCATATATTCGCCATCTTCATCGCAGCTGGTTTTGCGAGTGTTTCACGAATGGTGTGTGGTTTGCCCTGCTTTGCGATCAAGAACGCAACTTTGTACGATTCTGTGACGATCGGTTTGTCAATGGATACAAAGAGGAGAACAGACAAAGTAGCCTTTTTAACGAACCTGGCTCTCTTTACCTTCAATTCAGCAAGTGTTGTGTTCTTGTGTTTCCCATCTCGATGCAGCTTTAGGGAGTGTTCTCTTAGTTTTGCCGGTGCTGGACTAGAATTGGTCAACTAGGCATTACAAATCATGCACTGAGAACGCTGGCTCCCATTATGTTTCGTTATACACGTGAATCTCTATTTACACATTCGTCCGACCAGTTTCTGTTTTTGCTCAACAAAGTGAGTATGAAAGGATTGAAAGATTAGGAAAATAATTACAAATGACGCACGGTTACTACAGTCACAAGTCGACTGCTAAGCGTACGAAGTTCCCTACAACACAGATATTAAGGCCAAGTGATGTGACGTGATCAGCCGCAGCCAATGATGGCCAGGTGGAGCATGACATCACGAATCATAAGATTTGGGTGAAGGGAACGGACACACGCACAGAGTGTGTGTGTTAACCTCCGCCGAACCCCTGAGACTGACTCGCTAAACCCCTGGTCTAGAAGAACTGAAAAAGTTAATCGGAGAGCTACTCATACAAAACAAAAAATAAACTACAAGAAAATAGGTATTTCAAGTGTAACTTGAAAATATTGATAGAAACTGTATATTAATGCATGTATGGAATAAGGACTTCTCCCAAATGATACCAGAATGAGGGAACTTTTATAATTATAGGGAATATGGTCATTATAGTTGATAATGTAAATAATTAACCAATTCCACAGATTTAACAACTATAGATCCACCAATGAATTCACTCCAGTTTTCCTAAGACAAACTCCCCAAGTGACAGCACATCAAGTGATGACAAGAGGCCATTCCATTGTAAATCATAAATATTGTAAAATAGCCACCAGAGGACTGATGAATATAAAGTTTTAGTGTATTTTTTGCATTATGATTATTCAAGAGTTTTTACAAACCAGAAAGATGACAATGTTGTAAGCTGTGTTTAAAATATTTTAATTTAGTTCTTTGCTAGAAGGAACTGCTAATCATGAAGATCTAATTATCACAACATTTATCTTAAGTACAAAAGTACTTGACTTTTTTACCGTCACATTATAATGTTTTCACGGCTGAAAGGGTGAGTATGTTTGGTGTGACGGTCAATCGCATTATTCGTTGGTAAAAATGGTACTCAAGAGTTGGCAGTGGGTGGTGATGACTAACTAGCTAAATTAGGGACGGCTAGCGCAGATAGCCCTCGAGGATTGTTGTTGTTGTTGTTTTGAATTAAGCACAAAGCTACACATTAGGCTATATGTGCTCTGCCCACCACGGGTATCGAAATCCGGATTTTAGCGTCTAAGTCCGCAGAGCCACTGGAGGGCAGCCCTCGAGGAGCTCTGCGCAAAATTCAAAAACAGACAATGTATTAAGTCGAAGAAATTAACTGCATTTTTATTATGTAAACGTTACAAACTATAGATTTTTGTGTTCTAAAAATTCATAGAAAGGATTTAAACATAAAAAAGGCTTTATCTTCAATTTCTCTTATGGATTTTATGCACACCATTTTGTTATGAATATGAATTACTTACTGCTATTGTAATGTGTTCTATTATTGAACAGGTTCCTCTGGACTTTCCAATAAAAAATTTAAGTCCAGTCCGAGAAACAACAACCAATTAACGTATTTCTTTTACAATGTTTTTCAGGGTGTATTCTTTTGGAAACAAGTAGTAGGCCTGTGTTAATAAATTTATGATTAACTTACTCCTATAAATACACGGCTAATTAATCAACTAACCGAAAATACGTAACAATTCTCAAACAATAACCTTTTTACAATGAGTTAAACTCTCCTACCAAATACCATTAATTTCATTGACTGATTATTCGTATGTGTAAATAATGAACCTTTGTACTTACGATAAATGCTGTCGATAATTATTTCATCATGCTTGTGAGCTCCTCCTGGCAAAGAACTAAATTAAAATATTTAAAATACAGCTTACATTGTCATCATTTACGAATCGAGTGCCTTGACCACCTGGCCATGTCGGGCAACCACAGACCTGAAACATTTGTAAGTGTATCACGTAAAAAAGATAAATTTCTTAGAATATGCAATAGAGAGTTAAAGTAATCGGTGATAAAGTATATTAACTTTATAAACTGAGGCTTAACTGTAAATAAATAAAACTTTTTATTTTATTCATTTAACAGGTAAGGCATGCATCGAAATCACTTCTTTGATAATTAATTATCATTAAAAAGAATTATCTTTACTGTACATTTGTTTTCACTCTGAGTTAACAAATTCACCCTTTGATGTCAACAAATTTACTCTTTCATGTTAAGAATTATCACTTTAATGTTCACAAATTCACACTTTGAATTTATCCAAAGTGAAAAATTTACTCAAACCCTTTTATTAAAAAAAATTCACTTTGAACTTAAAAACCCTTTAAGCAATTTTTTTACTTGTATCTTAATATTTATTTAAATTTTAAAAAGTTTTATTCTAGATTTTTTAAACTGAAAAGACTTTGATCAAGTCCTCAAAACTAAGTTGGCGTAACAAATCTACTTATATATATAAGGCATCCAGCCTATCTTATCAAATAGTTGTTCTGTTGGGATATTTAATATGCTTGAGTTGAGAAAATAAACGCACAGCTGTGTAGTTTGTGACCATTAATGTTAAAAATATATGCAATGCAATGTCTACGTTTGAAAACTCACACTCAGTTTTAACTTCTGAAACTATTTTATAAAGTTCATCATAACTGAATCTGGTTCATACAGTTTTTGTTGTATTGAAGTTATTGCTCACGTATTTGTGCAACTGATGAAGTTCGGCAGAGAGATTAGTGTCCAAGTCCTCTGGGTAAACATTAATTAGCTTTTGGAAACACTGAGAGTATCTTTCAGTTTCAGAAGCTTAGGTGACGTCATTTGAAAAATCACTTAGGAAAGAAAATCTGTTTGTACACCTCTCTTCTTCTTCTCATCTCGGTTTCTAGTTTGTCAACAATTGTGTAGAAGGTGGTGATACGAAATTTATCTCTGGCATTCAGATCTACTTCTTGGACATCTCCGTCATAGAGTAATTTCTTTCTGACATGTTTGCGAGTTTGAGCTGTATTGTGATCAACATCTGGTAGTATATCCTTTGCAACTGTTTCAAATCTTTCAAAGTCATCCCTTAAAATGCGTAGTTGGTCAACTAATGACCAGTACAGATCTACACGTGTTTTTAAGTTCACATCCTGACTTTGCAGAACTTGACTTGCTTTATGAAACATTTGCAAAATCTCATTCCACATGATCAACACAAAAACAAACTCTAACTCTTGCATCTTATTTGTAATATTATCTGCTTCTCTTCTAGTGTCTCCCTTATGTAACAGGTCTTCAACTAGACATTCTAAAGTTTCCAAAATCTTAAAGAAAGACATCACAATTGCTGTTGTTGCCATAGCATGTACCTTCAATGTTGTATCAGAAAGGGATTTTAACATACTTTCATTTACAAAACAAGCTTTAAGAATTTTCTACCGACTGGTTGGGTCTGAAAAAACGTATAGAGCAAGTGCATTGTAGAGAAAAATTAACTGCCACTTGACAGCAGTAAACAGCACTTTGGCTTACCAGATATAGTGAATACGTTGCACGAGGCACATGTATGGCTAACTTATTTTCTTCTAAAATCTTTTGCTGCATCTTATTATAACGCCCAGACACGTTAGCAGCATTGTTGTAAGACTGACTCCTACATTTTGAAAAAACAACTTTGTAGACTTCACATAAGTACTGCGATACCCGGTTAGCCATTTCCTCACCAGTGTGGATTTTCGGTTCCAGAAAGGTTATAAAGCGCTCAATTGGCGTCCCATCTTTTAAGTATCGAAGTACAACATTTAACTGATCTATATGTGACAGATTTGGCGTCGAGTCAACGGAAAAGCTAAGGTAACCAGAAGAATTTATTTCATCAACAATGAACGCATGGACCTTCTGAGCCATTGGTTCAATGAATTCTTCACAGGTGGTTTGGAACAAGTAAGAAGAATTTCCTTTTCCATAATTTCCATATTTCGAAATGTGCCCTGCTAAAAATGGATAAAACTAACTTATGAGCTCAAGCAGCCCTAAAAAATTCCCATTCTGCAGTGAACCAAATTTTTCATCTGTTCCTCGAAAAGCCAGACCACGTTCAGCTAACGTATGAATAACGGCTATTACACGTTCCAAGACATGTTATCATTAATTTCACTCTTTTTTAATTTGTTTTTCCAACTCTTCTCGCAAGCCTGAACTTTGTATGCGAGTTAAGCATGTTAGCA
The DNA here is from genome assembly GCA_011833715.1 of Carcinoscorpius rotundicauda. Lineage (NCBI taxonomy): Eukaryota > Metazoa > Arthropoda > Merostomata > Xiphosura > Limulidae > Carcinoscorpius > Carcinoscorpius rotundicauda. The sequence continues at coordinate 17,655,019 of CM022401.1, read as the reverse complement.
TAGTCTCGGTGAGTAGTGCTTCCTTTATGATGATCAATTACAATAGTATTTCGCCAGTCACTGAACCCTTGTCTTTCAACAAACCGCGAGGAAAATTTAGTGATTAAAACAAAGCAGTAAATTGACCCTGTTGATGGTGAATACAATAACCACTCTCTCTTGTAGTGTTCACCATTGGCTTTTACCCCAAATAAAAGTTTTTGTGAACAGTATCTCGTTGGTTTGCTACTATTGAAAGTCCGTCAAGATTTGTCAAATGGCCCATTGTGATGTTGACAGTTAGTGGATCCATAATCAATCGAATAAGTTACATCATCAGCAGAGAAATCGAGCCACAACCCTGGATCTTTTGCTTTAGTTTCTTCATCTTTTGTAGATTGAAGCATTTTATCATAGTCCAGTAGATTTTCATTTTCAGCAATTATTTTGACTTCAGACTGTTTTGTAGAGCAGCTTGCATAAACTTTAACACTAGAGATATCAGAAGAATTTGCAGGAAAAGTGAGATCAATTGTGAGACATGTGCCAGTTGAGCCAGCCTGTGACACCTCAATGTCATCATGATGGCTTAACCTTGAAGTAGACAAAGTGGTACTTGTAGGTGTGGAACTTGGTTTAATTTCAATCTTGTCAGAGTCAGATGCAGTACAAGTGACTTTTGCTGGCGAGGATGGGTTTTGATTTGGAAAATCATGTTGTGTTAGTTGAGTGAAAAAAAATAGCTTTCCAGTCTTGGCCACTAAATCCAAAGTCTTTTATGCACCTCTTAAATAAACTCGCTTCATCTTGCAGACTGAAAGATACAGAAAAAATACTGCAAAGGAATTTGGATCATATACAGCTATAACCTAAAGGCCTAAGCTAAAGTACCTTAATCCTGATCAAATATCTGAAGAATAAGTTGTAACCTCAAACTGAGCTCAGTTTTTACCTTTAGATGAGTCAACAAACTACACATCAACAAAATAGGCATACATCTGAAACTTCTTCTGCATACCTGAATGCAAAGGCAAATTCAAAACGACGGCCTTAAATTGGGAATAGTCCACTTCATTATTCCTAGGTACAGTATCGTTTCCACTCTACTTACACCAAACTAGTTACAGTATTTAGGCCTAACGTTATTGTCACTCAGTTCTCAGAAAACAACACTAACGTTAAACTTAATATTCAGTAGTAACCTTGCTCACATGCACTTGTTCAGAAAATCCTAAAGTGATGTTGATTGGTCGGTTCCTTTCCGTATCTTTGTATGATCACGGTGCCACAGTACTGTGCTACTACTAGTAGTATAGTGTATACATAACAACGTTAAGAATAATGTTGTCGTTAATGTCGGATTGTTACGAAATTTGCCCGAAAAGATCGAATTATCGCTTTCAGAATGCACAAATCACATCAATAATGATATACAATACTAATGCAAATAAAATTAAAACAAACGAGACAATAACGTACCAAAACAGAAGCCGATAAAAAACATAAAACTCGCCACGTCTCTGTACACACCTGTCATCATTTCGTTTGATTTATGTTTCTGTGGTGTTGTACTCTTATTTTTCAGTAGATATATACTTTTTTCTATTATAGTGTGATAATTTCATATCTCAGAATTTTTAATCATAATGTATTTTTACAGTAATAGGAATTTTAGAAAATTCTGTTAATTAATGTTTATTACGGCCGGTAGTACTCGTATAAGCAGATGTCAGTGAAAGTCTTCACATGTTGATTTTATGAAGTTGCGAAATGTCGCTTGAATGTTGCTAAATAGCATCCAATAATGGTATCTATATTTAATCGCAGACATAGATACAAATAACACTAGACAAGTCAGTCATAACCATTTATAATTTAGGGAAATGTGCTTATGTAGCTACCATTGCTATATGTTGAAGTTCGAACTGATAGACAATCTATTTGTTTGTTTGTTTGTTTTGGAAATTCGCACAAAGCTACTCGAGGGCTATCTGTGCTAGCCGTCCCTAATTTTGCAGTGTAAGACTAGAGGGAAGGCAGCTAGTCTTCACCACCCACCGCCAACTCTTGGGCTACTCTTTTACCAACGAATAGTGGGATTGACCGTCACATTATACACCCCCACGGCTGGGAGGGCGAGCGTGTTTAGCGCGACGCGGGCGCGAACCCGCGGCCCTCGGATTACGAGTGCACGCCTTAACGCGCTCGGCCATGCCAGGCCTAATATAGACAATCTAAATGGCTGAGTGTGATAACTGTCCGTAAGGTTAAAACCCAAAAGAATAAATAGAACACAGTGCTATGACATTAACTCTTATTCAAACTGTAACGAACAGTCGAAAGCGGTGGGTATTAATTCCACAATCAATAAAAACCTTTTTATCATTATAATTCATTAAGTGGGCGACATTACCGTGGGCATGGAGGGTGAGATCTAATCGATATGGATGATTATACCTCGTTTCTAGGTATATAGCGAGAAAAGCATTTCACCTGCACAGTCGGCTGACAGTTATATAGCTTGTGATTACAATATTAAGCATACATAGAAGTCGAAATAGCCGTCTATGACATTTTAATGTCATCTGCTGACCAGTCAGGCTGTATTTAGACGCCGTCCGAAAGAACACTGTTTACTGACACAAGGTCCATGTACCTTCACTAATGGTGCTACCAGTGAATGTTAACATTGAAATTCATTTGATACATAGCTTTGCTTAACGGATAAGAGATAAAATTTGGGTTTACTTGTACCGTTTAAGACACGTCTATTCTGATCAATGACGTTATAGCTCATCAGGGAAACAATTAAAATATAGGCCTAATACTATCAATATCATTCCCAGAATTACACGAAAAGTTAATTTTTTTGCATATGATGCCTTCCATTCTGATATCCGTGAGATTTCAGTTTTACTATGACAAATAATCAGTACGTGGTACAAGTGGTCCAAAATATTTAGTGTTGGTTGAAGAATAAAAACAAAAAACACATTGATGTAATTGTGATTCATATATGAAAGAGTACTTATAACAGAGTAAGCCTTCAGTATATATGTAAATGTCTTTCTATTCTGTTACATTTAATCGATCGTAACGCACGTGTGAAGTGTCAGTTAAATGTAGCACATTGTTGACTGTGTACTTGCAAGTTCACATGAAAACAAAGTGCTGCACAAACGATTCTCACATGAAATTGTTGTAGATGAGTATTGTCCTCCACATATTCTTGAAACTAATCCAGTTACTCAGTCGGAAAAGTTAGGTTTATTACTTTGGCATTTCCCGACTTACCATGTTTGTAAGATCTGTGAAACTCCTTATGGAATACGTTACCCATACAGCTGTTTCCTTAAGAAAAAATAGGTACTGAAGAAAAATTGTATCTCTATTTCAATATTAAGTACTGATAGACTAAAATTATTGCGCAATTATAATTTTATACAAGTTGAAAAAGGGCCATTATGAGCAGTATTGACGTGTTCATGATCGGAAAATGCATTGGTCGTGAAACGTAAGGTGTGAATATGGTAGAGTAAGACGCACACACTTACAGCAAATATCAAACTTGTGTTATTGTGTGAAGTTTTGAACAATGCTAGATTAATGAAATGACAATGAAAAGTAACACGTCTCACTTGTTTTTAAATATTTAGGTATAAACACATAAAAATGGCCTATTTAAAACTTACAACTTTATTTGCACATGAAATTTATACAATATGTAATTTTATAACTTGTAAACATTAGTTCAGTATATTATAACAATATTTTTATGTTTTAATCTTCAGATGTCTTGTACTACACCGGTAATACATCATTTGTGTGTAAAATACAATGTTTTACATAACTAAGTAATCTTTGTTATGTCGACATTCAAAGTTGAGCCCCAGCTACGGGGAATGATATTTGGTTTTACAAATATCAGACATACAACTGAGCCACTGGGAGATTTACTGGTTCATCTTGGCTGTTCTTTTTTCTAAATTAAAAAACAAACAAACTTTGAAGTCAATCCTTATCATTCACATACTTATCAAGCTTTGTCTTAAATTCACTTAAATTTACTACCTCCACAACATTCGAAAGTAATACATTCCAAAGGCCAAAAATCCTGTCAGAAAAATAAAACCTCAGCTGAAGATGACTCTTTCCCAGCCAAACATTTTATTTGGATCACCTAATCCTACTTTTCTCACTGTTAAGTATGAAAAAAACAGATTAATTCACTTTACAGTCTTAACACTACACTCAGGCCCTAAATATTTTTTTTTTCAAGAGAAAAATAATTTGAGAGATTTCAACCTTTTTTTCAAATGACAAACCTTACATCCCAAGCATCATTTTAGTAACTTTTCTCTGAATCATTTCTTGCAATTCAATAGCTTTCCTAAGGTAAAGAACTCAAGAATGGATATTGTATCCCAAATGTGGTCGAGTCAGTGATCTGTACAATAAAATTATAACAACTTTAGATTTATATTTAATATTTCTGCAGATAAAACCGAAAATATCATTTGTACTACCACTAACAATAGCACTCTGCTCGGATGGCTGTAGAAACTGATCAGCGTTTTCATCAAGATTCTTTTCCTCCATAACAATTTTGGTTATTCTCATTCAAATAATATTTATAATTCAAATTATGATAATCCACATGCGTTATCTTGTATTTATTATAATTAAAATCCATTTGCTATTTATTTTCCCAACTCATTAAACGATCTAATTTTATTTATAAATCAGCAACATCCTGTTCACAGCTAACAAAACTCAAAACATTAATATTATCTGTAAATTTAAATAATTTATTGACCATTCCTTTATTTATGTCACTGGTGTAAACCATAAAAAACAGAAAACCAAAGATTGAGTCTTGATGGGCTCAACTTGTGACACTACTTCAGTTTGACTGAATTTCATTTGTAACAACCCTCTGGTTTCTTCCATCTTACCACTCTTCTATTCATTTTGTTAACTTATCTCCCAGAGCTTATAAAATGCTTTCTAAAAAATCCAAATACACTAAATTTACAGTTTGTGTATATTACCTTCAACTACACATGCAGTAATTTTTTCAATGAATGTCAAAATATTTGTAAAGCAAGATTTTCACTTAGTGAAACCATATAGACTATTCAATAGAATTATAAACTTTGTTAAATGGCTTTGTAAGCCATCACTTGTTAAACTTTCCACAACTGATGAAAGACTAATAGGCTTATAATTACAGTACCAATTTTTACCACTATCCTTGAAGAGAAGTTACATCATCTAACTTACTATTCCCTTGTACCTGACCACTATTCAAAGACTTGTAAAAATAGTAGCCTCACACCTGTAGAAATATTATCTGACCCAGGAGACTTATCATTGTTTAAAGTTCCAAATTTTTTTCTTAATCATTTCAAAATTAATTTGGTGTTCTTATTGGATCTTGTTTCCATTTATCAACTGTTCAAGGTTTGGAATACTGCTGAAACCTTCGTTAGTAGAAGCCGAAGAAAAAGCAAAATTTAAGAAGACAGCCATTATATAATCATCACATACTAGTCTTCTTTTATCATTCCTCAAGAGCCCTACCTCATTATAATATTTAATTTATTCTTAAAGTATTTTAAGAAGACTTTACTGTTAATGTTTACATTGCCAGCCAATCTTTTCTCGTGCATTCTCATTGATGTCCTAATTTTTTGATTTACCAACTCTTTTCATCTTCTAAATCTTCTGTCATACAAATCAATTTATATTTTTAATGCTTTTTTAGAATTTTATTTCTTAAACTTTTGTGAACTAGCCTGCTTTTTTTACTTGTAGCTACCATTTTTTTTCTGTGAGAAATGATTTCCTTGAATATTCAAAACAATTATCTCAAAAAATTTCTACATCTGATCAATGTTTCCAAATAACTTAGCTGTCCAATTTACAACAGGAGAATTTTTGTGGTATCTCTTCAAAATTTTTTAATTTTTCTTCACAAAAATATTATTCCTTATCTCTACATGCAACAAAACATTGAATCTAATAAAGCAATATTCATTGCACTTACATGGTCACCAGATTTCACCCTTTCAATGATTTTTATATTTAAAGTTAACAATACATCTAAAATAGAATTGTTTTGGGTAAATTCCTTTACTAACTGGTAAAGAAAGCCATCTTGAAAAGTTTTCAAGAACCTTTCTTCTTCATGGCTTGACTCTAGCATTTCCCAATCGATATGCCTGAAATTAAAATCATCAATAATTATGACTTTATTTATTAACAGCTGAAATCTCAGTCTCATTGTAAAGATTCTCATTAATTACATCAGTGTAATTTGGCGGTATGTAATAAATTCATACTGAAAACTTTTTCCTTTAAAATCGATTAATAGAAATGAAAATAATTGGGTTGTGAGTAATGAATTCACACTAATTTTGTTTTCCTTTTATATCGATTAATAGAAATCAAACTCATTTGGAGGTTGTAATAAATTCATACAATAAACGTTTTTCTGTTATATCGATTAATAGAAATCAAAATCGCTTGGTGGTGTGTAATAAATTCACACTAAAAACGTTTTCTCTTTTGTATCGATTAATTAAAAATCAAAATGTGCTTGATGTTGTATTTAATATTCTCAGTATCAGTAGGATGTAGCACATTTCATACATAAAGCCGTCTCTCCCCATTTTTCAACACTCTAATGCTATTAAATAGTCTGTAACCATGTATTTTAAAGAAACCTCTGTCATCAAAATCATCTATATTTAATCAAGTTTCAGTTATAACAGCTTCTAAACTCATTTCCTGTGTCAAACTTTTCTCTGCATTTTATTCTTTTTACATTTAAATTTTCCTGGCTCTCTCCAGTGCTTAATCCTAGGTTAAAGCTTTTTTTACAACAAAATTACTTGCATAACCAAACAAGCCAAATGTAAATCATCCATTCCAAAAAGTTCACTTCTTCCACTGAACTGCTCATCCTTTCATACTAACCTAAGCCTACCCTTGAGTGGTATAATCTTATTCTTTTCTCCATATTTTGCCATATGGACTGTTCTATCTATATACCTTGTCAAGGGATCACCTATAACCTTCTTATCATCCATGTCCTTCTCTAACCCTTCTGTTTTCTTTCCCATTAATAGTTCCTCACCTGCAGAAGCCAAGGGCTGAAATTTGTTACTCAACAGAAGAGTCCCATTAGATAACTAAAGAAATTATTTTTCACTCCAACTGTATTTTTTCTAGCATCCTAAAAGTCATTGTTAGCAGATGTATTCTTTACATGCAAAAGCTTAAGCTTTTAAAATCCTGCTGCTACATTCCACAGTCTTCTCTTTATCTGTTGCTTCTAGTTTCATTATAATAGCCTCATATTAATCCTTCAACTTACAAATTCTACATCAAAATTGTGCACTTTTATTACTGGCATGTACTTTAAAGGAAGCTGTGATGAATGGAAGAAAAGAGAATATGACCATTCGGTTATAACTCGATAAAACGAGGAAAATGGGGTATTTTAAAGAGAAACAGTACTAAATTTATTATCTTTATGTTGTAGTATATTTGATGTATTGTAAATAAAATTGGTGAAATGATTTGTGTAAATTCTTTTAAACTTCGTGTTGTTTACATTTTGAAGCATTGATACCAATTTTTGTCACAGATGCTCAGATAAATTCGAATAAGCTTATTATATTTATATGATAAATTTTCAATATACTTGAATTAAGAATGTCGAAAGTGGAGGTGCAGATACACAAATAACATTACTGTCCAAACTTGAAGCCCCCCAGTGGCTCAGCGGCATGTCTGCGGACTTACACGCTAAAATCCGGGTTTCGATACCCGTGGTGTGCAGAGCACAGATAGCCCATTGTGTAGCTTTGTGCTTAATTAAAAAACACACAAAAAAACCAAACTTGAAGGATACGATGCGCCATCTCTTGTTTACTAATAACAATATTTAAGATGTATGCTTTTCAGTGACACATAATAAATACTGAATGAAAAAAAAACAGATGTTGATCTTAAGATTTCCCTCTGGTCTAAAATCCAATGCATTCTTCATATGACAGACAAGCTAGTGTTTCATTGATATTTATGGTTACAGACATAAGCATGAAAGGTATATTTACGGTATTGGAGGGAACGATGGCCGTAAAGTGCAATTGAACAGGCCCGGCACGGCCAAGCGTGTTCAGGTGTGCGACTCGTAATCTGAAGGTCGCGCCAAATATGCTCGCCCTTTCAGCCGTCGGGGTGTTATAATATGACGATCAATCCCACTGTTCGTTGGTAAAAGAGTAGTCCAAGAGTTGGGGTAAAAGAGTAGTCCAAGAGTTGGAGGTGGGTGGTGACGACTAGCTGCCTTCCCTCTAGTTTTACACTGCTAAATTCAAGACGGTTAGCACACGAAGCTCTCGAGTTGCTTTGTGCGAAATTCCAAAACAAACAAACAAACAATCAAGCGATATACACAAATATTTCATTTCCACAGCTAAAATTTAATCCTTTAATTTCAGATGACCCGCTGGGACTTTAATATTAAGTGCCAGACGATCCTTTTCACGTGGCAAGATATTTTAAATTAAAAAAATTACGTAATGAGTATTATTTTTCATATTTATTTTCATAATTCTAATAACTAAGCTAAAGCTTTTGTTGGGTTTTCAACATTGGACTTGTTAACGAAACGAGACTAAAACCAAAAATATTTCACATTAACAGGATAAAACTTGTTGTAGTTTTTCTTCCAGTTTTTAAAATATGATATTTTAAATGCAATCTACAAAAATTCCTCAGCAAATTTGAGACAATAAACCGAAAACAGTGTGTACGCCCAATTTTAACCGTTCATTACAAGCGTTTGTAAATTTTCATGAAAATTGGTGCAGCTAATCCTAAGTCTTCGTTCCTCAAATTTCAATCTTCTTTATGGGAGTCAGAATAAGAATGAGAAAATTACTGAAGTGGAACAATGCACACCAATTTAATGTTAGTTCGTGTATCTGGACTTGAGAGTCATCCAAATTCTTTTGATATTCACACAGAGGCTATAATTTGAAAAATTCCAAATCGTGAACTTAGATTATTATTGGATAAGCTTTTTGCATGTTAATACCAATTTTCAACTAATTTGGTTTACCCAGTTTAAGAGCGCATCAAACACACTGACCCCCCTTTATTTTTGGGGCTTTTTGAGAACCTTCCGATAGGTTTTTCACATTCATTTTTTTTGCTGAGAGGGGGTGTAAAGAGCAAAATGCAAAATTTAAAGTATTTTTTGAAGAATTTGGAATAATTCAAAAATTAGGTAAATAAAGATACGTACAGCGAAGAACGCATGTGTATTTGTTACTTCTTAATATCGCTTGTAAACGATTTAAATTAATTTTATTCCACCAATTGAACTTTATTGGGTTTCATTAATTTCATATTCAGTGTCTACAATCAGCGGTGGTAACGTGCTCAGTTTTATTAGATGTGGCTTCTGTACTCAAATTAGCCACAAACATTTTGATTATACTTAACGCATTGTATTCAGGTTTCACTAGAGCAGTTTACCGTTACTTTGGAAACTTAACCTACATTTGATATTTGCTATTCAGAAACAACGATCTTGTTGATAATTTAATATGGATTTAAATTGTTCTTAATAAGTATGCATAATGGGAAATTCGAACAAGATATGGTACTGCAGGATGTTACTGGAACTTTACTGGCTGATTTTAAGCTGGGCCAGAACACAATGAACGCAATATTTATTAGAAACTAAAACAAAGATGTTGTACGTGTACTTGCTTACGATGGACTATCACTTGTTTACAGAGTCAGGATCGGGTTAGGTTTGGGTGGGACTAGGAATCAGAAAAGTTACACGAAAAGCTTCTACTTGAAAAGAAACATAGTATTTACCAAGCGCGATTGACCTTTCACGTGACTGGTTATTTTCATTATACACAAATAAATATTGAGGGATATGCTATCAACATCTTGAGACAAATCTCATGTAATAATGTTCTCCAAAGGTAGTATAATAACAAAGTGAGAATAACAAAGAAACAAATTTAAACTGAAATAAGATCGAGTTCACAGATTTTCTTGGCCACTTGTTATTTAAACATCTGTACATATTCAGAACAAAAAATAATTTCAGATTAAATGTTGACACTGCAGGAAGAAAAACCTTGTGATATATTTCTATGTTAAAATAAGTAATTTTTTTTTCTTGGCGAGACAATAAAACATTCGTCATTTTCTATCTAATAAGTACAGTTTCTTATTTAAATAACGGTCGAAATTCAATCGATTTTATGACAATGTGTGAAAATATAATTTTATTTTTCGTAGGTTTTTTTCAAATGTAAGCTTAAGAATATGCACTAGTTAGTAAGATGTTTAAAAACTAATTATCAGTTTTTATTTTCATTGAAAGACATCCAATGCCTCTCAAACCAAAACCGTATATCGTTATGTCGAATTTTTCAAAGATCGTCAAGATGTTTTGGATATTACTGGAGAATTGAGTCTAAATTTCTTAGCAGATAAGGTGAATGTCCAAGGTGCTGGTAAATACTTGAAACATTTCACGTATTCCTCGAAATATATTGAAAATGTGGTGCACGTCAGTTTTGAAACTGACACTGCACTCGACTTAACACTGCAATCAAACTTCTATGATTCATTTTTTTTTCTCGCGGTGGACACAGCCGATAACCCGAGATGGCTTTGCTGTAAAACAACATTCTTATCGTGATATGAATATCCCGCTTATAGCCTTTTCTATATTTCCTAATTGTTGGCTTAAAAATGTAACCCTTGCATTTCGGTTCAATTTGCTTCTGAACTTTTAGGACGAAACCTATTCCCCCATTTTTAAATAAACAATTTTTCTCAGCATTTTTTTTTTTCGAAATGACAAATCTTGATATTTTTAGAACAATGAACAAACCTTTTGTGGAAAACGCCAGGCTTACTTTGTTGATTGTTGTTATTTATTGCCAAACATAATGCTACACAAAGAGCTATCCGTACTTTATCAGACACGCTATCGAAACCCAGTTTCTAGCCCTATAGTCCGCAGGTATCCCATGGTACCAGCAGAGGGTCATTTTGTTGAAGCTTATTCTCTGTGCTCACATAAGGTGTGTCTTCATGCTTCTTTCAGGAGCCAATCTGGCTGATCTTTTACCTGGTAGAGATTTATATTTCTATCAGTTTCACTTTTTTATCTTGAAATTAGATGAAACAAGACAAGGGATTTGTTTGCCCTTGTTTAAGTATAAAGCTACACAACAAACTATAAGGTATGTTTACCATGAGTATCGAAATGTAATCTTTAGCTTTGCCCCCCAGTGGCTCAGTGGTATGTCTGCGGACTTATACGCTAAAATCCGGGTTTCGATACTCATGGTGGGCAGAGCACAGATAGCCCATTGTGTAGGTTTGTGCTTAATTCAAAACAAAAACAATTGGCCTGGTATGGCAGGGCGTGTTAAGGCGTGCGCTCGTAATCCGAGGGTCGCGCTAAACATGCTCGCCTTCCCAGAAGTGGGAGGGTATAATGTGGCGGTCAATCCCACTATTCGCTGGTATAAGAGTAGCCCAAAAGTTTGCGTTGTGGTGAGGACAAGCTGAACCTGCTCGATAGAAACAGAAGATAGAATAGTGTGGTTTTGTAAGTAAAGAAATTGTTTAAGGAAAGTACAGCGCCATGTGTCTAAGAAGATTCTTACAGAATCGAACTATAAATTCTTAAAATAATATGCATTTAAATTTATTTTTCTTTATTATATTCAAAATTTTGGAGCTTTTTGACGTTAAATATCGGCTTTTGAGATCGGCAAAGCAAAATAAAAAACTGAGGAGTAAATATTTAAATGTATGAAAAAAAGATCTAAACCTGAAACAATTAGTAAGGCAATGAATAGAATTATGGAGGTCAAACAGTTAAACGATAGATGAAAAATGAAGACCTCGATACCAGATTTTTGGAAAATTATGAAAAATAGATATGATTTTCAAATAGCAAAACGAAGAGGAATAGAGATGTTGTGGAAAATTGCGGGTAAAATAACTGAGACCTAGATATCATATTGTCAGAAAAATGATGCAAAAGGAGATCTGAGAAATAAATACTTATAATGGTTTCAATAGAAATTTGGAACATAAGTACTTTACAAGGTGAAGCATAGATAAACGGATGTGAAACAGTTAATACATAAGTGAAAAATAAAGATCTGGATGATATTTCCATAAAATATGAATGGATATATGAATTTCGAATAGAAAGACCAAGAACAGAAATTTGGGTGTTAAAAACAATCTAAAAAAGAACGGGGATTTGGTTATATAATAGTTTCAAAGATGATGAAGAAAAGAAACCGATAAAGGACGATGGGTTAGATAATACAAGATGTAGATCTGGGAATAACGTTTAGAAAAACGCTGTAATAGTTGTAGTGAAGTGCGTGAATGAAAGTTCCCCGGTTTTAAAGCGGTGTTAGTTTGTTTCAAAAGAAATACAAATCTATACACGTTTGGTTATGTATGTATATTGCGAGTATCGACACTGAATTACAGTAGCTGGAGATACAGCTTTCCTTTATTACAGTAAAAGCTTTTACGTAATACTGTTGAATGAAGTTTAAATAACTAACGAAAACGTTGGAAGTACCAGTTCTTATACAAAGATTAAAAGAACTGTATAGCTTTAATTTATACACATTATACAAAAAGTTACACACGAATGAATGAGACCACAATATTTCATTAAAAAACAGTTTATAGTTCTAGTTAATGACCTTCCGTAACAGAGACCGTGCTATCGCCTTCGCCAGCCTCCCGACGCCGACGTTCTACACCTTCCGTAACAGAGACCGTGCTATCGCCTTCGCCAGCCTCCCGACGCCGACGTTCTACACCTTCCGTAACAGAGACCGTGCTATCGCCTTCGCCAGCCTCCCGACGCCGACGTTCTACACCTTCCGTAACAGAGACCGTGCTATCGCCTTCGCCAGCCTCCCGACGCCGACGTTCTACACCTTCCGTAACAGAGACCGTGCTATCGCCTTCGCCAGCCTCCCGACGCCGACGTTCTACACCTTCCGTAACAGAGACCGTGCTATCGCCTTCGCCAGCCTCCCGACGCCGACGTTCTACACCTTCCGTAACAGAGACCGTGCTATCGCCTTCGCCAGCCTCCCGACGCCGACGTTCTACACCTTCCGTAACAGAGACCGTGCTATCGCCTTCGCCAGCCTCCCGACGCCGACGTTCTACACCTTCCGTAACAGAGACCGTGCTATCGCCTTCGCCAGCCTCCCGACGCCGACGTTCTACACCTTCCGTAACAGAGACCGTGCTATCGCCTTCGCCAGCCTCCCGACGCCGACGTTCTACACCTTCCGTAACAGAGACCGTGCTATCGCCTTCGCCAGCCTCCCGACGCCGACGTTCTACACCTTCCGTAACAGAGACCGTGCTATCGCCTTCGCCAGCCTCCCGACGCCGACGTTCTACACCTTCCGTAACAGAGACCGTGCTATCGCCTTCGCCAGCCTCCCGACGCCGACGTTCTACACCTTCCGTAACAGAGACCGTGCTATCGCCTTCGCCAGCCTCCCGACGCCGACGTTCTACACCTTCCGTAACAGAGACCGTGCTATCGCCTTCGCCAGCCTCCCGACGCCGACGTTCTACACCTTCCGTAACAGAGACCGTGCTATCGCCTTCGCCAGCCTCCCGACGCCGACGTTCTACACCTTCCGTAACAGAGACCGTGCTATCGCCTTCGCCAGCCTCCCGACGCCGACGTTCTACACCTTCCGTAACAGAGACCGTGCTAGCGCCTTCGCCAGCCTCCCGACGCCGACGTTCTACACCTTCCGTAACAGAGACCGTGGTAGCGCCTTCGCCAGCCTCCCGACGCCGACGTTCTACACCTTCCGTAACAGAGACGGTGCTATCGCCTTCGCCAGCTTCCCGACGCCGACGTTCTACACCTTCCGTAACAGAGACCGTGCTATCGCCTTCGCCAGCCTCCCGACGCCGACGTTCTACACCTTCGTAACAGAGACCGTGCTATCGCCTTCGCCAGCCTCCCGACCGACTTACACCCTTCCGTAACAGAGACCGTGCTATCGCCATTGCCAGCCTCCCGACGCCGACGTTCTACACCTTCCGTAACAGAGACCGTGCTATCGCCTTCGCCAGCCTCCCGACGCCGACGTTCTACACCTTCCGTAACAGAGACCGTGCTATCGCCTTCGTCAGCCTCCCGACGCCGACGTTCTACACCTTCCGTAACAGAGACCGTGCTATCGCCATTCGCCAGCCTCCCGACGCCGACGTTCTACACCTTCCGTAACAGAGACCGTGCTATCGCCTTCGCCAGCCTCCCGACGCCGACGTTCTACACCTTCCGTAACAGAGACCGTGCTATCGCCTTCGCCAGCCTCCCGACGCCGACGTTCTACACCTTCCGTAACAGAGACCGTGCTATCGCCTTCGCCAGCCTCCCGACGCCGACGTTCTACACCTTCCGTAACAGAGACCGTGCTATCGCCTTCGCCAGCCTCCCGACGCCGACGTTCTACACCTTCCGTAACAGAGACCGTGCTATCGCCTTCGCCAGCCTCCCGACGCCGACGTTCTACACCTTCCGTAACAGAGACCGTGCTATCGCCTTCGCCAGCCTCCCGACGCCGACGTTCTACACCTTCCGTAACAGAGACCGTGCTATCGCCTTCGCCAGCCTCCCGACGCCGACGTTCTACACCTTCCGTAACAGAGACCATGCTATCGCCTTCGCCAGCCTCCCGACGTTCTACACCTTCCGTAACAGAGACCGTGCTATCGCCTTCGCCAGCCTCCCGACGCCGACGTTCTACACCTTCCGTAACAGAGACCGTGCTATCGCCTTCGCCAGCCTCCCGACGCCGACGTTCTACACCTTCCGTAACAGAGACCGTGCTATCGGCTTCGCCAGCCTCCCGACGCCGACGTTCTACACCTTCCGTAACAGAGACCGTGCTATCGCCTTCGCCAGCCTCCCGACGCCGACGTTCTACACCTTCCGTAACAGAGACCGTGCTATCGCCTTCGCCAGCCTCCCGAACGCCGACGTTCTACCACCTTCCGTAACAGAGACCGTGCTATCGCCTTCGCCAGCCTCCCGACGCCGACGTTCTACACCTTCCGTAACAGAGACCGTTCTATCGCCTTCGCCAGCTCCCGACGCCGACGTTCTACACCTTCGTAACAGAGACCGTGCTATCGCCTTCGCCAGCCTCCCGACGCCGACGTTCTACACCTTCCGTAACAGAGACCGTGCTATCGCCTTCGCCAGCCTCCCGACGCCGACGTTCTACACCTTCCGTAACAGAGACCGTGCTATCGCCTTCGCCAGCCTCCCGACGCCGACGTTCTACACCTTCCGTAACAGAGACCGTGGTAGCGCCTTCCCCAACCTCCCGACGCCGACGTTCTACAACCTTCGTTATTTGATTATAATTAGTAACGAATAATGTGGATACAGACGGGTTTGTTGGGTAAAAATGCAACGATTTGACGTTAAAATATAAATACAAAATTACTAAAACAAACTTACACTCCATTCTTTCAAAATTTTATATAGAAATTTTAAATACGTATAGATTAACTAAAACTATAAACCTCTCCTTCTTTTCATCTGCTGGTATTTATACAATTCGTCTTTGATCAATTTTGAGAGCTCTGAAATTGCGCATGCTCATAAATATGCCGTAGAGAGAGCAGTCCATATGCATTGTATGATAAAGGTAAGTAAAGTTGATTGCCGGACTCTTTCCCTGGACATAGGTTCCTTTCTATGTGCATATTGGGAAGATTCCCTAAACAGTATTATAATTATCGTTCGTTGCGCTATGTACGGATGGCAGGGACATTAGTTTTAAAGTAATACAAGACACACTTTCTGTTAACTTATAGAGCGAAATCGTGTTCATGAGCTTTAACCATTATGTCGATTATAATACTATGTTAAAGTCTGGAATCTATAAACTACATTTTACAACCAACTAACCTTCGTATACCATCGTACAAAAATATTAAACAAACATAAACAAGGAAAAACCAAATCATACCTCAGTCGACTAGTAGAGCTGACTACTGATCTTAAAAGTAAAAACAAAAAGGATTGAAACCGACAAAACATAAAGACACATATTTTGTATTCATAAAATATCGTAAATTATTCATAAAAGAAATATTTTAAGGTTGCCTGATTGAAAACTATTATGATTCTGATGAAATACCGAGATAGCTTTACACAAAGTAGGGGTGTTCCTAATATCAGTCATCCCTTAAATAATGTCTGATTTTAGATTCAGTAAAGGAGAAAGGATTTCAAACCATTTTAATGTTATTTATTTAATAATGTATGTTCCAAATTTATTAATTACTTCCTGCAAACGATTCACAAGCTTCTGAATGCAACTTCCATAAAATTGTTGGGGTTTGGAGGAAAAGAATGTAGAGAGGGTAGTTTTGATATGTTCATGTGTTCCAAGCTCTTTTCCATCAAAATAGTTCTGCAAACTTCAAAAGAGATGATAAACAGACGGAGCAAATTTTGGAGAATAAGGGGAATAATAGAAGTTTTAACCAGTCTACCTCTTTAATATTTGCATATATAATCGTTGTTGTATGGGGCTGTGCATTATCCTGGTGTAACACAACACTTTTACTATTGACTAAAGTAGGCTTCTTATATTTCAGTGCAACATTCAAGCGCACTAACTGTTTTGACAATAGAAGTCTGAAATAATCCTTACATTGAGTGGCACCAACTCAAAGCAGATCGCACCAGCGATATCCCACCAAATGCTTAAGAAGACTTTACTCAGGTCTAAGTCCGTCTTGGGCTGTGCTTTACCCAGTTTACCTGCACTGATCCATTATCTGCGACATTAAAAACTGTTGTAAAATATGCATTTTTTATCTCCAGTCACTAACATGTCAGAAAACGGTGAGTTACGTTCGCGAGATGACAGATAAGTACAAATGTCTACTCTTTTTCTGAGGTTGGCTTCTGTCAAATCGTGAGGAACCCATGTTTCAAGAGTTGACACCTTTCCAAGCTGTTGCAGATGACGGTGAAGTGGTGAGTGGGTTGAATTAAGGTTTGTTTGTTCATACAACTTTAACCTTTTATACACACAAATATATATAATATGAAATATAAAAATAGAATGAACAACAAAATGTTTTAGGATGAGAATAAAGTACACAAATAGACGCTACAAAGAAACAAACATTTAAAGTTGAAAGGATACACAATTTACTTCCAGTGATAAAAACAAATTGTGAGATTGTGTGCTACTCTAGAGTAGATGTGTCAAAAGGGTTTTAGATTACTATGTTTGATGTTCCATGTTTGTATAAAAAGTGTTCTGCTAAGAACCACTCAAAAGAAATATACCATTATGTCACATGTTGATATTAATGTGTTATATCAACATGTTGATATCAATGTGCTATTAATTTATAACAAGTTAGTGTAGAATATCCTGTTTTTTGTCAACATTACTCATACCTCTAATACTGTTTTTTAAATAGTTAATGTTGAACTTTGACTTCATCCGCTTTTTCAAACTCAGCGCGAGAAATGACCACCCTAAACAGAAGACAGAGAACAACTGATGGACAGATAACAGTGTTCATGATATATATAAAATAAGTAATACATAATATTCTCTCTCCAATCACATTCAAACGTTGTCTGTTACAACTTTCAAAGCTGGCCTTCATTGGTTGTTGTGCAAATCCATTCTGTGGTAACATACAAACCACTAAGATAATTGTACAAAAAGCGGCATGAGTAATTAGTATGTGAAGAAATGAAAATTAGTTAACAAATACAATCAAAAAATTTGGGATTAGGTGTTAAAAAACAATAGGTAATTTTTTGGAGAAACTCGTCAGTTTACGTGTAAATACAAAGTAGGTGAGTTCCTAATATCAATCTTTCCTTAAATAATGTCTGATTTATAATTCAGTAAAGGAGAAAAAAATTCAAACCCTTTTAATGTTTTTTAATTAATAATGTGTGTCCTATTATTATTAATTACTCCCTGCCAACGATTTACATGCTTCTGAATTCAACTTTCATAAAATTGTTGGGGTTTGGAGGAAAAGAATGTAGAGAGGGTAGTTTTGATATGTTCATGTGTTCCAACCTCTTTTCCATCAAGATAGTTCTGCAAACTTCAGAAAAGATTGTAATCAGATGGGACAAATTCTGGAGAATAAGGAGAATGATGGAAGTTTTAACCAGTCTAGCTCTTCAATCTTTGCAGATGTAATCCTTTTTGTATGGGGCCGCGCACTATCCTGGTGTAACACAACACCTTTACGATTGACCAAACAGGCTTCTTATCTTTCAGTGATTCATTATTTGCGGCATTTAAAAACTGTTATAAAATATCCATGTTTGATCTCCAATTACTAACATGTCAGAAAACGGTAAATTACGTTCACGAGAAGACTGATAATACAAATTTCCCCTCTTGTTCTAAGGTTATCTACTATCAAATCGTGGGAAACCTAAGTTTCAAGAGTCGGGACCTTTCCAAACTTTTGCAGATGACTGTAAACTGTTGAATGGGTTGAATTAAGCTTTTGTTCTAGTTCTCCAACTGTAACGGCACAATCTTCTTCAAGTGCACCAGCAGAAATTCAGGAAATTAACCCAATAGGACGACCTGAACGTGGCGCATCTCTTATACTGTAGACACATCCATCTTGATAAGATTTTTTTTTATTATTGATCTGAAAAGTGGAGTTTGTTTAGTTTCTTTTATTTGTCTGGAAAGGTGTACACACGTCTTAGTATATATTGTAGTCATTACAACTTTCTAAAAAGACAGAAATGGTAATTCCCTTCTGTCTTAAATTTAAAACATTGCTAATGGGATAACGTGATATAAATGAATTATTTTCCTTCTGAAGTGTTCATTATTCGGTGAACTGGCATGTCCTTTTATATGTCTGTCTGGTTTGATTCCATTTTTCAAGTTTGTAAGAAAGCTCTACCTAGCTTTTATGTTTAGTGATTTTTCGTATTTGCTTAGATACTAAGTACATTATCTTGTATGTTAGTTATTTTAAACACAATTTTCAGGACATAAAATGCAAGCTCATATTATTTTGAGCTGTAATTTTGGATGTAGAAAAATATCATACCGGACTTATGTGTTATAAGTCCAAAAATGTACTCACATAACCACATTGGAGAAATTCGTGCGATACACAAACTTGAATGGCACGAATTGTGTTATTCTAGTTTAGAACAAGCGTAAGTCAATATAGTCATAATGAAAATATCTTTAATTCACTTAAGCAGTGGCGAAAGCCCGGGGTTCGGTGACTCAGTCTCAGGTGTTCGTCGAAGGTCAAAACACACACACTGTGTGTGTGTTCATTCCACTCGTATAATCTTTCAATCTCTTCATACTTACTATGTGGAGCAGAAACAGAAGGTGGTCGTACGAACACGTACAGTATGGATTCACGTGTATAACGGAACATGATGGGAGTCAGCATCCTAAATGCATGATTTGCAATGCCAAGTTGAACAATATCAGTCTTGCACTGGCAAAAGTAAGAGAACACTCCGTAAAGCTGCAAGGAGATGGAAAATACAAGAATACAACGCCTGCTGAATTCAACGTAAAGAGAGCCAGTTTCGATGAAAAGGCTACTTTGTCTATTCTCGGCTTTGTATCCATCGACAAAGTGATCCTCACAGCATCGTACGTAGTTTCGTACTTGATCGCAAAGCAGGGAATATCACACACCATCGGATAAGCTCTCGTAAAACCAGTTGCGTTAAGATGGCGAATATCATACTGGGAAAAGCTTCTGAAAATAAGTTATCACAAATTTCTCTTTCAGATGACACCATCAGCAGCAGAATAGATGACATGAGCGATGACATCATGGCTCAAGTAGTTGCAAATCTGATTTCAAGTCCAGCAAAATTCAGTCTTCAACTCGACCAGACCACTAATGTTTCGAAACAAAGCCAGCTCGTTGTATTCGTGGGCTACGTGAAGAACGACGAGATAAGATATTTTTTTGTTTTGTAAGTCTACTCTTACAACAACTACTTTTACAGCAGACGTGTAGAAACACAGGCATGCTTTGGCAAGAAATCCTTGCCTTAAAAACTGGCAGAAGAATTAAAAATTGTAGTGGAAAGTGTGAACTTTGTGCAAAATAATGCCCTGGAGCACACCATCTTTAAAGAGCCATGTGATGAAATGGGATCTGAATTTAAGGTTCTTCTGTACCATTCTAACGTATGGTGGTTATCTCGGAAAAGGTGCTGAATCGTGTTTTAGCCATGCGTGTGGAACTAGCCCTGGTTTTGAGAGAGCACCAATATTGTCACGCAGATTGCTTCGAGAAATCTGAGTTCACTCTCATTTTGGCGTACATGGCCGATATCTTCAATGCTTTGAATCATCTTTTTGGAAAGAAATTCCTTGAGATAATTATACCGTTTGTCACAAAATATCTTTGCTTTTCAAAAAAGCTATTGTTATGGACACAACGAACAGAGAACGATAACATTGCAAACTTTCCCCTGCTGGACGATGTATCAGTAAGATCAAAGATGTGTCTGAAATTGGAGACATTTCTGTACCCGGGGAACTGAAGCAAGCGATTTCCATGCACTTAGATGAGCTCACAAAGTCTCTCGACGGATACGTCTCCACCAGAGAGTCATATGCAGCATGGGTGAGACAACCGTTCACGTTTGGTGTTGCGACAACAGATTTCAATGATGAATACCTCGACGAAATCATTGAACTTCAGCAGACCCAGGTTCAACAGAAACTTTTCAGAACAAAAACGCTCTCAACGTTTTGGTGTCACCAAATCTTAGTGTATACTCTTACTGGTAAAAAAGCACTTGAGATACTCATACCGTTTGTTACAACATATCTTTGCGAGCAATCCTTTTCGAGGATGGTAGACATAAAAACGAAAAAAAAGAACATAAATTGTTGCAAAAATGATATAAGAGTGGCACTGGCCAAAGTGAAGCCGCGCATTTCTGAACATGACTCTGAGAGGCAACAGCAAAAATCACATTGTTTTGCAGTAAATATTCATTGAGTTATGTTTTTGTTTTTGTGTTAAATTCGTGTTTTGTTCTTTGAACACAGTAATATTATGTGCAACTGATGCATTGTTCATTTTGTGCATTAGTGAAATATCTACTAATGTTTTGAATTTGAAAAAAAATTATATTTTATTTTTCCAATTACTAACGGTTCATTAAAACTTCCGGGCTTCAGTACCTCTAACAAGGTTAGAAACCACTGCATTAAAGTAAGTGGACATTCATCTCTGAGGTTTATGATTCGTTTGAATCACGAAATATTATAGACCTTCAATTGTAACCTCCTAGTACTTAACCATTGAGCGTCAACAAGAGTGAATTTAATATCTCTGAAGTTGTTTGGAAGATGTAATGTAATTAGGAACAATGAAATGGTATATAGTTTTAACAGTTTGTGTGTTGATATGGAAAATGTCAAATACATAGTTTGCGAAGAAAATCTCATTTAAAATAATGAGCACAATTCATGTAAGGGTTTGTGTTAAAGCTATTATATCAATGTCATCTAAAACGTTCAGGAAGAAACAACTGAAGATAAATACAAGCCAAATCGACTAGAAAAATTGTGAAAAATCATGAATATATGGATAGTGACAGCATTTAATAATCATTTTATGGAATTTATTACGAGAAATTTATAAAAAATATAAATAAACTCACGAGTTACATGTCGTAAAGGTAAATTTATCATACCAATACTTCATTATTACAGTTACTTTAGAAACTATCGATATCCACTGATTTAGTTGAAACACTTGTTTACAGAGTCAGGATAGGGTTAGGCTTGGACGGGACTCGGAATCAGAATAGTTAAACGAAAAGCTTCTACTTGTTAAGAAACATCGTATTTATCAAGCGCGATTGACCTACGTCGTTACTAGATGTTTTCATTCTGCACAGTTGAATATTGAGGGATATGCTATCGACATCTTGAGACAAATCTCGTGTAAGAAACAAAAATAAACTGAAATGAGATCGACTTCACAGATTTTCTTGGCCACTTGTTATTTAAACATCTGTACATATTCAGAACAAATAATAATTTCAGATTAAATGTTGATACTGCAGGAAGAAAAAAATTGTGATATATTTCTATATTAAAATCAGTATTTTTTTTTTCGGCGAGACAATAAAACATTCGTCATTTTCTATCTAATAAGTACAATTTCTTATTCAAATAACGGTTTATCAAATGTATGCTTAAAAATATGCAGTAGTTAGTAAGATGTTTAAAAACTAATTATCAGTTTTTATTTTCATTGAAAGGCATCCAATGCTCCCCAAACCAAAACCATATATCGTGATGTCGAATCTTTCAAAGGTCGTCAAGATGTTTTGGTTATTACTGGAGAATCGAGTCTAAATATCCTAGCAGATAAGGTGAATGTACAAGGAAGTGGTAAATACTTGAAAGATTTCACGTATTCCTCGAAATATATTGAAAATGTGGTGCACGTCAGTTTTGAAACGGTAAGAGACATTGAATTTTTGCATGTGAATCTTTCTGAAGATCAGAACAGTTGGCTTTCAATACATCTTATACGACCACACACTGGCGAAACGAAACAGGATATATTAAAATCACAGAATTCTGAGTTACATATAATAAAACAATAACAATGAAAAACCGATTCTAAATATTTTCAACAAGGACAAAAATGTTTTGTTTTATTGTTTATGACAAAGTTACTAAGTCTTAACTGTCACTGTCCCTAATTTTAATCTCTCGAGAAGACGACCAGCTGTCAGTAACCAATGGCAACTCTTGTGATACTTTTAAAAATAAACTAAGGGATTGGCCACAAGTTTATAATGCCTCCATTTCAGAAAAGGCAAGCTTGTTCAGCTATATGTTTCGAATCTGTGACCTACAGACTGCGAACTAAACAGCTTAATCATCAGGCCCTGCTATGTTCCGAAAAGTTAAATATAGTTTTTAATACATATTAACACATCGATTAAAAACATATTTCTAGTCATCTCTAACATTACGAGTGTAGAAGGTCTTAATGTTAAAGATTGTTCTGAATCTTGTTTTTAAGAAAAGCAGATTTTGACCAAGGTTCAAAATTTTAAGTTTTTCCTTTGTTGCTTACAAAGGTCTCTACTACACAAACACGCCATTCGTGTTTTGAGAAATAAAACGCATAGAATTGAATTAGTTAAAGGCAAAAATATTTAAAAGATGCACTGTTTAACGCTTGTATTTTGATATGTATCATGGTTTTAAAAACTATACAAAAAGATGAATGAATACACCTTTACACAAAGCCCTCTATGTGTCTCAGCGATAAGTCTAAAGTCTCATAACGTCAAATCCCATGGCCAAGTGGGGGAGGCACTCGACTTGACACTGCAATCAAACTTCTATGTTTCATTTTTTAGTTTTTATAGAAAAAGACAAAAATATATTTTTCAATCATCTTTTCAATTTACTTTATTTTTATACGTTTTCTTATTGCTTTTCCGGGGAACAGCGGAAAGTTTTTTTTTCACTCTCAACGCTAACGTCCGTGGTTCGATTTCTCTCGGTGGACACAGCCGATAACCCAAAAGAGCTTTGCTGTAAAACAAACAACATTCTTATCTTGAGAATTTTATATGCAAAAACGGCTCGTTTGGGTTCAGAAAATAATTTAAATAGAAGAGCGAACAACGTTTCGACCTTCTTCGTAACATTCTATCAGACACGAATAAATTTAAACCAATACACACAAATCCAACAAAGACACATGAGACGTAACTGAACAAATTACTACTACAAATGAAAACAGCCAACACAATTTCACAAACACTTCATTCCTATCTACGTAAAACCGACTCACGCACACCGCAAATATACGGCATCCCCAAACCTCATGAACCAGATTGTACATTACGACCAATAATGTCAACATATGAATCGTTTAATTACAATCTTGGTAAATACATAGCATGGGTATTCTCCAAATATCCAACATCAGCCAGCTCATTCATCAAAGACTCTTTTAATTTTAAGTCTAATCTAAATCGACTTAATCATAAAGCCTTAATGGCCAGTTTCTATGTTATATCCCTCTTTACAGAAGTTCGAACAACAGAAGCCTGCGAGATAGCCTTAGAACTCTATATCCGAGACCCTAACCCAATTATAGACATTCCCAGTAACCAGTTAGCAACCATCATAGAATTCACCATAATAAAGACAAACTTCATGTTCAATAACCAAAACTATATACAAACAAATGGCCTAAGCATGGGCAACCCAGTATACCAGTTCTAGTCAATATTTTTATGACACAAATTGAAACACAAGCAATTAATACAGCATTACATCCACCACTATACTGGTACAGATATGTAGATGACACGGTTGCGGGATTCAAATCTACAGAACACATACTTAATTTTTTCACTCACATTAACTCTATACATCCCAACATTAACTGCACATGTGAACAGGAAGAAAGCAATCAAATATCATTTCTTAACCTCAAAATTACAAGAACCGACACACAATTCAAAACAGAAGTCCACCGAAACATCACCCATACTGGGCTATACATTCCTTGGGACTCAGCACATGAAACAAAACAAAAACTCAACATACTAAAAAACCAGATGAACAACGCTATAAAACTATGCTCACCAGATAAACTTAAAGATGAATTAGACAAAATAAAACAATACTTCATCAACATCAATAAGTTTCCTCCACAAACCGTAGAAAACATTATACGCACACACCTAGACAGAAAGCAAAATCAACCAACAAAAGTAAATATATCTCACGAATCAAAAAATCACGAAACCATATACTGCTGTATACCATATGTTCTTGAAATCAGCAAACAAATAACCAACATTTGGCAAAAACTAGTAACAAAATATAACATTCCAGTTAATACTAAATTTATTCAAAAACCAGGCACAAAACTAAGGTCTATACTATGTAAGAACTACACTGACAAACACCACACCAACATTATTTATAAAATACAATGTGATAACTGCCGCGACTTCTATATTGGAGAAACAAGTAGAGAAATGGAAACCAGATTCAAAGAACATAAAAAGTCACCTTCACACGTTTTCGAACACTGGAAGTCAAATGGACACAACATAACCATAGAAAACACCTCTTTCTTTGTGAACCTGACGATGACCGAAGAAGGTCAAAACGTTGTTCGCTCTTCTGTTTAAAATATTTTCTGAACCCAAACGAGCTGTTTTTGCATATAAAATTCTCAACAAGTGGGTTTCTCGACATCGCTGATTCTTATCTTGATATGAATATCCCGCTTATAGCCTTTTCTATATTTCTTAATTGTTGGCTTAAAAATGTAATCCTTGCATTTCGGTTCAATCTGCTTCTGAACTTTTAGGACGAAACCTATTCCCCCATTTTTAAATAAACAATTTTATTCAGCCTTTTTTTTTTTTTCCAAATGACAAATCTTGATATTTTAAGAACAATAAACAAACTTTTCATGGAAAACGCCAGGCCTACTTTGCTGATTGTTGTTATTTATTGCCAAACATAATGCTACAAAAAGAGCTATCCGTTCTTTATCTGACACGGGTATCGAAATCCAATTTCCAGCGCTTTGGTTCACAGGTATCCCATGGTGCCAGCAGAGGGCCATTTTGTAGAAGAAGCTCATTGTCTGTGCTCACATAAGGCGTGTTTTCATGTTTATTTCAGGAGCCAATCTGGCTGATCTTTTACCGAGTAGAGATTTATATTTCTATCATTATCACTTTTTCATCTTGAAATTAGATGAAACAAGACAAGGGTTTTGTTTGCTTGTGTTTTAGTATAAAGCTACACAATGAACCATAAGGTATGTTTACCATGAGTATCGAAGTCTAATCTTCAGCTTTACGAGTCACTAGGCTACCACTGAGCCACAATGGTACAAAACATGACAAACCGCAAAACTAGAAGAAAACTGGACCAGTTATTCTTACCTCAGAACACATTTCGTTTGTGCAATTACTTACGGAGGGAAACTGGTGGGTTAACTTCGTTTCATTCTGAAAGATTATAAAAACACAGATGAGGTTTCTGATCATTTAAGTTTATTGCTTAGAAAATTGGGGAAGGCGCAGAGTTGGAAGGTAAACCATTTGAGGAGAGAAATTTTTAACAAGAACAAATGAATAAGTTAAGAAGTTTAAATATTCATTTTTTATTCAGGTTTAATTTTCGGAAAACAAACTAAATAACGAAATGCACGATAAATGTAAAACAAGTGAAATATGTTATTTGTACTTGATGGCCCGGCATCGCCAGATTAACGTAGTCGACTCGTAATCTGAGGGTCGCGAGCTCGAATCTGCGTCAAAGCATTCTTGCTCTTTCAGCCATGTGGCGTTATAATGTTACAGTCAATCCCACTATTAATTAGTGGAAGAGTAGTCAAAAAGTTTGTGGTGATGATTAGTTGTCTTCCCTCTAGCATTACAATGCTATATTAGAGACTGCTGGCGCAGATAGCACTCATGTAGCTTTGCGCGAAATTAAAAACAACAAACGAACACTCACTGTATGAATACTAACCCGGATACAAATTCATCTTGTCAGTCGTTCTTCGTACGATCTGTTCATTTATTCCATTGCGAGTCAACAAAATTGAATGTTACAAAAATGTAATTATCAGATGAAAATTCCATAACTAGAATGCAAAAATTGCAACACGATCTTAATTCTAAAATGTTATTAGAAGATTATTATAAATTGTTATTTTCATAAAAATCTGAAGGACAGGTCTGTGAATTTCAAAATACTAAAACGAAGAGGAATATGTCTGGGTGGGAAGTAGTGGGTTATACAACAAAAGAGTTTGGGTTGCAAGATAAATAGAATGACAAGAATAGACATTTGAATATCAAATAAAAAGACGTTCAAGAATGGAAATATCGGCGTTCGGTAAGACAAAGCAAAATTGAAATCTGAGGAGTAAATATTTAAATGTATGAATAAAGATCTAGATCTGAAACAATTAGTAAGGCAATGAATAGAATTATGGAGGTCAAACAGTTAAACGATAGGTGAAAAATAAAGACCTCGATACCAGATTTTTCGAAAATTACGAAAAATAGATATGATTTTCAAATAGCAAAACGAAGAGGAATAGAGATGTTGTGGAAAATGGTGGGCAAAACAACAGCGACCTGGATGTCATATTGTGAGAAAAATGATGCAAAAGGAGATCTGAGGAATAAATATTAATAATGGTTTCTATAGAAATTTGGAACCTAAGTACTATGTAAGGTAAAGGACAGAGATACGGATGTGAAACAGTTAATACATAAGTGAAAAATAAAGATGTGGATGACATTTCCATAAAATATGAATGGATATACGAATTTCAAACAGAAACACCAAGAACAGAAATTTCAGTGTTAAAAACAAATTAAAAAAGAACGTGGATTTAGTTCTAAAATAGTTTAAGATGATGAAGAATAGAAACCGATATCAGGCGATGGGTAAGATAATGCAAGATGTAGATCTGGGGAATAAAGTTTAGAAAAACGCTGTAATATTTGTATTGAAGTGCGTGAAGGAAAGTTCCCCGGTTTTAAAGCGAAGTTAGTTTGTTCGAAAAGAAATACAGATCGATACACGTTTGATTATGTATGTATATTGCGAGTATCGACACTGAATTACAGTAGCTGGAGATACAGCTTTCCTTTATTACAGTAAAAGCTTTTACGTAATGCTGTTGAATGAAGTGTAAATAACTAACGAAAACGTACCAGTTCTTAAACAACGATAAAAAGAACTGTACAGCTTTAATTTATACACATGATACAAAAAGTTACACACAAATGAATGAGACCACAATATTTCACTAAAAACAGTTTATAGTTCTAGTTAATGACCTTCCGTAACAGAGACCGTGCTATCGCCTTCGCCAGCCTCCCGACGTTCTACACCTTCCGTAACAGAGACCGTGCTATCGCCTTCGCCAGCCTCCCGACGCCGACGTTCTACACCTTCCGTAACAGAGACCGTGCTATCGCCTTCGCCAGCCTCCCGACGCCGACGTTCTACACCTTCCGTAACAGAGACCGTGCTATCGCCTTCGCCAGCCTCCCGACGCCGACGTTCTACACCTTCCGTAACAGAGACCGTTCTATCGCCTTCGCCAGCCTCCCGACGCCGACGTTCTACACCTTCCGTAACAGAGACCGTTCTATCGCCTTCGCCAGCCTCCCGACGCCGACGTTCTACACCTTCCGTAACAGAGACCGTGCTATCGCCTTCGCCAGCCTCCCGACGCCGACGTTCTACACCTTCCGTAACAGAGACCGTGCTATCGCCTTCGCC
This sequence comes from Carcinoscorpius rotundicauda, assembly GCA_011833715.1. NCBI lineage: Eukaryota > Metazoa > Arthropoda > Merostomata > Xiphosura > Limulidae > Carcinoscorpius > Carcinoscorpius rotundicauda. The sequence goes on along the minus strand of CM022401.1, from coordinate 17,626,562 downwards.
AGCCTCCCGACGCCGACGTTCTACACCTTCCGTAACAGAGACAGTGGTAGCGCCTTCCCCAACCTCCCGACGCCGACGTTCTACAACCTTCGTTATTTGATTATAATTAGTAACGAATAATGTGGATACAGACGGGTTTGTTGGGTAAAAATGCAACGATTTGACGTTAAAATATAAATACAAAATTACTAAAACAAACTTACACTCCATTCTTTCAAAATTTTATATAGAAATTTTAAATACGTATAGATTAACTAAAACTATAAACCTCTTCTTCTTTTCATCTGCTGGTATTTATACAATTTGTCTTTGATCAATTTTGAGAGCTCTGAAATTGCGCATGCTCATAAATATGCCGTAGAGAGAGCAGTCCATATGCATTGTATGATAAAGGTAAGTAAAGTTGATTGCCGGACTCTTTCCCTGGACATAGGTTCCTTTCTATGTGCATATTGGGAAGATTCTCTAAACAGTATTATAATTATCGTTCATTGCGCTATGTACGGATGGCAGGGACATTAGTTTTAAAGTAATACAAGACACACTTTCTGTTAACTTATAGAGCGAAATCGTGTTCATGAGCTTTAACCATTATGTCGATTATAATACTATGTTAAAGTCTGGAATCTATAAACTTCATTTTACAACCAACTAACCTTCGTATACCATCGTACAAAAATAATAAACAAACATATACAAGGAAAAACCAAATCATACCTCAGTCGACTAGTAGAGCTGACTACTGATCTTAAAAGTAAAAACAAAAAGGATTGAAACCGACAAAACATAAAGACACATATTTTGTATTCATAAAATATCGTAAATTATTCATAAAAGAAATATTTTAAGGTTGCCTGATTGAAAACTATTATGATTCTGATGAAATACCGAGATAGCTTTACACAAAGTAGGGGTGTTCCTAATATCAGTCATCCCTTAAATAATGTCTGATTTTAGATTCAGTAAAGGAGAAAGGATTTCAAACCATTTTAATGTTATTTATTTAATAATGTATGTTCCAAATTTATTAATTACTTCCTGCAAACGATTCACAAGCTTCTGAATGCAACTTCCATAAAATTGTTGGGGTTTGGAGGAAAAGAATGTAGAGAGGGTAGTTTTGATATGTTTATGTGTTCCAAGCTATTTTCCATCAAAATAGTTCTGCAAACTTCAGAAGAGATGATAAACAGACGTGGCAAATTTTGGAGAATAAGAAGAATAATAGAAGTTTTAACCAGTCTACCTCCTTAATATTTGCATATATAATCGTTGTTGTATGGGGCTGTGCATTATCCTGGTGTAACACAACACTTTTACGATTGACTAAAGTAGGCTTCTTATATTTCAGTGCAACATTCAAGCGCACTAACTGTTTTGACAAAAGAAGTCTGAAATAATCTTTACATTGAGTGGCACCAACTCAAAGCAGATCGCACCAGCGATATCCCACCAAATTCTTAACAAGACTTCACTCAGGTCTAAGTCCGTTTTGGGCTGTGCTTTACCCAGTTTACCTGCACTGATCCATTATCTGCGACATTAAAAACTGTTGTAAAATATCCATTTTTTATCTCCAGTCACTAACATGTCAGAAAACAGTGAGTTACGTTCACGAGATGACAGATAAGTAGAAATGTCTACTCTTTTTCTGAGGTTAACTTCTGTCAAATCGTGAGGAACCCACGTTTCAAGAGTTGACACCTTTCCAAGCTGTTGCAGATGACGGTGAAGTGGTGAGTGGGTTGAATTAAGGTTTGTTTTTTCATACAACTTTAACCTTTTATACACACAAATATATATAATATGAAATATAAAAATAGAATGAACAACAAAATGTTTTAGGATTAGAATAAAGTACACAAATAGACGCTACAAAGAAACAAACATTTAAAGTTGAAAGGATACACAATTTACTCCCAGTGATAAAAACAAATTGTGAGATTGTGTGCTACTCAAGAGTAGATGTGTCAAAAGGGTTTTAGATTACTATGTTTGATGTTCCATGTTTGTATAGAAAGTGTTCTGCTAAGAACCACTCAAAAGAAATATACCACTATGTCACATGTTGATATTAATGTGTTATATCAACATGTTGATATCAATGTGCTATTAATTTATAACAAGTTAGTGTAGAATATCCTGTTTTTTGTCAACATTACTCATACCTCTAATACTGTTTTTTAAATGGTTAATGTTGAACTTTGACTTCATATGCTTTTTCAAACTCAGTGCGAGAAATGACCACCATAAACAGAAAACAGAGAACAATTGATGGAGATATAACAATGTTCATGATATATATAAAATAAGTAATACATAATATTCTCTCTCCAATCACATTCAAACGTTGTCTGTTACAACTTTCAAAGGTGGCCTTCATTGGTTGTTGTGAAGATCCATTCTGTGGTAACATACAAACCACTAAGATAATTGTACAAAAAGCGGCATGAGTAATTAGTATGTGAAGAAATGAAAATTAGTTAACAAATACAATCAAAGAATTTGGGATTAGGTGTTTAAAAACAATAGGTAATTTTTTGAAGAAACACGTCAGTTTACGTGTAAACACAAAGTAGGTGAGTTCCTAGTATCAATCATTCCTTAAATAATGTCTGATTTATAATTCAGTAAAGGAGAAAAAAATTCAAACCCTTTTAATGTTATTTAATTAATAATGTGTGTCCTATTATTATTAATTACTTCCTGCCAACGATTTACATGCTTCTGAATTCAACTTCCATAAAATTGTTGGGGTTTGGAGGAAAAGAATGTAGAGAGGGTAGTTTTGATATGTTCATGTGTTCCAACCTCTTTTCCATCAAGATAGTTCTGCAAACTTCAGAAAAGATTGTAATCAGATGGGACAAATTCTGGAGAATAAGGAGAATGATGGAAGTTTTAACCAGTCTAGCTCTTCAATCTTTGCAGATGTAATCCTTTTTCTATGGGGCCGCGCACTATCCTGGTGTAACACAACACCTTTACGATTGACCAAACAGGCTTCTTATCTTTCAGTGATTCATTATTTGCGGCATTTAAAAACTGTTATAAAATATCCATGTTTCATCTCCAGTTACTAACATGTCCAAAAACGGTAAATTACGTTCACGAGAAGACTGATAATAGAAATGTCCACTCTTGTTCTAAGGTTATCTACTGTCAAATTGTGGGAAACCTAAGTTTCAAGAGTCTGGACCTTTCCAAACTTTTGCAGATGACTGTAAACTGTTGAATGGGTTGAATTAAGCTTTTGTTCTAGTTCTACAACTGTAACGGCACAATCTTCATCAAGTGCACCAGCAGAAAATCAAGAAATTAACCCAACAGGACGACCTGAACGTGGCGCATCACTTAAGCTGTAGACACATCCATCTTGATAAGATTTTTTTTTATTATTGATCTTAAAAGTGGAGTTTGTTTAGTTTCTTTTATTTGTCTGGAAAAGTGTACACACGTCTTAGTATACATTGTAGTCATTACAACTTTCTAAAAAGACAGAAATGGTAATTCCCTTCTGTCTTAAATTTAAAACATTGCTAATGGGATAACCTGATATAAATGAATTATTTTTCCTTCTGAAGTGTTCAGTATTCGGTGAACTAGCATGTCCTTTTATATGTCTGTCTGGTTTGATTCCATTTTTCAAGTTTGTAAGAAAGTTCTACCTAGCTTTTATGTTTAGTGATTTTTCGTATTTGCTTAGGTTAGATACTAAGTACATTATCTTGTATGTTAGTTATTTTAAACACAATTTTCAGGACATGAAATGCAAGCTCATATTATTTTGAGCTGTAATTTTGGTTGTAGAAAAATATCATACCGGAATTAAGTGCTATAAGTCCAAAAATGTACTCACATAACCACATTGGAGAAATTCGTGCGATACATAAACTTGAATGGCATGAATTGTGTTATTCTAGTTTAAAAGAAGCGTAAGTCATTATAGTCATAATGAAAATATCTTTAATTCACTTAAGCAGTGGCGAAAGCCCGGGGTTCGGTGACTCAGTCTCAGGTGTTCGTCGAAGGTCAAAACACACACACTGTGTGTGTGTTCATTCCACTCGTATAATCTTTCAATCTCTTCATACTTACTATGTGGAGCAGAAACAGAAGGTGGTCGTACGAACACGTACAGTATGGATTCACGTGTATAACGGAACATGATGGGAGTCAGCATCCTAAATGCATGATTTGCAATGCCAAGTTGAACAATATCAGTCTTGCACTGGCAAAAGTAAGAGAACACTCCGTAAAGCTGCAAGGAGATGGAAAATACAAGAATACAACGCCTGCTGAATTCAACGTAAAGAGAGCCAGTTTCAATGATAAGGCTACTTTGTCTATTCTCGGCTTTGTATCCATCGACAAAGTGATCCTCACAGCATCGTACGTAGTTTCCTACTTGATCGCAAAGAAGGGAAAATCACACACCATCGGAGAAGGACTCGTAAAACCAGCTGCGTTAAGATGGCGAATATCATACTGGGAAAAGCTTCTGAAAATAAGTTATCACAAATTTCTCTTTCAGATGACACCATCAGCAGCAGAATAGATGACATGAGCGATGACATCCTGGCTCAAGTAGTTGCAAATCTGATTTCAAGACCAGCAAAATTCAGTCTTCAACTCGACCAGATCACTGACGTTTCGAAACAAATCGAGCTCGTTGTATTCGTGCGCTACGTGAAGAACGACGAGATAAGATAAGTTTTGTTTTCTAAGTCTCCTCTTACAACAACAACTTTGACAGCAGACGTGAAGAAACACAGGCATGCTTTGGCAAGAAATCCTTGTCTTAAAAACTGGCTTAAGAATTAAAAATTGTAGTGGAAAGTGTGAACTTTGTTCAAAATAGTGCCCTGAAGCACAACATCTTTAAAGAGCCATGTGATGAAATGGGATCTGAATTTAAGGTACTTCTGTACCATTCTAACGTATGGTGGTTATCTCGGAAAAGGTGCTGAATCGTGTTTTAGCCATGCGTGTGGAACTAGCCCTGTTTTTGAGAGAGCACCAATATTGTCATGCAGATTGCTTCGAGAAATCTGAGTTCACTCTCATTTTGGCGTACATGGCCGATATCTTCAATTTTTTGAATCATCTTTTTGGAAAGAAATTCCTTGAGATAATTATACCGTTTGTCACAAAATATCTTTGCTTTTCAAAAAAGCCATTGTTATGGACACAACGAACAGAGAATGATAACTTTGCAAACTTTCCCCTGCTGGACGATGTATAAGTAAGATCAAAGATGTGTCTGAAATTGGAGACATTTCTGTACCCGGGGAACTGAAGCAAGCGATTCCCATGCACTTAGATGAGCTCACAAAGTCTCTCGACGGATACGTCTCCACCAGAGAGTCATATGCAGCATGGGTGAGACAGCCGTTCACGTTTAGTGTTGCGACAACAGATGTCAATGATGAATACCTCGACGAAATCATTGAACTTCAGCAGACCCAGGTTCAACAGAAACTTTTCAGAACAACAACGCTCTCAACGTTTTGGTGTCACCAAATCGTAGTGTATACTCTTACTGGTAAAAAAGCCCTTGAGATACTCATACCGTTTGTTACAACATATCTTTGCGAGCAATCCTTTTCGAGGATGGTAGACATAAAAACGAAAAAAAGAACATAAATTGTTGGGAAAATGAGATAAGAGTGGCACTGGCCAAAGTGAAGCCGCGCATTTCTGAACTTGACTCTGAGAGGCAACAGCAAAAATCACATTGATTTGCAGTAAATATTCATTGAGTTATGTTTTTGTTTTTGTGTTAAATTCGTGTTTTGTTCTTTGAACACAGTAATATTATGTGCAACTTATGCATTGTTCATTTTGTGCATAAGTGAAATATCTACTTATGTTTTGAATTTGAAAGAAAATTATATTTTATTTTTCCAATTACTAACGGTTCATTGAAACTTCCGGGCTTCATTACCTCTAACAAGGTTAGAAACCACTGCATTAAAGTAAGTGGACATTCATCTCTGAGGTTTATGATTCGTTTGAATCACGAAATATTATAGACCTTCAATTGTAACCTTCTAGTACTTAACCATTGAGCGTCAACAAGAATGAATTTAATATCTCAGAAGTTGTTTGGAAGATGTAATGTAATTAGGAACAATGAAATGGTATATAGTTTTAACAGTTTGTGTGTTGATATGGAAAATGTTAAATACATAGTTTGCGAAGAAAATCTCATTTAAAATAATGAGCACAATTCATGTAAGGGTTTGTGTTAAAGCTATTATATCAATGTCATCTAAAACGTTCAGGAAGAAACAACTGAAGAGAAATACAAGCCAAATCGACTAGAAAAATTGTGGAAGAAATCATGAATATATGGATAGTGACAGCATTTAATAATCATTTTATGGAATTCGTTACGAGAAATTTATAAAAAATATAAATAAACTCACGAGTTACATGTCGTAAATGTAAATTTATCATACCAATACTTCATTATTACAGTTACTTTAGAAACTATCGATACCCACTGATTTAGTTGAATCTGATCTGGAACACTCTTATTCGTAAATAGAACCTTGATGCACGTGTGGTTCAAGCTCAACGTCATAAAAATATGTAGATATGCCATTAACGTTCCTAGAAAAAGGAGAGAGAGTAACTTCTGTATTTGTTTTTTTTTAATTAAATGTTTTCGGATTCAAAACTGATATCCAAGTTTTAAACATCAATTTGTTTGTAAACATTCTTCAACATAGAGTGAAGCTTCAGTTGTTTCCTGGTACTTTAGTTTTGTTGAACCGCAGAATCAAAAATGAAAACTTTCTTATTTACAGCGTGTACCATATTATTAAATTTTACGATCCTTAAGAGGATATGCGGTTTTGCTTTCGAAAAACTTCATTTTCTGGATCTGTAGGTTTATTCCTTTCCAGGATGTTAAAATTGATAATTACGTTTGTGTGGAATCATAAAGGAAGCTTCATGTACATCTCAAACTTTTATTCCCTTTAATGTCAATTCGTGAGTGTCTTTTTGTTAAACGACGCAGTTTGGTTAGATTCAGTGATGTTTAGAACAGTGACAGGATTCAAACATCTTAACAACCGGTTATACGTCGTTTTACACACCACAATTTTGTGTGAATAGAAATAACAACAAAAATATCTTACTGAAATAATTTATTCAGCATGTTTTAAATATCAAATCAATTGTCATCAGGTTTGCTACATTTACAACTGTAAGGCGGCTTCTTTTATCTGAATGTATAATATTCATTATTGTAAACCCTTTTTCTGCTTTTGCGGAACAAAGAATACCAACACTGATAATATTTCTAGCTTTTTGTACAGTTTTTGAAATCTTATGATTATGGTGATTTCGAATGACATTTTTCACATAGTCACAGAAATCATTTATGTTAATTTCGTGATAAAAGAACTTACTGAATTCATACAATTTGTTATCAGAGTCTTTCCAAGGCAACAACTTTATCAGCAGTTGAAAAATCTGGTTCGAGTATGTTTACCAGTTCATAAATTTTAATGTCATTTTCTTGTGCAATTTTTCTTGAATTTAGCGATCACAATCCATAATACTTCTCATCGCCATTTTAGTTTGATGATACATGGAGGGTATCACCAGAAATACCGAGTGTATTTTTCACGTGTGTATGTTTTGTTGCCTAGTCAGCCACACTAGGTTTTTCGTGTGTACAATCATATGATTATAGGTTTCTAGTAACTTATACTGATTTCTGCTTCAATATGAATCAGGTAGATACAGATAATAAATATTCATGTTGTTGGGATTACAATTCCAATGGTGATAATGACATTCAGGTGTCACAGGCTGGGTCAACTGGCACATGTCTCACAATTGATCTCACTTTTCCTGTATATTCTTCTGATATCTCTAGTGTTAAAGTTTATGCAAGCTGCTCTTCAAGACAGTCTGAAGTCAAAATAATTGTTGAAAATGAAAATCTACCGGACTATGGTAAAATGCTTCAGTCTACAAAAGAAGAAGAAATTAAAGCAAAAGATCCAGGGTTGTGGCTCGATTTTTCTGCTGATGATGTGACTTATTCGATTGATTATGGATTCACTAACTGTCAACATCACAATAGGCCATTTGACAAATGCTGACGGACTTTCAATAGTAGCAAACCAACGAGATACTGTTCACAAAAACTTTTATTTGGGGTAAAGGCCAATAGTGAACACTACAAGAGAGAGTGGTTATTGCATTCACCAGCAACAGGGTCAATTTACTGCTTTGTTTGTAAAGTTTTAATCACTAAAGGAATCGCGGTTTGTTAAAAGACAAGGGTTCAGTGACTGACGATATAATAATGTAATTGATCATCATGAAAGAAGCACTTCTCACCGAGACAATGCTAACATGCTTAACTCGCATATAAAGTTTACGCTTGCGACAAGAGTTGGAAAAAAATTAAAGAAGAGTGAAATTAATAAAAACATGTCTTGGAACGTGTAATAGCCGTTATTCGTACGTTAGGTGAACGTGGTCTGTCTTTTCGAGGAACAGATTAAAATTTTGGTTCACTGCAGAATTGGAATTTCTTAGGACTGCTTGAGCTCATAAGTCAGTTTCATCCATTTTTATCAGGGCACATTTCGAAATATGAAAATTCTGGAAAAGGAAATTCTTCTTACTTGTTCCAAACCACCTGTGAAGAATTCAAACCTGTGAGTTTTCAAACGTAGACATTGCATTGCGCATGATTTTAGCATAAATGGTCACAAACTGCACAGCTGTGCGTTCATTTTCTCAACTCAAGCATGTTGAATATCCCAACAGAACAACTATGTGACAAGATAGGCTGGATGCCTTATATATATATAAGCAGATTTGTTACGCCAAATTAGTTTTGAGGACTTGATCAAAGTCTTTTGAGTTTAAAAATCTAAAATAAAATTTTTAAAATTTAAATAACTATTAAGATATCAGTCAAGAATTTGCTTACTGGGTTTTTAAGTTCAAAGTGAAAAATTGTTAACATCAAAGTGAATTTTTTTGAAAAAAGGGTTTTGAGTAAATTTTTCATTTTTGTTAAATTCAAAGTGTGAATTTGTGAACATCAAATTGATAATTTTTAACATTGAAGTATAAATTTGTTAACATCAAAATGTAAATTTGTTAACTCGGACTGAAAACAAAAGTATAGTAATGATAATTAATTATCAAAGAAGTGATTTTGATACATGCCTTTCCTGTTAAATGAATAAAATAAAAGGTTTTTTTTATATACAGTTAAGCCTCAGTTTATAAAGTTAATATATTTTATCACCGATTACTTTAACTCTCTATTGCATATTCTAAGAAATTTATCTTTGTTACGTGATACACATGCAAATGTTTCAAGTCTGTGGTTGCCCGACATGGCCAGGTGGTGAAGGCACTCGATTCGTAAAAGATGACAATATAAGTTGTGTTTTAAATATTTTAATTTAGTTCTTTGCCAGGAGGAGCTGATAATCATGATGATATAATTAGCGACATCATTTATCTTAAGTACAAAGGTGCATTATTTACACATACGAATAATCAGTCCATGAAATTAATGGTATTTAGTACGAGAGTTCAACTCATTGTAAAAAAGGTTATTGTTTGACAATTGTTACGTATTTTTGGTTTCTTGATTAATTAGCCGTGTATTCATACGAGTAAGTTAATCATTAAGTTTGTGAACAGCTTTTAAAACGACTTTTTTCATGATAGTTTTTGGTTTATTAATTAATAATGCAGGAACAAAATAAGGTGTACTGATAAATGGTGATACTTTATTGCTAGAATGACATAATAAAGATTCTTCAGAACAGTCTATCTATACATCTGTTAAGGATGAAGGGAGAACAGATAATCATCATACAGTTTTCCATACATTCAATGATAGTGCTTCAAAACACAATACTACGAAATAAATGAATAACGAAATGTGAGCTTAAAGCGTAATTTCTTTGCAAAATGTGAGAGTTAATTTTTTTGGAAGAGGAATAAATGTTAAATTGAAGACCAAATATTTACATTAGTTATACTATTAGGCTAAATATTTCCACCTACGTTGGTACGAAAGTATTCGAGAATGGTCATCTCTGCAAAGAAATTACGGTTTCCTATTCTGCTCAAAGCTGAGGAAACAATTTGCTGTAATGACTCGGTGTGTTCGGAAATTTTGGGGGTTGAAGAGGGTTTTGCTTCCTTTGCCCGTACACCTATATGTCTAATCACTGCTGTATGTATTGTAGATACGCCAGATTTAATTTCGATAGATATATTTTTTCTATTATAGTGTGATAATTTTATATCTCAGAATTTTTAATGATAATTTATTTTTACAGTAATATGAATTTTAGAAAATTCTGTTAATTAATGTTTATTACGGCCGGTAGTACTCGTATAAGCAGAAATTAATGCAGATATTAGTGAAAGTCTTCACATGTAGATTTTATGAAGTTGCGAAATGTTGCTTGAATGTAGGTAAATAGCATCCAATAATGCTATCTGTATTTAATCGCAGACAAAGATACAAATAACACTAGACAAGTCAGTCATAACCATTTATAACTGAGGGAAATGTGCGTATGTAGCATTCATTGCTATATGTTGAAGTTCGAACTGATAGACAATCTAAATGGCTGAGTGTGACAACTGTCCGTTTAGGTTACAACCCAAATGAATGAATAGAACACAGTGCTATGACATTAACCATTATTCAAACTGTAACGAACAGTCGAAAGCGGTGGGTATTACATTCCACAATCAATCAAAACCTTTTTATCCTTAAAATTAATTAAGTTGGCGACATTACAGTGGGCATGGGGGGTTAGATCTAATCGATATGGATGATTACATCTAGTTAGCGAGGAAGGCATTTCACCTGCACAGTCGACGGACAGTTATATAGCTTTTGATTTGAAATGATGACAACAATAAGCCTACATGACAGTCGAAATAGCCATCTATGACATTTTAATTTCATCTGCTGACCAGTCAGGCTGTATTTAGACGCCGCCCAAAAGTACACTGTTTACTGATACAAGGTCCATGTACTTCCACTATTGGTGCTACCAGTGAATGTTAACATTGAAATTCATTTGATAGATAGCTTTGCTTAACGGATGAGAGATAAAATATGGGTTTACTTGTACCGTTTAATACACGTCTACTCTGATCAATGACGTCATAGCTCATCAGGGAAACAATTAAAATGTAGTCGTAATACTATCAACATCATTTGCCGAATTACACGAGAAGTTAAATTTTTGCATATGGTCCCCTCCAGTCTAAAATCCGTGAACTGTCAGTATTCCTATGACAAAAAATCAGTACGTGGTACAAGTGGTCTAAAATATTTTGTGTTGGCTGAACAATAAAAAAAATAACATGACACATTGATGTAATTGTGATTTATATATGAAAGAGTACTTATAACAGAGTAAGCCTGGAGTATATATGTACATGTCTTTCTATTCTGTAACATTTAATCGATCGTAACGCGCGTGTGAAGCATCAGTTAAGTGTAGCACATTGTTTACTGTGTACTTACAAGTTCACATGAAAACAAAGTGCTGCACAAACGATTCTCACATGAAATTGTTGTAGATGAGTATTGTCCTCCACATATTCTTGAAACTAATCCAGTTACTCAGTCGGAAAAGTTAGGTTTATTACTTTGGCATTTCTCTACTTACCATGTTTGTAAGATCTTTGAAACTTCTTATGGGATACGTTACCCATACAGCTGTTTCCTGAAGAAAAAAATTGGTGCTGAAGAAAAATTGTATTTCTATTTCAATATTAAATACTGATAATCTAAAATTATTGCGCAATTATAATTTTATACAAGTTGAAAAAGGGCCATTATGAGCAGTATTGACGTGTTCATGATCGGAAAATGCATTGGTCATGAAACGTAAGGTGTGAATAGGGTAGAGTAAGACGTTCACACTTACAGCAAATATCAAACTTGTATTATTGTGTGAAGTTTTAGACAATGCTAGATTAATTAAATGGCAATGAAAAGTAACACGTCTCACTTGTTTTTAATTATTTAGGTATAAACACATAAAAATGGCCTATTTAAAACTTTCAACTTTATTTCCACATGAAATGTATACAATATGTAATTTTATAACTTGTAAACATTAGTTTAGTATATTATAACAATAATTTTGTTTTAATCTTCAGATATCTTGTACTACACCGGTAATATGTTTGTGTTTTACATAACTAAGTAATCTTTGTTATGTCCATATTCAAAGGTGATCCGCAGCTACGGGGAATAATATTTGCTTTTACAAATATCAGACATACAACTGAGCCACTGGGGGAGGGGAGGGTTGTAGCAAACATTTTTCCCTCTGCTTCAAGTCTTTAATTATTAGATCTTACAGAGACCATTTAGAGGGAAGGAGCTCAGATACAAAATATCTACAACATAATGTAACATTCTCGGACAACACGAGGTTTACTGGTTCATCCTGGCTGTTCATTTTTCTAAATTAAAAAAAACAAACTTTAAAGTCAATCCTTATCATTCACATATTTATCAAGCTTTGTCTTAAATTCACTTAAATTTACTACCTCCACAACATTCGAAAGTTATACATTCCAAAGGCCAACAATCCTGTTAGAAAAATAAAACCTCAGCTGAAGATGACTCTTTTCCAGCCAAATGTTTTATTTGGATCACCTAATCCTACTTTTCTCACTGTTAAGTATGAAAAAAACAGATTAATTCTCTTTACAGTCTTAACACTACACTCAGGCCCTAAATATCTTTTATTTTTTTCAAGAGAAAAATAATTTGAGAGATTTCAACCTTTTTTCAAATGACAAACCTTAATCACAGGCATCATCTCAGTAATTCTTCTCTGAATCATTTCTTGCAATTCAATCGATTTCCTAAGGAATGGAACTCAAGAATGCATATTGTATTCCAAATGTGGTCGAGTCAGTGATCTGTACAATAAAATTATAACATCTTCAGATTTATATTTCATATTTCTGTATATAAAACCTAAAATACTATTTGTCCTACCACTAGCAACAACACATGCTCGGATGGCTTTTGAAACTGATCCTCCATAACAGTTTTGGTTATTCCCATCCAAATAATATTTATAATTCAAATTACAATAATCCGCATGCGTTATCTTGTATTTATTACAATTAAAATCAATTTGCTATTTATTCACCCAGCTCACTAAACGATCTAATTTTATTTGTAAATCAGCAACATCCTGTTCACAGCTAACAAAACTCAAGACATTAATATTATCTGTAAATTTAAGTAATTTATTGACCATTCCTTTATTTATGTCACTGGTGTACACCAAAAAAGAACATAAAACCAAAGATTGAGTCATGATGAGCTCAACTTGTGACATTACTTTAGTTTGACTGAATTTTATTGGTAACAACCCTCTGGTTTCTTCCATCTTACCACTCTTCTATTCATTTTGTTAATTTATCCCCCTGAGCTTATAAAATGCTCTCTAAAAAATCCAAATACACTAAATTTACACTTTGTGTACATTACCTTCAACTACACATGCAGTAATTTTTTTCAATGAATGTCAAAACATTTGTAAAGCAAGATTTTCACTTAGTGAAACCAAGTAGACTATTCAATAGAATTCTAAACTTCGTTAAGTGGCTTTGTAAGCCATCACTTGTTAAACTTTCTACAACTGATGTAAGACTAATTGGCTTATAATTACAGTACCAATTTTTACCACTATCCTTGAAGAGAAGTTACATTATCTAACGTACTATTCCCTTGTACCTGACCACTATTCAAAGACTTGCAAAACTAGTAGCCTAACATATTCAATAGTTAACCTCATTCAAGACATAAAAAAACCTACAGAAATATTATCTGGCCGAGGAGACTTATCATTCTTTAAACTTCCAAATTTTTTCTTAATTATTTCAAAATTAATTTGGTGTTCTTATTTTATCTTGTTTCCATTTATCAACTGTTCAAGGTTTGGAAAACTGCTGAAACCTTCGTTAGTAGAAGCTGAAGAAAAAGCAAAATTTAAGAAGACAGCCATAATATAAACATCACATACTAGCTTTCTTTTATCATAACGCAAGAGCCCTACCTCATTATAATATTTAATTTATTTTTTAAATATATAAAGAAGACTTTACTGTTTATGTTTACATTGCCAGCCAATCTTTTCTCGTGCATTTTCTTTGATGTCCAAATTTTCTGTTTTACCGACTCTTTTCATCTTCTAAATCTTCTGTCATACAAATCAATTTATATTTTTAATGCTTTTTAAGAATTTTATTTCTTAAACTTCTTGAATATTTAAAAAAATTATCTTGAAAAATTTCTACATCTGATCAATGTTTCCAAATAACTTAGCTGTCCAATTTACAACAGGTAATTTTTGTCGTATCTCTTCAAAATTTAAAATTTTTCTTTACAAAAATATTATTCCTTATCTTTACATGCAACAAAACATTGAACCTAATAGAGCAATATTCATTGCACCCACATGGTCTCCATATTTTAACCTTTGAATCATTTTTATATTTAAAGTTAACAATACATCTAAAATAGCATTGTTTTTGGTAAATTCCTTTACTAACTGGTAAAGAAAGCCATCTTGAAAAGTTTTCAAGAACCTTTCTTCTTCATGGCTTGACTCCAGCATTTCCCAATCGATATGCCTGAAATTAAAATCATCAATAATTATGACTTTATTAACAGCTGAAATCTTAGTCTCATTGTAAAGTTTCTCATTAATTTCATCAGTAAAATTCGGCGGTATGTAATAAATTCATACTGAAAACTTTTTCCTTTTAAATCGATTAATAGAAATGAAAATCATTTGGTGGTGAGTAATAAATTCACACCAATTTTTTTTCCTTTTATATCGATAAAATGAAATCAAAATGGAGTCAGTCTGTTTGATGCTGTATTTAATATTCTCAGTATCAGTAGGATATAACACATTTTATATATAAAGCCGTTTTTCCCAATTTTTCAACACTCTACTGTTATTATATAGTCTGTAACCATGTATTTCAAAGAAATATCTGTCATTAAAATCATCTATATTTAACCAAGTTTCAGTTATTCCCATAATCTGAAAACCCTCTATTCATACCAGTGCTTAAAATTTATCATTTATTTTTTTTATTTTTTAAGCATTACAACTGCAAAAATTTAGCCTATCCTTATAACAACTTCTATACTCATTTCTTGTGTCAAACTTTTCTCTGCCTTTTATTCTTTTTGCATTTAATTTTTCCTGGCTCACTCCAGTGCTTAATCCTAGGTAAAAGCTTTTTTTACAACAAAATTACTTGCATAAGCAAACAAGCCAAATGTAAATCATCCACTCCAAATAGTTCACTTCTTCCCCTGAACTGTTCATCCTTCCATAATAACCTAAGCCTAACCCTTAGTAGTATAATCTTATTCTTTTCTTCATATTTTGGAATATGGACTGTTCTATCCATATACCTTGTCAAGGGAGCACCTGTAACCTTCTTATCATCCATGTCCTTCTCTAACCCTTCTGTTTTCTTTTCCATTAATAGTTCCTCACCTAGAAAAGCCAAGGGCTGAAATTTGTTACTCAACAGAAGAGTCACATTATATAACTAAAGAAACTATTTTTCATTCCAACTGTACTTTTTCTAGCATCATAAAAGTCATTGCTAGCAGATGTATTCTTTACATGCAAAAGCTTAAGCTTTTAAAATCCTGCTGCCAATTTCCACAGTCTTCTCTTTATCTGTTGCTTCTACTTTCATTATAATAGCCTCATATTAATCCTTCAACTTGCAAATTCTACATCAAAATGGTGCATCTTTATTTCTGGCATGTACTTTAAAGGAAGGTGTGATGAATGGAAGAAAAGAGAATATGATCATTCGATTATAACTCGGTAAAACGTGGAAAATGCGGTATTTTAAAGAGAAACAGTACTAAATTTATTATCTTTATGTTGTAGTATATGTGATGCATTGTAGATAAAATAGGTGTAATGATTTGTGTAAATTTTTTTAAACTTCGTGTTGTTTGCATTTTGAAGCATTTATACGAATTTTTGTCACAAGCGCTCAGATAAATTCGAATAAGCTTATTATATTTATATGATAAATTTTCAATCTACTTGAATTAAGAATGTCGAAAGTGTAGGTGCAGATACGTAAATAACATTACTGTCCAAACTTGAAAGGATACGACGCGCCATCTCTTGTTTACTAACAACAATATTTAAGATGTATGCTTTTCAGTGACACCTAATATATACTGAATGAAAAAAAACAGATGTTAATCTTAAGATTTCCCACTGGGCTAAAATCCAATGCATTTTTCATGTGACAATCCAGATGCGTGTGTTTTGTAAAGAACTTTTTGTCACTAA
The DNA here is from genome assembly GCA_011833715.1 of Carcinoscorpius rotundicauda. NCBI lineage: Eukaryota > Metazoa > Arthropoda > Merostomata > Xiphosura > Limulidae > Carcinoscorpius > Carcinoscorpius rotundicauda. Next base: position 17,610,162 of record CM022401.1, on the reverse strand, counting down.
TTTCTATGTTAATATCAGGTTTATATGACCTGAGCTCCAAAAATGCATTCAAATCAAATAGTAAAATTTTCCAAACGTCTACTTTAGATGAAAAATAGGTTATAATGTTGTGAGATGAGGTCGCGTTATTATTCTCAGTTCGACTGGCAGGCTTTGGAAGTTCAACACATAGCAATGACGACCGCTTGCACATGTTGAAAATCACGTGACTCGCAAGCTTGTGTTTCATTTATATTTCTGGTTACAGACACAAGCATAAAAGTTATATTTACGCTATTGGAGGGTACTATAGCCGTAAAGTGCAAAAGAACCGGCCCGGCACGGCCAAGCGTGTTGAAGTGTGCGACTCGTAATTTGAGGATCGCGCCAAATATGCTCGCCCTTTAAGCCGTTGGTTGTTATATGTAAATGTACATGTAGCGTAAAATTAAAATATAAATGTTGTGTTAGGTAAGCAATTACATCTAACGTTCTGGCAAAACCTGGTGGGTAGAGTATTCAAGTTGTAATCTAAGTATTACACGTTCGAATCCTCGTCACAACAAACATCCTCGTTTCTTTCTGCCGTGGAGATGTTATAATGTGTGGTTAATCCTAGTAGACATTGGTAAATTAGTATCAAAAAATTTGTCCTTGGGTAGTGATGAGTATCTGATTTCAACCTACTAAATTAGGGACGACTAGCATGTAAAACCCTGATGAAGCTTCAGGCGAAATTAAAAAATCAAAAACAGCAAACAATCAAGATCTAAAAACAACATATTCGGTAAATGTTATAGTTTGTTTGCTTGTTTGTTTTGGAATTTTGCATAAAACTACGAGAGGGCTATCTGTGGTAGCCGTCCCTAATTTAGCAGTGTAAGACTAGAGGGAAGGGAGCTAATCATCAACACCTACCGCCAACTCTTGGACTACTATTTTACCCACGAAAAGTGGGATTGACCGTCACATTATACGCCCCCACGGCTGGGAGGGCGAGCATGTTTAGCGCGACGCGGGCGCGAACCCGCGACCCTAGGAAAACGAGTCGCACGCTTTATGCGCTTGGCCATGCCGGGCCTAAATGTTACAGAAAAACCAAATAAGCAGGTCGATTCTTTTCAAGTTATAAAATAACACAAATCGTTTAAACACATGAAATACTGTAAAGTAAGATGTCTCGTTTATGAATTTCGGCCAATCTACACAAGGTATAGAGACGATAGCCGTCTCTAATATAGCAATGTTATACTTCTAACTCTCAGTGTGGTAGTCGAATGTTCTGCTCTGGCCTTGCCGTTCTAATATAGTATTAATGAAAGTATATCAGTGATATAGTGTTGTTTAAATTGTAAAGTAGCACGCAGCAACGATACATCTGAAAGTAATATCTGTTATGTAAAACAATAAGTGATAATTATTAACCGGAAGTAAGTGTAATAGTTGATATAGAAACAGGTTTAATTTATGTGTGTTGCATTGTATGTATAGTGTTTATAAGTTTCAAACAAAAGGCTGTTGTAGGTTCTCTTCTCATATGATGGCTTTATCGTTCAGTGATGCTTTACACAAGCATAAATGATCTTCTCGCCACTAGTCTTGAAAATCCCACCTACCCCAGGTTTCAAGAAGGTTTTGTCAACAGAAGTGTGACTAATTCTTATGTCGCAGCGACTTTTCATATGGGAAACTTGTTTGTAGATATGATGGTAGGTCCACCTCTCCCATGGTAGCGTTTGCTATCCTAACCAAAACAGGACATCTAGACTCGTCTCTCCCCTTGCCGTACCAAATCTCCTGTGATAAACCTGTTGGAGAAGATATGACTGGCGTTTCTTTATCAACGCATATTATTTGATTGGTCCAATACCTTTCTAAAACCAGTTCTTCAACGATGTAGCCAACAGCTTTTTGTAGGTTGGACAGTACCCACCACTTATTACGTTCTCTCGTACACCACAAAGGAAAGAACAGACATGTGCAATTAATCCAAAAGCCACGTTTAAAACGAGAGGGTTCAATAGTGGGATGATATATTTGAAACTGAGGCTGATGAATAAGTGATATTAAAGTAGTAATAAAGGCATTATTATCTCTCATTCTTATCCAGAAACTACTCGAGATCCTGGAAGGTAGCTGTTATTAACATAGTACCTAAAAAAGACAACGATCTCACAAACTCCGATAATTATAGACGGATCAGTCTACTCAACATCCCAGGTAAACTCTTGGAAAAAAGCGATAATGAACAGTATTTACTACAATCTGTAAGCCATTAACATAGCAAGTAATAACCAAAATTTAAGTAGCGTACTTGTTAAAATTACTGAATCCGTTTACCGCGGCTTCAAACGCAAACAATCCACAGTTACCACGCTCTTCGACAGGTTTCATTCTGGTACAACGGCTTCCGCTTTAAAACACACACCATGGCTTTACCACCCCAAACTGTCGGATGGATATCCAGTTTTATCACGAACAATAGAGCTAAGGTCAAAATTCACGAATCAAGTTCCACCCTATTAATTCAACTGACCATAGGTTCGGTACTCATTCCAGTCCTGTACAACATTTATCTCAACGATATACCATTCTCCAACTCAACTACACGTTAAAATCACAGTATGCTGACGATAGAGCCAGATGGAGCATCAACAGTGACCCACACACTGCTGCGGCCATATTCCAAAAGAATATCACTATATCACTATAGTGTGACAAGTGGCGTGTCGCCTCCAGTTAACATGTCCAGCTACTTATTCTCAAGGATATAGAATTTTCAGAACAAAGTTACTAAAACTGTATAGAGGCTACCTGATTACACACCACCAATATATCTGGAATTATTAAATGAACTATGCTTTCTGCAAGACCGGTTCATTAATTTCGCCTCCAGATATTATAAAAGTACTTATACTCGCAACACACAAACTCGCCAAATAACATCTATAACTAGGAACCCACCCACCAGGGCCAAAGATATTTCCCCTTCCAAAATGACAAACAACTTCATCTGATAAAACGTAACCTTACTTCCATTATTATGTATTAATCAAACATTATCATGTTTTCATCTCTGGCCACTGGGCAGGTAGAATATTCGGCGAAAACCCAGAGAAAATTGTTTTTACCGGGCACTCTTGATTCCCCCACAACAAATTAATTGGATTGACAGAGCCCAGGTACTGTGACCCTAAGAGGACCTCTTCATATATTTCTTTTCACTGTATTTTTCCATATTTTTTAATCACATGCATATATTTCATTTTATTATTATCATCTTACTTGTTTAATTTAATTTATATTTCAGCCTCCCAGTGACACAGTGGTATGTCTGGGGACTGGTACACTCAAAACTGGGTTTCAAAACGCGTGATGGGCAGAGCACAGATAGCCCATTGAGTAACTTTGTGCTGAATTCTAAAAAACAAAATTTATATTTTTCCCCTCTTTCTCACACTTTGTTATTAATATTACTATATTCCTTTCTTTCTTGTTAACTCTTAACTTTACTTTACCAATTCTCTCCCTATTTCTAAATTACGTACATCACAGGACTCACTTTAGCCTACATATCCCTGCTTAAACTACGATTTCATCGGTCGAGTCGATTCACCACGTTTTGGTTTCTCAGGCACCTCGAGCACAGCGTTTCACGACGTACATGGATAATATTTCACATGGCAAACGCTGAACGGTCGAAAGTTGAACTGATTTCACATCATCACGCCACACCTCATACTGCACGCGGGGCTGAAGAGCGCCCATAATTGTATCGCAAGCAACTCCGAACAGCCTCAAGAGATTGTCAACCGACACAACCAATAAGAATGATCGTATTGAATAATTGTTTACTAAAGAAGGTTAAGGACTGACAATAAAGTTTAAGAGGGCCATAAAGGTGTTATGAAAAAACAAATGCTGCTGACTAATGAGTTTCGAATGAAATAGGCAAACAAGGAAATAACTTCCTATCTAGAGTGGAGGATGTGGTACTGGAGACAAAAATTATAACAAATTAAGTTTTACTTTGTATGTAAATCCATTAAGTAACAAACCAAATTAACAATTACAAAACAAACACACAAACATTACGACAAGGGTTTGGGAAGAGTGTGTCTAGGACACCTTTAAACACAGATCAAGCACCTTTGAGCTATGACCTGTCAAGCAAAGTCTAGAAAGCACAAGAAATGCATTACTGATGCCTAGTCATACAGTTATGTGCTACAAGTCAAAATAACGGTCTATCCCGAGAGCAGTTCAGGGAGTAAGTTCGGCCTTTATCCTTGGTATAGGTTATCTAAAGTGGGTGGAACACCTTCTTGTTGTTTAAGACACCTCCATACACGGCACTGCAAACAGCAGTTTTCCCTTATTTGTGTTCTAAAATAACTATGTTTTCTTTTAGCACTTGTTCAATGACTTTCCGTATCAGTTTCTGTATTTAATTAAGTCATCCACTAAATATTAAAAGAGTGTCGATAAAAGATTACCAAAAGTGTACTGAAGATCCAGGAAGTGACTATATCCATAAGCAATGAAGATCCAGAAATGACAGTATCCATAGGCAGTGAAAATCCAGAGATGACTGTATCCATGGACAGTGAAGATCCAGAGATGACTGTATCTATAGGCAGTGAAGATCCAGAGATGACTGTATCCATAGGCAGTGAAGATTCAGAGGTGATTTTATCCATAGGCAGGAGCGTAGATTTGTTACACCCGATGGGGGTGAGGATTTTTGCAACAACTTATATGGTTTGTTTAATTTGCAAATTGGTAATATCTGATTATGTGAACCTGAAAGCTGTAAACATGCAGTCACAGAGTAATCTTGTTGCTACAATACTTCAAGGTTTCCATGTAGGTTTGTATGAGTGAGGTGTTGTGAACAGTTTTCAGAATGTTAATAGAATAAAGAAAAATGTGTCACAAATTAACTGTCACATGAATTTATTCCTGCACACTGCACGGTATAAAAAATGACCATTATACTTGACAAGGTTACTAATAATTTTCATGGCATGAATTACGTTTTCAAATATTAATAAAATTAGGAATTACCCTTAATAAGTTTACATCTACTGAAACACTGTTCATGTTCTTTCATAAAAATAATTAAATTGTCTCAGTGAACTCTTGCGAATTACACATCAGTGCAATGTAGCACATGATTCTTCATACTTTTCACTGAAGTAAGATTCATTTCGTCCTCTTTTGTGATGATCTGTTTATTAATTGTTTCACAAGCTCTTCAATATTTATCTTGTCGACCTCATCTTTGTGAGAGTGACAAACTGCCACATGATGGGGCGGCACTGAAACACAGTTGACCTTAACCACGTCTTCAATCGTCTTAATGCAGAAAAGCTGCGTTGACATTCGCAGCTAGATACTGTTGTTATTTATTGCCAAACATAATGATACACAAAGATCTGACACGGGTATCGAAATCCAATTTCCAGCGCTTTGGTTCACAGGTATCTCATGGTGCCAGCAGAGTGCCATTTTGTAGAAGAATCTTATTGTCTGTGCTCACATAAGGCATTTTTTCATGTTTATTTCAGGAGCCAATCTGGCTGATCTTTTACCTGGTAGAGATTTATATTTCTATCAGTATCACTTTTTTATCTTGAAATTAGATGAAACAAGACAAGGGTTTTGTTTGCTTGTGTTTAAGTATAAAGCTACACAATGAACCATAAGGTATGTTTACCACGATTATCGAAATCTATTCTTCAGCTTTACGAGTCACCAGGTTACCGCTGAGCCACTATGGTGCAAAACATGACTAACAAACAAACAAGAAAATCCGTCTATGATTGCAGTCAAACTCTCAAAACAAAGTCTCAACATTTATGAATTGTTCTACACCAGACATACAAATACAACTGCTCTGGAAAATCGTGCGGAAGTATGCTTTCTCTTATTAAAGTTATAATTTATAAACTATGAACATTGGAGATTATATAAAAGTTACGTGGGGTGACAGCTTTTGTTTAGTTTTGGGCAGGTCCAAATTAAGAATTATTGCACCTGTGGGTACGAAGTATCCTGCCTTCTTGAAACCTTTTCATAAGTATCCATATTTCCAACTGTTACATGAAAGATTTAATCTGTTCCCAAAACAGAGCTGTCTGCGGGTTCAAAATCCTGAAATTTAGCATCATGAGCTTACCGTTGGTTCACTTATGGAGAAGTATTAAGTATTTATTTTTTATGATGCACTATGGTTGGATAACGGTAACTTTACGCGCTTTCAACGCTAAAATACGGGCTTTGATCCTGCGCGATAGAAATAGAAGATAGAATAGTGTGGTTTTGTTATAAAACAAATTGTTTAAGGAAAGTACAGCGCCACCTTCTTGCTGCATGTGTCAAAGAAGATTCTTTCAGAAGAGAACTCTAAATTGTTAAAATAATATGCATTTAGATTTATTTTTCTTAATTATCATATTCAAAATTTTGAAGCTTATTTGGTGATTCCTGTATTAATTTAACCCTAGTTCTGAGACCGATATTATTTTAAGTCACTGAACGAATTTCGGAAACTGCAAAACTAGAAAAAATCTAGACCAGTTATTCTTACCTCAGAACACATTTCGTTCGTGCAATTACTTACGGAGGGAAACTGGTGGGTTAACTTTGTTTCATTCTGAAAGATTATAAAAACATAGATGAGGTTTCTTGACATTTACGTTTATTGCTTAGAAAAGCGGGGATGGCGCAGAGTTGGAAGGTAAAGCATTTGATGAGAGAAATTTCAAACAAGAACAAATGAATAAGTTACGAAGTTTAAATATTCATCTTTTATTCAGGTTTAATTTTGAAAAACAAACTAAATAATGAAATGCACGATAAATGTAAAACAAGTGAAATATGTTATTTGTACTTGATGGCCCGGCATCGCCAGATTAACGTACTCGACTCGTAATCTGAGGGTCGCGAGCTCGAATCTGGGTCCAAGTATGCATGTTCTTTCAGCCATGTTGCGTTATAACGTTACAGTCAATTCCACTAATAATTAGTGAAAAAGTATCCAAAAAGTTTGTGGTGATAACCAGATGTCTTCTCTCTAGCATTACAATACTGAATTAGAGACTGCTAGAGCAGATAGCACTCATGTAGCTTTGAGCGAAATTAAAAACAAGAAACGAACACTCACTATATGAATACTAACCTGAATGCCAATTCCTCATCTTGCCAGTCGTCCTTCGTATGATCTGCTCATTTGTTCCAATGTGAATTAACAAAATTGAATGTTACAAAAATATAATTATCAGATGAAAATTCCGTAACTGGAATGCAAAAATTTTAAAAATGCAACACGATCTTAAAATTAAAATAATATTTGAAAATTATTATAAATTAATGTTATTTTCATAAAAATATGAAGGACAAGTCTGTGAATTTCAAAATACAAATACAAAGAGGAATACGGATAGGTGGGAAGTAGTGGGCTAGACAACAAAAGTTTTGGTTGTAAGATAAATAGAATGGCAAGAATAGATATTTCGATGTCAAATAGAAAGACGTTCAAGAATGGAAACTGATATCGGCGTTCGGTTAGACAAAGCAAAATGGAAATCTGAGGAATAAATACTTAAATAAATGTGTGAATAAAGATCTGGATCTGAAACAATTAGCAAGGCAATGAATAATAAAATTCTGGAGGTCAAACAGTTAAACGAAAGATGAAAAATAAAGATCTCGATGCCAGATTTTTGTGAAATTATGAAAAATAGATACATGGTTTTCAAATAGCAAAACTAAAAGAAATAAAAATGATGTGGAAGATCGTGGGTAAAACAACGGAGACCTGGATGTCATATTGTCAGCAAGATGATGCAAAAGGAGATCTGAAGAATAAATACTTATAATGGTTTCAATAGAAATTTGGAACCTAAATACTTTACAAAGTGAAGGATAGATATACGGATGTCAGACAATTAATACACAAGTGAAAAATAAAGATCTGGATGACATTGTCATAAATTATGAACGGATATATGAATTTCAAACAGAGAGACGAAGAATAAAAATTTGGGTGTTAAAAACACACACACATTCAAAAGAACGGAGATTTGGTTGTAAAATAGTTTGCAAGATCATGAATAGAAATTGATGTCAGGCGATGGGCAAGATAATGCAAGATGTAGATCTGGGAAATAAAGTTAAGAAAAACGCTGTAACAATTGTATTAAAGTACGCGAAGGAAAGTTCCCCGGTTTTAAAGCGAAGTTAGTTTGTTTGAAAAGAAATAGAAATACAGATCGATACAAGTCTGGTTATGTATGTACATTACGGGTATCGACACTGAATAACAGAAGCTGAATCTTTCCTTTATTACAATAGAAGCTTTCACGTAGTGCTGTTGAAAGAAGTTTCATTAACTGACGAAAACTTCCGAAATACCAGTTCTTAAACAACGATAAAGAACTGAACAAATTTAATTTATACACATGATACAAAATTGACATATTAGCGAATGAGATCACAATATTTTACTAAAAACAGTTCATAGTTCTAGTTATTACCCTTCCGTAACAGAGATCGTGGTGGCGCCTTCGCCAGCCTCCCGATGCCGACGTTCTACACCTTCCGTAACAGAGACCGTGGTGGCGCCTTCGCCAGCCTCCCGACGCCGACGTTCTACACCTTCCGTAACAGAGACCGTGGTGGCGCCTTTGCCAGCCTCCCGACGCCGACGTTCTACACCTTCCGTAACAGAGATCGTGGTGGCGCCTTCGCCAGCCTCCCGATGCCGACGTTCTACACCTTCCGTAACAGAGACCGTGGTGAGGCCTTCGATAGCCTCCCGACGCCGACGTTCTACACCTTTCGTAACAGAGACCGTGGTGGCGCCTTTGCCAGCCTCCCGACGCCGACGTTCTACACCTTCCGTAACAGAGACCGTGGTGGCGCCTTCGCCAGCCTCCCGACGACGACGTTCTACACCTTCCGTAACAGAGACCGTTGTGGCGCCTTTGCCAGCCTCCCGACGATGACGCTCTACACCTTCTGTTGGAGAGACCGTGGTAGCGCCTTTTCCAGCTTCCCGACGCCGACATTCTACATCCCTCGTCATTTGATTATCGTTCGTAACGAACACCGTGGATACAGACGGGTCTGTTGGGAGAAAATGCAACGATATGACGTTAAAATATAATAACAAAATTACTAAAACAATCTTACTCTCCATCCCTTCGAAATTTTAAAATATGGATAAAATAACTAAAATTATAAACCTCTCCTTTTTTCATCTGCTGGTATTTATACAATTCGTCTTTGATGAATTCTGAAAGCTCTGAAATTGCCCATACTCATAAATATGCCGTAGAGAGAGCAGTCCATGTGCATTGTATGATAAAGGTAATTAAAGTTGATTGCCGGCCTCTTTCCCTGTACATAGGTTCCTTTCTATGTGCATATTGGGAAGATTCTCTGAACAGTATTATAATTATCGTTCATTGTGATACGAACGGATGACACGGACATTAATTTTAAAGTAATACAAAACTCATCTAGATTTTCTGATCCACATGTCAAGGAAAAGTACATATAGTGTCTTACCTACAGTAATCTCTCTTTCATAAGAAAGACACACTTTCTATTAACTTATAAAGTGAAATCGTACTCATGAGCTTTGACAATTATGTTTTTTATAAAACTGTGTTAAAGTCTGGAATCTATAAAAAACATTTTACAACCAGCTAACTCTCGTATACAATCCTACAAAAATAGTAACCAAACGAATACAAGATAAAACCGAATCATACTTCAGTCGACAAGTAGAGCTGACTACTGATCGCCCCCCAGTGGCTCAGCGGTATGTCTGCGGACTTACACGCTAAAACCCGGTTTTCGATACCCGTGGTGGGTAGAGCACAGATAGTCCATTGTGCAGCTTTGTGCTTAATTCAAAACAACAACAACAACGACTATTGATCTCAAAAATAAAAACAAAAAGGATTGAAACCGACAAAACATAAAGACACAGATTTTGTATTCATAAAATATTGTAAATTATTCATAAAAGAAATATTTTATGGTTGCCTGATTGAAATTTATTATGATTCTGATGAAATTCCGAGATAGCTTTACACAAAGTAGGCGAGTTCCTAATGTCAGTCATCCCTGAAATAATGTCTGATTTTAGATTCAGTAAAGGAGAAAGGATTTCAAACGCTTTTAATGTTAGTTAATTTATAATGTGTGTTTCATAATTGTTAATTACTTCCTGCAAACGATTCACAAGCTTCTGAATGCAACTGCTATAAAATTGTTGGATTTGGAGGAAAAGAGTGTAGAGAGGATAGTTCATTTGTTCTGAGCTCTTTTCCATCAAGATAGTTCTGCAAACTTCAAAAGAGATGATAATCTCATTTGGGCAAATTTTGGAGAATAAGGAGAATGATGGAAGTTTTTCCCAGTCTAGCTCTTCAATCATTGCAGATGTAATCCTTGTTGTATGGGGACGCGCACTATCCTGGTGCAAAACAACACCTTTACGATTGACCAAACAGGCTTCTTATCTTTCAGTGATCTATTTTTTGCGGCATTTAAAAACAGTTATAAAATATCCATGTTTGATCTCCAGTCACTAACATGTCCAAAATCGGTGAGTTACGTTCACGAGAAGACAGATAATACAAATGTCCCCTCTTGTTCTAAGGTTATCTACTATCAAATCATGGGGAACCTAAGTTTCAAGAGTTGACACCTTTCCAAACTGTTGCAGATGAAGGCGAACTGTTGAATGGGTTTAATTAAGCTTTTGTGCTAGTTTTTCAACTGTAACAGCACAATCTTCATCAAGTGCACCAGCAGAAAGTCAGGAAATAAACCCAACAAGACGACCTGAGCGTGGTGCATCACTTAAGCTGTAGACACATCCATCTTCATAAGAGTTTATTTTATTTTTGATCTGAAAAGTGGAGTTGGTTTAGTTTCTTTTATTTGTCTGGACAGGTGTACACACGTCTTAGTATATATTGTAGTCATTACAACTTTCTAAAAAGACAGAAATGGTAATTCCCTTCTGTCTTAAATTTAAAACATTGCTAATGGGATAACCTGATATAAATGAATTATTTTCCTTCTGAAGTGTTCAGTCTTCGGTGAAGTGGCATGTCCTTTTATATGTCTGTATGGTTTGATTCCATTTTTCAAGTTTGTAAGAAAGTTCTACCTAGCTTTTATGTTTAGTGATTTTTCGTCTTTGCTTAGGTTAGATACTAAGTACATTATCTTGTATGTTAGTTATTTTAAACACAATTTTCAGGACATAAAATGCAAGCTCATATTATTTTGAGCTGTAATTTTGGTTGCAGAAAAATATCATACCGGACTTAAGTGTTATAAGTCCAAAAATGTAATCACATAACCACATTGGAGAAATTTGTGCGATACATAAACTAGAATGGCATGAATTGTGTTATTCTAGTTTACAAGAAGCGTAAGTCAATATAGTCATAATGAAAATATCTTTAATTCACTTAAGCAGTGGCGAAAGCCCGGGGTTCGGTGACTCAGTCTCAGGTGTTCGTCGAAGGTCAAAACACACACAATGTGTGTGTGTTCATTCCACTCGTATAATCTTTCAATCCCTTCATACTAACTATGTGGAGCAAAAACAGAAGGTTGTCAGACGAACACGTACAGAATGGGTTCACGTGTATAACGGACCATGATGGGAGTCAGTGTTCGCAATGCATGATTTGCAATGCCAAGTTGAGCAATATCAGTCTTGTATCGGCAAAACTTAGAGAACTCCGTAAAGCTGCATGGAGATGGAAAATACAAGAATACAACGTAAAGAGAGCCAATTTCGATGAAAAGGCTACTTTGTCTGTTCTCGGCTTTGTATCCATCGACAAACCGATCCTCACAGCATGGTACGAAGTTTCTTACTTGATCGCAAAGCAGGGAAAATCACACACCATTGGAGAAGCACTCGTAAATCCAGCTGTGTTGAAATGGCGAATATCATACTGGGAAAAGCTGCTGAGTTATCACAAATTTTTCTTTTAGATGACACCATCAGCAGCAGAATAGATGACATCTTGGTTCAAGTAGTTGCAAAGCTGATTTCAAGCCCAGCAAAATTCAGTCTTCAACTCGAACAGACCACTGACGTTTCCAATCTAAGCCAGCTCGTTGTATTCGTGCGCAACGTGAAGAACGACGGGATAAGGTATTTTTTATTTTGTTAGTCTCCTCTTACAACAACAACTCATACAGCAGACGTGAAGAAACACAGGCATGCGTTGGCAACAAAACCTTGTCTTCCAAACAGGCAGAAGAATTAAAAATTGTAGTGGAATGTGTGAACTTTGTGCAAAATAGTGCCCTGAAGCACAATATCTTTAAAGAGCCATGTGATGAAATGGGCTCTGAATTGAAGGTACTTCTGCACCATTCTAACGTATGGTGGTTATCTCGGAAAAGGTGCTGAATTGTTTTAGCCATGCGTGTAGAATGGTAGACATAAAAACGAAAAAAAGGAATATAAATTGTTGCGAAAATGATATAAGAGTGGCACTGGCCAAGATGAAGCCGCGCATTTCTGAACTTGACTCTGAGGGGCAACAGCAAAAGTGACATTAATTTGCAGTAAATATTCATTGAGTTATATTTTTGTTTTTGTGTGAAATTCATGTTTTGTTGGTTTTGTTCTTTGAACACAGTAATATTATGTGCAACTGATGCATAGCTCATTTTGTGCATTAGTGAAATATCTACTGTTGTTTTGAATTTTAAAAAATCACATTTTATTTTTCCAATTACGAAGAATTCAGTGAAACTTCCGGGGTTAGGTACCTCTAACAAGGTTAAGAACCACTGCACTAAAGTAAGTAGACATTTATCTCTGAGGTTTATGATTCGTTTGAATGACGAAATATTATAAAGCATCAATTGTAACCTCCTGGTACTTAACCATTGACCGTCAACAAGAGTGAATGTTATGTCTCAGAAGTTGTTTAGAAGATGTAATGTAATTAGGAACAATGAAATGGTATATTGTTTTAACAGTTTGTGTGTGGATATGGAAAATTGTAAATGTTTGTTTTTGTTGGTTTTTGAATTAAGCACAAAGCTACACAATGGGCTATCTGTGCTCTGCCCACCACGGGTATCGAAACCCGGTTTTTAGCGTTGTAAGTCCGCAGGCATACCACTGAGCCACTGGGGTGCCAATTGTAAATGCATAGCTGGTGAAGAAAATCTCCTGTAAAATAGTGAGCACATTTCATGTAAGGGTTTGTGTTAAGGCTATTATATCAATGTCATCTAAAACGTTCAGGAAGAAGCAACTGAATAAAGATACAAACCAAATTAACCAGAAACGTTCTGCAAGAAATCATGAGAGTATGGATACTGACAGCATTTAATAATCATTTTATGGAATTCGTTGTGAGAAATTTATAAAAATACAAATAACAAATATAAATATCCTCACGTCTTTCATATCGTAAATATAAATTTATCATACCAATACTTCATTATTACAGCTGCTTTAGAAACTATCGATACCCATGTTCACTGATTTCGTTGAATCTGATCTGGAACACCCTATTTCGTAAATGGAATCTTGATACACGTTAGTTTGTAAACATTCTTCAACATACAGTGTAGCTTCAGTTGTTTCCTGGTACTTTAGTTTTGTTGAACCGCAGAATCAAAAATGAAAACTTTCATAGTTACAGCCTGTAACCATATTATTAAATTTTACAATCCGTAAGGGGAAATGCAGTCTTGCTTTCGAAAAACTTCATTTTCTGTACTGTAGGTTTATTCCTTTCCAGGATGTTAAAATTGATAATTACGTTTGTGTGCAATTATAAAGGAAGTTTCATGTACATCTCAAACTTTTATTCCTTTTAATGTCAGTTCGTGAGTGTCTATTTGTTGAAACAGTTTTATTTATTTTTATCATTATTTCGTATTGGTTAAACGACGCAGTTTGGTTAGATTCAGTACTGTTTAGAACAGTGATAGGATTCAAAAATTTTTATAACCGGTTATACGTCGCGTTACACACCACAGTTTTGTGTGAATAAAAATAAAAAAAATATCTTACTCAAATAATTTATTCACCATGCTTTAAATATTTCCAAATTGCCACTTGATTATCATTAAAATCTTTACTCCTTCCACGCTTGAACCCGTTGTCATCAGCTGTGTGTATTTTCATAGCCAAATTTGACCTGGAAATGTGGGATTCTGTGAAACCAGTGGGAGGCCAATCAAATCAATTGTCATCAGGTTTGCTACATTTACAACTGTAAGGCGGCTTCTTTCATCTGAATGTATAATATTCATTATTGAAAACCCCTTTTTCTGCTTCTTCGGAACAAAGAATACCACAATTGATAATATTTCTAGCTTTTTGTAATGTTTGTGAAATCTTATTATTATGGTAAGTTCGAAGGACATTTTTCACATAGTCACAGAAATCATTAATGCTAATTTCGTGATGAAAGAACTTACTGAATTCATACAATTTATTATCAGCGTAATGTGAAGGTGAATCCCGCTGTTCTTTGGTGAAAGAGTAGCCCAAGAGTTGTTGGTGGGTGGTGATAACTACTTCCCTTCCCTCTACTCTTGCACTGCGAAATTAGAGACGACAAAAGCAGATAACCCTCGAGTAGCTTTGCGCGAAATTCCAAATAAACCAACATCTTCTGGGGTGATTGGGGAGAGGGCATTTGTGAAAGTAACATTTTTAGTTATAGTGTGATTGCATCTTATTAAATAATCAAATGTTGACTTATTGTTATATGTTTGCATCCTTGCTTGATCACATTTGGACTGTATTAAGTGTTTTGCTACCTTCATATATCTTTTTCAATCAAAGTTACGATTTTGTAACGTTTTACTTTATGTTTGCTATCAACATTCTGTATCTCGTTACACACTTCAATTTTATACCTTAAACGTTAACTTTCCGTTTCGTAATTTAGAGTTATTTCAACACATAGATTCTTTTTTAAATTTTCTTATGTATTTTGAGAATCAGTAATTGACTATTTCCCTTATTTGAAGAGTTCGGAATAAAATTTTCTATAATTGTATGTATCGTTTTTGAACAAACAGTCACACCTTTCGAAAGAAAAACACAACAAAAAACACTATGTCTTTTTCTGTTGAGATTTTTAAAATTAACAGTTGAAGTCTACTCAGCTGCTGGGATTTTTTGAACCCCAACACTTAGTCTTCAGTTATCTGTTTGCAAATGTTGTTGCATAAAGGAATGACCAATATTCCATTATCAACAAACTCAAGCGTTATCTAATGAAAAGGAATTATTTAAATTCATGTTTTCACTTTCTCCTTATCATCCTTTTCACTTATCGTTTCAAAGAAATGTTTAGATCTGTCTTTGACCTGAGATTTGAGTCTTTTACTACCAAGTATTATACGAGCGACTGATAAGGTTAACGAATTTATAATGAAAGTGACTGACATTATTATATTTTCTATAATGTAAAAGTTGTTAAGTAATATATGAATTATTGGTCTGTTTGATGAGCGACATGCAATGGAAGGAATATCTGTTTATAGTAAATAACAGTAAAACTGGGTTGGTTTAAGTGAGGTTGGACATTTGTTTAAGATCTGTAAATTTTCTGTATCAGTGATCACATCTGATAAGATAAATGACATCAGTATAATAGCCACATTTAAAACAAAAAGAGCTTCTCAACAGAACGTAATTATAATTCATTTAATTTTTTCTTTACACAAACAGACGAAGATCTATTAATTTCAAATAACTGACTTATCAGAAACAGTACCGTCGAAAACTTCACAGTTAAGTATGGTCTCAAGCAATGTTCTATATAATAAAGCTATATTTATATGTAATGACGGCCTGGCACGGCCAAGCACGTAAAGCGCTCGACTCTTAATCCGAGGGTCGCGGATTCGCGCCCACGTCGTGCTAAACATGCTCGCCTTCCCAGCCGTGGGGGCGTATAAAATGACGGTTAATCCCACTATTCGTTGGTAAATAAGTAGCTCAAGAGTTGGCGGTGGGTGGTGATGACTAGCTGCCTTCTTTCTCGTCTTACACTGCTATATTAGGGACGGCAAGCACAGATAGCCCAGAGTAGCTTTGTACGAAATTCCAAAAGAAACTAACAAAAATTATGTAATGATATTTGATATTGAAGAAAAGATGAAACTGAGTGAAAGTTAAAACATAAAGTGTAAAATATTATCAGATCTGGAAATAACTAGAAAGTAATAAAAAACATAGTGGATGATAAAATTAAATTTAGTTATTAAACGTTTCGAGTTCATTTGGTAAATCTTGTATTTATCATTTCAAGAGTATTAAAGAATTTCACATGAAAGTTGCGACAGAATGGTTTAAGGAACATTGTAACATCTACTGAACTGGTGATGATCACCCTTTAAAGTATCATAAACTGGTGTAATATTTACAATATTCCATGTGAAAGTTGCTCTGGTCATGATATCAGTTCTATTACACAGAAACTGTCGTATTTGCCTAAGAATTATTCTTTAAGAATTCGATTACGATACCACTTCTAAAAATCACATTTAAGACATAATTAAAGAACTTGAGAAATAAATAAAAAGATTTGAGCATTTTGTCACAGGTATTTAAGAATATTACCAGCCATCCATGACACGCTTACAACTTAGCGAAAAATAAAGCATGCATAACCCTATCTAACATGCTTATCGAGTAAATTGCTAATGTCAGCTGACATGGACATTTTAAAGCCAGTTTTGATCATTTGCTGTTAGTCAGTCAATTCAGTCTCAAATTTTGTACATATCCACGTCGAACAATTTGCCTTCGTTCCATTTGTTCCAGTTGTAAAGTACATTGGTGTAATAAACGCTGTTAACAACGATCTTGAGATAAGTAGAGTACACATTGAACGATTTCAGTAAGTTGTCTGTTCTGTCGATGTTTCGTTCGAAATGCTTTCTCTTTATGACACTGCTAAATTGCCGACGACTATAGCATATGGCCCTCGTGTAGTATATAGCCAAATTCAAACAAACCAACAGTCTCTTCAGACAAATCTAATAAGCTAACGAATTTTTCAATGTTTGGTTTCGTTCACTAAAATGGAGAAACTTTGGAATTATCTATCGAAATTTGCATTCTGAGAGTCACAGCATACAGGCGTTCGGTTTTTGAATATAACAGACTTTACCGTCTTCACTCGTGAATGACAGATCCTGACCACCCCGGGTTATTTTTCGTTTCTTTTCGGTGAAGGGAATAGTAAGTTTACCCAAATACTTTATCCAGAAAGACAAACACTCGTGAAATATGGACAATCCATGAATAAAGATAAATTCGGATGTTGTCAGGAAAAATCCCATGCGTATGATATGGTGTAAATCTAATCTGGAACTATAACAATTTATGAGTTATAAAATAGTAATTACCTATCACCGTATTGCTGTGTGTTTTGTTTTTTAATCTATCTTTCCAAACGCTTTATTCATAATCCAACCCCCATTTGGGAGCACCTTTCAGATGTTGGGTGCACAACCCACCTTTCAAATTTTAAACTTTAAGTAAAGCATGATTCTAAATGTATACTAACAGTTTCACTCAGAAATATTTTAAACGCTTTAGTTTTGTAACATTCATTCAATGCACGTCACAAAGAAGAATTTACACCAATCCAGACTTTCATGTTTGTTTACATGTAAACTCTGACGAGTTTCTCCAAAAAACAATCTACCTATTCTTAAACCTAATTCCTAATTCTATGATTATAATAGTTAAATAATTTTCATTTCTTTACATACTAATTACTCGTGTCGTTTTTTGTACAATTTTCTTGGTGGTTTACTAACGACAATCTTTTTATTTTACTCTTGTATGTTACTACAGAATGGATCTGCACAGCACCCAATGAAGGCCAGCTTTGAAAGTTGTAACAGACAACATTTGAATGTGATTGAACAGAGAACATTATGTACTACTTATTTTATATATATCATGAACAGTGTTGTCTGTCCATTAATTGTTCTCTGTCTTCTGTTTATGGTGGTCTTTTCTTCCGCTGAGTTTGAAAAAGCGGATGAAGTCAAAGCTTAACATTAACTATTTAAATAACAGTATTAGAGGTATGAGTAATGTTGATAAGAACAGGATATTCTACACTAACTTGTTATAAATTAATAGCATAATCATTCACATGTCAATATGTGACAAAAAGACTATCTCTATTGTCTCTGAAGCTAAAACAAATTGACGAGATATGAGGGTTGTAACATTATCTCCATTATCTCTCTAAATCTAAATTGTAGTTACCGACACATCTTGTATCAGTAAACTTATGCTTCTTATCTTTACTTTGTTCCACACATTTGTTTGATAATACTGCTATACTTACCCTTATTCTTCTGCGGTGATAAGCGAATCAAAGTAGAACCAGTTGGTGGTTTTTGATCTACTGTACTACACGTGCACAAGGGTGTAGTATTTTAAGTAAATGTGACACCTAACAGAACATTTAAGTTTTACTTAATGGTTATGTTGGCTGTGTAAATTCAAATATAACGTAACGGTAATTCTGGTCATATAAGTTATGTACTGTATTTGACGTTTCTATGAACTGCACCTTCCTGGAGTTTAAGATTATATGAGGTTTTATTAATATATTTTAAATACGTAGTGAAAGTTTGTTGAAACGTAGAACGCCTAGAGACAACAGCTTGTACGTTTCGTGTTCCAGACATAACGCGTCCACTTTTATCTCTGTACTGGTGGTATCGTTAATAATATTAGCTAATGTATCTGATTATATTACTTTTTAAACATTTATTTATTGGTAAATTTTAGTTGCAGATTTTGTTTCACATTATCAACTTAATATAAGTATTCAGGACTAACCTAAATCTCCTGAGCTGGTCTCACCTTATTGGGATAAAGGCCGAAAATGATTGTTTTTATAAAAAAAAAAGAACGTTTGAAAAAGAGAAAATTCTTTATACTTATTAAAAGGTTTATTTGTATTTCTACATTCACTCTAAGTAGGAAAATTGCTTTGATCTTAAGTTATATAAGTGTAATTTGTATATTGTATGTATCATTAATAACTGTTATCTTCGGCTTTTATAATGTCAATAATTAATATTTTCACTTTTTGGGCTACTTTTTCTGGAAAAACACATTTAACTAAGCCTCCAAAGTGTTATTTTAAAACATCTTAAGATATAAAAAACAACACCGTTTAGAAATATGTGTTTTAATTTCCAGTGTCTTACTAAAATATTTTCATCGTTATTGAAAGTAAGTCTAATTCGTTAGCATTTTGAGTCTCGAGTTATCTAATTTACAGGACTGGTTATGTAAAACTATATTATTTCTCAAAATGTACGAGTATAAATTGAACGTTCATAAAATGTCTTTTACTACATTCCAGGATCACAGTCTTTGTTTTCAATAAGGATGACCTGTTCAAACTTCACAACTTGATAGGTTGTGGTAATTATTTGAGAATAATACGAATCTCATTATACTTATTTGTTGTACCTTCCATGATGGGTTTAGTTTTAAGCCTTAGCCACTTGACACCTTTAATTAACTGATACTATATTAACTACTTAATTTAACTCTTGTTACACGAGGCTTAAACATCATGCAACTATTGTTGAAGAAGTATCAACATCATTATTATTACCCTTTTGTTTTCATCCACGTGAGTATGTGAGTGCATGTGTTTATCACGAAATACAAAAATAAACGGATTTGTTGAAACTTTGCAATCATATGTGGAATGTTATTACTTTTTGCCTGTTGATGTTCATAACGACAAACATTCAGACACATTTTCATATGTTTTAAGGACCCAATATGGTCAACGCCATTCTGGTGCTGGTATTATTGTTCTAAAAATCAATATTGTTTTAATATTGACAGAGTTAAAGGTATTGCGTTTAGCAAGTTACATAATCGTAATTCAGAATGTACTTGATTACTGATAAATTTAACGCCATCCTTTTGTTTCGCTTTAGAACGTTCTGTACTTATCAATCTGATTTACAAACATTGTTTCTAAAGAGCATCACTTGGTTGAGTGAGACCCGTTTCTTAGAAATATAACGTTATTTAAACAAATATACAAAATATACAAAATACGGAAACGTTCCAACTTGTCGGGATTAATATAAAACAGTGCACTATATATTCGGTTTGCGAGTTATTTTTATACTCTTGGTAAGCATTATAATGTTTTGTTTATAATAAGAAGCCTTCACTATACCATTTCTTTCCAACCTAAGTATAAACGATTGTTTAGTCTCAGTTAAGTTGGGTAAGAATAACGATATGGATGATAGATAGATTTAAGATTATGAAAAAAAATAGATGTGCGAAGTTCAGAGAGCAAGACGATGAAGAATACAGATCTGGGTGAGAAGTGGTCCGTAATACAATGAAGAATAGGAATTTGGGTGAAAAATAGTTAGCAAGACGATGAAAAATAGAGATGTGTCTGTTAAGCCGTAGGTAAGATAATGCAAAATGGAGATCGAGGAATAAATGGTTAAGAAACAAACAAACACGATGTAATTAGTGTATTAAAGTGTGTCAAAGAAAGTAGTTTGGTTTCATAGCGAAGTTTAATGGTTCTTATTTAGATGGAATAGAAATACAGACTGATACAAGTCTGGTTACGTATGTACATTAAAAGTATCGACACTGAATCCTTCATTACAATAGAAGCTTTCAAGTAGTGCTGTTGAATAAAGTTCGTTAACTAACGAAAACTTATGAAATAACAGTTGTTAAACACCGATAAAGAACTATACAATTTTAATTTATACACATTATACAAAAAATTAAAATATTAGCGAACGAGATCAGAACATTTCACTAAAAACAGTTCATAGTTCTAGTTATTGCCCTTCCGTAACAAAGACCGTGGTGGCGCCTTCGCCAGCCTCCCGACGCCGACGTTCCAATTCTTCCGTTGGAGAGACCGTGGTGGCGCCTTCGCCAGCCTCCGGACCCCGACGTTCTACATTTCTCTTCATTTGATTATCGTCCATAACGAATACGGTAGATAGAGATAAGTCTGTAGGATAAAAATGCATTGATGTGATGTTAAAATATAAATAAAAAAATACTAACACAATCTTACACTCCATCACTTCAAAATTCTAAAATACGTAAAGAATAACTAAAACCATAAACCTCTCCTTTTGTGTATCTGCTGGTATTTATACAACTTGTCTTTGATGAATTTTGAGAGCTCTGAAATTGCGTATGCTCATAAATATGCCGTACAGAGAACAGTCCGGATGCATTGTATGATAAAAGGAGGTATAGTTGATTGCCGACCTCTTTCCCTATACATTGGTTTCTTTTTATGTGCATATTGGGAATATTCTATAAACAGTATTTTAATTATCGTTCATTGCGTTATGTAAGGATGATACGGATTTTAGTTTTAAAGTGATACAAAACTCACCTAGATTTTCTGATCAACATCTCATGGAAAGGTATATATATTGTCTTACCTACCGTAATCGCTCTTTTATAAAAAAGATACACTTTCAATTGACTTATAAAACGAAATCGTATATATGAGCTTTGACCATTATTTTTATTATAATGCTATGATAAAGTTTGGAATCTATAAAATACATTTTACAACCTCGTATACCATCTTACAAAAATATTAAACAAACATATACAAGGAAAAACCAAATCATAGTTCAGTCGACAAGTAGAGCTGACTATTGATCTTAAAATAAACACAAAATGATTGAAATTGACGAAACATAAGGACACAGATTTTGTATTCATAAAATATTGTAGATTATTCATAAAATAAATATTTTAAGGTTGCCTGATTGAGAACTGTAATTATTCTAAAGAAATTCCGAGACAGCTATACACAAAGTAGGTGAGTTCCTAGCATCAATTATTCCTAAATCAGTAGCTCCCAAACTGCTGGTAATTTAACAATTTATCGGGGATAATGGAGGGGTGACAGAGAAAAAAGTTAAAATTCTGAAAATCAAGAAAACATTCAGGTAGCTGGTATTAAGATTAATGTTAACTTAGTCTTAGAATGTGAACTTGTAAATTAAACCTATTTTAAGTGTGTAATAAAGTTGAACCAAGTAACAATAAACATCAAAAACTAATATACAGTAGTAGAAAAGAAAAAAATATAATTCTAAGTGTATGTGGTAACCTAAAAGTATTTTGACAAGTATGCTTTAGAACACAAGTCACTCAGTAACCCTGATGACTCATCGACGTGTCTAGTTCGCGTCACTCACTGCCTGAGGTTGCCTCAATTTCACACTGTCAGTTTCTTTGTGAGCATCAGCCGAGGTGGACAAAACCTGGTATGTATGTGTACTGCCGTGTGCAGTATAGTTAGTATTTACCTACTATTACATCATTCCTATGCTGAATAAGCTCTTTTAATGCTATCTAGAATGCTATGAAAAAAATAAATAATAAGTTCACATTGTTCACACTTTTTATGCCGTTTTTCCTTTTCTTTTTCTGCAGATTAAACAATAAAATGTCTAAAAAGCGCATCTACTCTGACGCCTTTCTTCGCTATGGCTTTGTGAATTTACCTTCTGGTGGAGAGGATCGGCCAAAATGTGTAGTATGTCACAAAGTGTTGACAGATGAAAGCCTCAAGCCATCAAAAGTGCCATCCAAATCTTCACAATGAGGATCAGGCTTATTTTCAGCGCCGGGCTGTAGCACTGAAGAATATCCAGTTCGGTTCAAAAGCTTCAAGCTGCTGCCGAAGCATCTTACTTTGTTGCATATAAAGTTGCCGAACAACCAAAGTGCCACACCAATGTAGAGAATCTGATTATGCCTTGTGTATACGAGATGGTGAGCAAGGTATCTGGGGAGGATCAAACGAAGAAACTGAGTGTTATATCTCTATCAAACAACACAATCAACTGACGAGTCGATGACATTGCATCAGATATTCTGTCCCAAGTTACAACAGAGATCAAGAAAAGCTCATATAGCAAATTCTCCTTGAAATTTGATGAATCGTGTGACGTAGCCAGTTGTGCTTTTCTCCTTGGGCCCGTCCTCCACCAGGACAAGATCAAAGAAGAGTTCCTATTATGCGAAGATCTGCTGACAACTACGAAGGGAGAAGATATCTTGAATATCATCAACAGTTTCTTTACCACGAATGGATTGGATTGGAAAAGCGTTCAACAGGTAGGGAGAAATGTTTATATACAGTCTAGATTAGTATAAATACAACGAATTCCATGGCATATAGTCATATAGGTATATTTATTGTAAAAGTAGCTGTAGTGTAGCTAATATTTTATACATAATTCACCAAAAAGTATCGTGCCTGTCGTAGTGAAATACTAAAGTACCAAAATAAATTAAATTAAAATCATATAATTATAACGCAAAAGATAAGTAAGAATGACTAACTAACAAAATCTATAATAGTTTTTCTGTTTTAGTCTAGGTCTCCGTCGATGATGGGTCGTAATCGTGGATTACGGGGCCTCATACAAGCTGTGAATCCAGAAAGTTCTGTAGATCATTGCATCATTCATCGGTACTCTCTTGGATCAAAAAGCGTGCCTGGTAATCTGATATTAGTGTTTGAAGATGTGTTTAAAATCGTCAATTTCATCAAGTCCACGGATGTGAATTCGCACATATTCAGGGAGCTGTGCAAGGAAATAGCAGAACAGTATCAAGTTCTGCTCTACCACACCGATGCTCGCTGGTTGTCACGAGGCAAGGTTGTACGTCTAGACATTTAGCTCCAAACGGCTTTTCAGGAATTTCTGAAACAAGAAGAATCTCCTTTTGCTACCAAGTTCACTGATAAGGAGTGGCTTGCTCGACTTTGTTACTTGGCTGACATATTTGCGGAGCTGAACAGTGATAACCTGCAACTCCAGGACTGAAACACAACTGTTATTGATGTCCATCACACTGCGACTGCATTTCTGGGAAAACTGAGACTCTGGATTCGACGCTTGGAGAAAGGAGTGATCGCTCAGTTTCCAAAGTTGGACCACTTAGATGAGGAGAATAGTTATGATACTGGATCACTTTTACAGACCATCAACAAAGAGATGAGCGACCATTTGAAGGGGCTTGAAACAAGCATGCAGCACTACTTTCCATAGAATGACTTAAAAACAGCCAGTCTTCAGTGGATCATTCATCCTTTTCAAGTACCTAAAGATGATTTCCCGGCAAAGGAGGAGTGGATCACAATGCGAGCAAATGAAGCCTTGAAAGTGAAATTCCAAAATCAAAATGCAGATTCCTTTTGAATTTCACAACTAGCTGTTAAATACAAATGTTTACTCTTGTTCTGAGGTTGGCTTTTGTCAAATCATGGGGAAACGACGTTTTAAGAGTTGACAAATTTCCAAACTGTTGCAGATGATGGTGAACTGCTGAATAAAGCTTCTGTGCTAGTTCCCCAACTGTAACAGCATAATCTTCATCAAGTGCACCAGCAGAAAGTCAGGAAATAAACTCAACAGGACGACCTGAACGTGGTGCATCACTTAAGCTCCAGACAAATCCATCTTCATAAGAGTTTATGTTATTAATGGTCTGGCATGGTCGATCGCGTTAAAACGTGTGCTCGTTATCCGAGGGTCGCGGGTTCGAGGCCGCGTGGCGCTAATGTGCTCGCCCTCCCAGCCGTTAGGGGATATAATGTGACGGTCAATCCCACTATTTGTTGGTAAAAGAGTAGCCCAAGTGCTGGCGGTGGGTGTTGATGACTAGCTGCCTTCCCTTTAGTTTTACACTTCTAAATTAGGGACGGCTAGCACAGATAGCCCTCGAGTAGCTTTCAAAACAAAACAAAATTTTATTAATGATCTGAAAAGTGGGGTTGGTTTAGTTTCTTTCATTTGTCTGGACAGGTGTATACACGTCGTAAAATATATTGTAGTCATTACAACCTTCTAAAAAGACAGAAATGATGATTTGCTTCTGTATTAAGTTTTGGGTCATTACTAATGCGATAACTTGATATAAATGAATTACTTTCCTTCTGAAGTGTTCAGTATTCGGCAAAGTAGCATGTCCTTTAATATCTCTCTCTGGTTTGATTCCATTTGTCAAGTTTACAAGCTAGTTCTACCAAGCTTTTGTGTTTAATGATTTTTCGTATTTGCTTATGTTAGATACAAAGTACATTAATTTGTATGTAATAATTTTAAACATAATTTACAGGACATAAAATGCAAGCTCACGTTATTTAGAGCAATATTTTTCGTTCTATAATAATATAGTACCGGACTTAAGTGTTGTAAATCGAGAAACTTACTTATTTAACCGAGGGACAATCACACATTGGACAAATTCGTGTGATATATAAAATTGAATGGTACAAATAGTGTTATTCTCGTTTAGAACAAGCGTAAGATGCTACCAAGATATTTGAAACTATCAATGTAGTCATAATGAAAATATCTCTAATTCACTAAAGCAGTGGCGACACCCACGTGCTCGGTAAGTCAGTCCCAGGTGTCCGCGAAGGTCAAAACAAACACATTATGTGTGTGTCCATTCTGTTCATTCCACCCGTATGATTCGTGACGTTATGCTCCACTTGGCCATCATTCGCTGGGCTGATCACGTCACATCACTTGGCCTTAATATCTGTGCTGTAGGGAACTTCGTGCGCTTAGCAGTCGACTTGTTACTATAGTTATCGTGCGTCATTTCTGAATTTTCATTCCTAATCTTTCAATTCCTTCATACTTACTATGTCGAGCAAAGTCAAAGAACGAATTCGTACAGTGCAAATTCACGTGTATAATGGAACATGATGGGAGTCAACGTCCTCAATACATGATTTGCAATGTCAATTTGAGCAATTCTAGTCTAGCACAGGTAAAACAAAGAGAACTCATCCTAAAGCTGCATGGAGATGGGAAATAGAAGAATACAATGCTCAATGAATTGAACGTAAAAAGAGCCAGGTTCGATGAAAACGCTACTTTGTCTATTCTCGGCTTTGTATCCATCGACAAATTGATCCTCACAGCATCGTACGAAGTTTCGTACTTGATCGCAAAGCAGGGCAAAATACACTATTGGTGAAGCACTCGTAAAACTAACTGCGTTAAGATGGCGAATATCATACTGGGAAAAGCTGCTGAAAATAAGTTATCACAAATTTCTCTTTCAGAAGACACCATCAACAGCAGAATAGATGACATGAACGACGACATCTTGGCTCAAGTAGTTGCAAATGTGATTTGAAGCCTAGCAAAATTCAACCTTCAACTCAACCAGACCACTAACGTTTCCAATCTGAGACAGCTCGTTGTACGCGTGCGCTATGTGAAGGACGACGAGATAAGATATTTTTTTATTTTGTATGCTTCCTCTTACAACAACAACTAAGGTCGTCGACGCGAAGAAACTTGTGGATGACTTTCAGAGACAACGATCTTTCGAAGGATATGTTTTTTGCAGTTTGTTTGGACGGAGCTCCAGTCATGCTGTGACGAAACTCTTCTTTTTGTGCACTGGTAAAAGCCGATGCACCACACATCATTGTAATGCACTTTGTTCTGGAGAGGCATGCCATGGCAAGAAAAACCTTGCTTTCAAAACTGGCAGAAGTTTTAAAAAATTGTTGTGAAATGTGTGAAATAGTGTCCTGAAGCACTGCTTCTTCAAAGAGCCATGTAAGAAATGGGCTCTGAATTCAAGGTATTTTTGTACCATTCTAACGTTCGGTGGTTATCTCGGGGAAAGGTGCTGAATCGTGTTTTTGCCATGCGTGTGGAATTAGCCCTGTTTCTGCGAGAGCACCAACACTGTCACTCAGATTTCTTCGAAAAATCTGAGTTTATTCTTATTTTGTTGTACATAGCCGATATGTTCAATGCTTTCAGTCATCTCAATCAACAGATGCAGGGTGGTGAAGTCAACATAATCGAAACGGAAGAACACCTGAAGGCTTTTAAAAAAGCTATTGTTATAGACACAACGAACAGAGAATAGTAACTTTGCAAACTTTCCCTGCTGGACGATTGTGAGATCAAAGATGTGTCTGTAATTGGAGACATTTCTGTACCCAGGGAACTGAAACAAGCAATTGCCATGCGCTTAGATGAGCTCGCAAAATATCTCGACGGATACTTCCCCACCAGAAATTCATTTCCAGCATGGGTGAGACAGCCGTTCACGTTTAGTGTTGCGACAACAGATGTCAATGATGAATACCTCGACGAAATCATTGAACTTCAGCAAAGCCAGGTTCAACAGAAACTTTTTAGAACAACAACGCTCTCAAATCGTAGCGTACCCTCTTATTGCTTATGAAACCCTTGAGATATTCACACCGTTTGTTACAACATATCTTTGAGAGCAATCCTTTTGGAGGATGGTAGACATAAAAAAGAAGAAAAGGAACAGACAATATTGCGAAAATGATATAACAGTGGCAATTGCCAAGGTGAAGACGCGCATTTCTGAACTTGTCTCTAAAAGGCAACAGGAAATGTTACATTAATTTGCAGTAAATATTCATTGAGTTATGTCTTTGTTTTTGTGTGAAATTCATGTTTTGTTGGTTTTGTTCTTTGGACACAGTGATATTATGTGCAAGTGATGCATTGTTCATTTTTTGCATTAGTAAGATGTCTTCTGATATTTTGAATTGAAAATATTTTATTTTTCTGATTACGAAGTGTTCAGTACCTCTAACAAGGTTAAGAACCACTGCACGTAGGTAAGTGGACAATTATCTCTGAGGTTTAGGATTCGTTCAAATCAGGAAATAGTGTAGATTCTCAATTGTAACCTCCTAGTACTAAACCATTGACTGTCAACAATACTGAATTTATATGTCTCAGAAAGAAATTAGAAGATGCAATTTAATTAAAAAAATGAAATGGTATATTGTTTTAACAGTTTTTGTGTCAATATGAAAATGGTAAATTCACAATTTGTGAAGAAAATTTCGTGTCAATTATTTCATTTGAGGGTTTGTTCGAAGGCTATTATATCAATGTCATTTTAAAACGTTCAGGAAGAAACAACTGAACAGAGATACAAACCAAATGAACTAGAAACGTTGTGGAAGAAATCATGAGAGTATGGATACTGACAGCATTTAATAATCATTTTATGGAATTTGTCATGAGAAATTTATAAAAATATAAATAAACTCACGTCTTAAATATCGTAAATGTAAATTTATCATACCAATACTTCATTATTACAGCTACTTTAGAAGCTATCGATACCCAAGTTCTCTGATGTTGTTGCATCTGATCAGGAACACTCTTATTCGAAAAAAGAACCTTGATGCACGTGTATTTGAAAGCTCAACGTCATAAGAATGTGTAGTTATGCCATTGACGTTCCTAAAAAAAAGAGAGAAACTCCTGTATTTGTTTATCTTAAATTAAATGTTTTTGGATAAAAAAAAACAGTTTTAAACATCAATTAGTTTGTAAACATTCTTCAACATACAGTGTAGCTTCAGTTGTTTCCTGGTACTTTAGTTTTGTTGAACCGAAGAATCAAAAATGAAAACATTTTCAACTTTAATGCATGTAACTGTATTAAAATTACAGTTACATAGGAAGCTTCATGTTCATCTAAAACTTTTACCCCTTTAATGTCAGTTCATGAGTGGTTAAATTTTCTTTATCATTATTTCGTATTGGTTAAACCACGCAGTTTCGTAAGATTCAGTGATGGGATTCAATTATTTTAACATCCGGTTATATGTCGCATTGCTCACCACAATTTTGTGTGATTAGAAATAACGACAAAAATATCTTACTCAGATAATTTAATGAGCATGCTTAAATATTTCCAAATTGCCACTTGATTATCATTAAAATCTTTATTCCTTCCACGCGTGAACCCTTTCTCATTAGCTGTGTGTATTTCCATATCTAAATTTGAATTGGAAAAGTGGGATTCTGTGAATCCAGTGGGAGGCTAATCAAATCAATTGTCATCAGGTTTGCCACATATACGACTGTAAGGCAGCTTCTTTCATCTGAATATATAATATTAATTATTGAAAACCCTTTTTCTGCTTCTGTGGAACTAAAAATACCACTATTTATAATATTTTTAGCCTTTTGTACAGTTCTTGAAATCTCATGATTATGGTAATTTCGAAGGACATTTCTCACATAGTCACAAAAATCATTAATGCTGATTTCGTGATAAAAAAACTTGTCATCAGGGTCTTTCCAAGGCAACAACTTTATCAGTACTCCGAAAATCGGGTTCAAGTATGTTTACCAGTTCATGAATTTTATTGTCATTTTCTTGTGCATTATTTGTTAATTTTAAGCGATCACAATCCACAATATTTCTCATCGCTATTTGAGTTTGATGATACATGGAGGATATCTCCAAAGATACCGAGTGTATTTTGAACGTGTGTGTGATGCTATATAGAGAACCACACAAGGTTTTACGTGTGTACAAACCCATGATTATAGGTTTCTAGTGTTTTATGATTATTTGTCTTCCAAAGTGAATGATGTAGATTCAGATAATAAATTTTCATTTTTTCTGGGGTTAAAATTCCAATGGTGATCTGCAAGCTACACAACTCTTTAATGAAATGTTGATGTATAGGAGACAGTAAACTACATTTCCAATGATTAACAGTATGATTACAGATTCGACATCAACCAGCATTCATGACAGTTTATAAGCTATAAACTTAAGCTATATGCTAAGAACTTAATTATTTGTTCTACTAAAATCAGATGACTACTCAAAAAGAGAGTTATTTGTGAGTGGAGACAAACCGAAGAAATTCGTTCAGGTTTCATAAAACCTCATCCTATAAATGAACTGTTGTCACAACTTGTCCATTTCGTAAAATTAGTGTTTCTGAGTTTCGAACATCATTAGAGAAGTGCAATGTTTATTGTATTAACGCAGTGTATCCCAAACCTTTTCGGTTCATGTCGTCCTTCATATCTCAGTAATTTTTTTCAAGGCGCTCCTTGGAAAAAAATAGAAAACCTAACAGTTCCATTTGTTAAGTATTTATGTCCTAACAACTTAGGCCCGGCATGGCCAAGCGTGTTAAGGCATGAGACTCGTAATCTGAGGGTCTCGGGTTCGCATCTCCAACGCGCCAAATATGCTCGCCCTTTCAGCCGTGGAGGCGTAATAATGTAACGGTCAATCCCACTATTCGTTGGTGGAAGAGTAGCCCTAGAGTTGGCGCTGGGGGGGTGATGACTAGCTGCTTTCCCTCTAGTCTTACACTGC
The DNA here is from genome assembly GCA_011833715.1 of Carcinoscorpius rotundicauda. NCBI lineage: Eukaryota > Metazoa > Arthropoda > Merostomata > Xiphosura > Limulidae > Carcinoscorpius > Carcinoscorpius rotundicauda. Next base: position 17,579,903 of record CM022401.1, on the reverse strand, counting down.
TAAATTAAGGACGGCTAGCACAGATAGCCCTCGAGTAGCGAAATTCAAAAACATACCTAACAACTTATTAGCCGTTTGAAAGAATAATACACGTAAATTGAAAGTAAAAAAACAATATTTTTATTTAATTTTTAAATAACCACAATTACTGATGGGATGTGTGCTGCTGTTGGACACTGCACGGCTTTTCAAACCTTGGAATCAGAATGGACACTGCCATCCTCATTTCATGTTCCACGTTCATTTTCGCGTGGCACTTGCTTTTCATCACTGCAATTACCGAAAATCCAGTTTCTCAGAGATATGACGTCGGAAATGAAATTGGAATTCGTTTGAGCTTTGGCATCGGGCAGCGGATAATCATCTTTTACTGATATCCAAAACTCAATTAGTTTCATACTGCAGAATTTTGTTTTTAAAGCTTTTTCACAAGTCGCTTCAATAAGCTTTTCTTCTTCTACAGAGGTAAATTCAGATGGGGCCTTAGCCTTGAATGGGTCTTAGATCCATCCAAACTTCTCCATATCTTTTGGAAAGTAATTTTCAAACTAGTCGCTGAGCTGTGTTAGGTGCTCTTCTAAAAAAAAAAAAATTTTGTGGGTCAAATCAACTTCGTTGGGTGTAACAAACTGCTGCAACAGAGGGAAACGGTCTTTGCCACCATCTTTAATCATTTTTCTTCTCGATGGTTGTTACCTTTCTCTAAAAGCTAAAACTTTCCCTGTAAATTTCAGAATGTGCGTATTGCTTCCCTGCAGAAAGAGTTTCCATCCATTAAGTTTATCGAAGAAATCACACAGGTATTCTAATTTTATGCCATCCTCCATAACAGCCGGACATAAAGCGACTGCCAACACTATTGACGCCAACGCACTTATTCCAGTCCAAGTTGTTTTCACACATAAAAGTGTCAAGGATCTCAAACAGATCTGGAGCCTTTGTACTTGTAGTGATACTTTTACAAAAGAGGTCTTTCACAATTTTGTCACTATCCACGAACCGTATGTAGCAACTCCTTGTTATTATTCGTCGCTTCATCTAGCTGTAACCCAATTCCTTTCCTTTCATTTTTTTCAGTTAGTTTATCATTGAGGCCTTAAGCCATGTGAAGGAGTTTACGACTGACAGTATTGTTGAATAAAGGCACCTTTGAAAGCAGTCTTCCTGCAGTTTCACCAACCATAATGTTCATCATATTTACTGCAACTGGTAAAATCAGTTGTTTGTTTGCTCGTCTACATAAAAATTTTTAAAATCAAAACCAGCCGTTTTTACATATATATTTCTCTACAAGTGGGTTTACTCATCATCACTGCATTGACGTTTATTTCACCTAAAAATTACATCTAGTAATAATCAATACTGAGTGTAATGTACTTGAGTTCCCTTTAATATGTGTTTCATACGAGAGTCCTGGAACAGGTTTATCTTGCTAAATATTCTACATTTCACATACATAAAAATTAAATGTAGGTTAGAAAAATTAAATTAAAAATTATATTATTCGTGTTGCGTTTTCATCATAATATGAAATTAAAGTTAGCGTTACGGATGGTAGAAAATTAAGAAATCACGAAATATACTTATTTGATATATTTCATCAGACTGTGAATCCGAGAAGTTATGGCTCATGTCTCGCTGCTGGATAAATTTGCTTTAGTGCTGTAAGAGCGTCGGTTTAATATTTATATTCAGTTGGAAAAGTGCAATCTGTGAGTTGGTAGTAAGTGTTGTTCACTTGTTGGTACTCTTCATTAGGTTATATATTTATGTGAGTCTCAGGTACAATATTGATCTCACCCTCCCTGCTGCATTAATAATTAAGTTTCACTGTTTAAATGTTGAACAGTATACAAAAGAGGGCGTTGATTTCACATAAAGTCAAGATATGGAATAAATGCTCCGATCAAGGCCATGTCCATTTACGTTCATTGTTCACATTGGTATTTACAGTACCATATATTCCAATGTCTTTTGATTATGCATTTTGCATTTTAGGTATTTACATGAATACTCTTAGGATACACAAAAATGATAAATTTGGTAAGTCGAGCGGTAGGGGGCTGATTACTAAACCTATAATATATATTAGGGGTGAGAGGATTTCAGGTTTTCATTAGTTGCTTTTTCCCTACTCTATGAGCTCAAAATTAACACCTTTATGTGCAGATAGTTCTTTGTGCAATTTTATCCAAAATTCTTTAAGAAACGTAATAACAAAAAATAGAACAATAAGAAAAAAACACTAGAACATATATTATCCAATAACATATTCAATAAAAACTGAGCAAATAATATACTATCAATAACATTAATAACATCAAAGTGAAATGCAAATGCTGACATTGTAATAATTTTTTTATGATATTGTTTGTTTGTTTGTCTTTTAATTTCGCGCAAAGCCATACGAAAGATATCTGCGTTTACCGTCCCTAATTTTGCAGTGTAAGACGAGATGGAAGGCAGCAAGTCATCACCACCCATCGGCAACACTTGAGATATTCTTTTACCAACGAAGAGTGGGATTGATTGTCACATTATAAGAAACAGTAGTGGAAATTACAGTGTTCTCTGTTGAAATAAATACCAAAAGTAAGGTAAAAATATCTGTGTAACAACACATTTTAGGGTTTTTTTAATTATTTTTGGCCAAAAGCTACAATATAAACTATTTGAACTCTGGTGAATTGAACCACATATTGTATCATTTGAATCTGAAAAAGGATTTGCTCCATACACAGGTTTCAAGAGACGTGTTTGCTTCAAAATATGCCTAATAAATATGGAATCATAAATACATCACACTATTTATCTGTAGTTCGTAAATTTATTGTTTTTATATACTTTCCATTTATTCCTTTTCAGGGTGAGTAATTATGTCATGTTTATTCCTTGAAACAATATAACACAACATACTTTCTCTCAGTAGCCCATTAGAGACTTCATTTTTTCTCGGGTTTATTTCTGTTAACCAGTGATAAAATAAATCTTTTGGAATATGATATGAAAATAATTTAATCCTACTTCTTGATGATTTGTGGCTGTATTACAACAACTAGAAGTAACTAGAAAATAATGAAGCGAAGAAACGTAAAACGTATCTTTAAGAAACAATTTCACTTTGTATCAGACAACAAAAGTTTTGAAGCGTTTACTGAGCACTTATTTCCTTGTTATAACGAGTTCAGTGTATTTATGTATAAGACGAACTATGTCAGAGATATTTATAATACAATGATTGTAAGAGTGCGGTTCATGAAATCTTTTTACCTCGCGCAGGTTCTTTGGTGTTGATAAAGTCCAGACTGAGTCAGTTTTGATTGATATCTAAACAGTCTTTCTCTTTTATGTATTCCAGAAACCTCATCTGTTGATGGAATCCTACACTGTTCTCCTAACTATTAGCCAACTTTCAGAAGATCTGGAAAGGCTTACCCAGTTATTTTACCAGGATGCTTTACGCGAAATGATCGATTCGTTGGCGCGAAACTAATTTGTAAATGCCACAACAGAGGAAGATATCAGATTTAGGCTGAATTATACACACGTAAAGGATATTCTACAGTTGTTAGATGAACTTCAAACCATAAAGTTGTAGATAAACTTTTGAAGGTAACATATAGAAATAGTGAGCTGAAAAGATTATTTAATACTAAAATATCATTTTTTCTTTATGTTTGTCTATAACAGTGGTTCTTAACCTTGTTGGAGGTACTGAACCCCGAAAGTTTCGTACTTGCAATCAGTGAACCCTTCGTAATTGGAAAAATAAAACATGACTTTTTCAAATTAAAACATAAGTAGATATCTTATTAGTGCACAAAATGAGCAATGCATCAGTTGCACATAATATCACTGTGTTAAAAGAATAAAAGCAACAAAACATGAATTTTAAACAAAAACAAAACTCAATGAATATTTACAGCAAATCAATGTGACTTTTGTTGTTGCCTTTTAAAGACAACTTCAGAAATGCGAGGCTTCACCTTGGTAAGTGCCACTCTTGTATCATTTTCGCAACAAAGTCTGTTCCTTTTTTTCGTATTTATGTCTACCATCCTCGAAAATGATTGCTCGCAAAGATACGTTGTAACAAAAGGTATGAGTATCTCAAGGGCTTTATTACCAGTAAGAGTGTACGCTACGATTTGATAACACCAAAACGTTGAGTGCGTTGTTGTTCTGAAAAGTTTCTGTTGAACTTGGCTCTGCTGAAGTTCAATAATTTCGTTGAGGTATTCATCATTTACATCTGTTGTCGCAACACTAAACGTGAACGGCTGTCTTACCCATGCTGGATATGACTCTCTGGTGGGGATGTATCCGACGAGAGAATTTGTGAGCTCATCTAAGTGCATGGCAATCGCTTGCTTCAGTTTCCCGGGTACAGAAATAACTACAATTGTAGCTTCTTTTGAAAAGCCTTCAGCTTTTTTCCGCTTCGACGATGTTGACTCCACCACCCTATATCTGTTGATTCAGATGATTGAAAGCATTGAAGATCATCGGCCATGTTCGACAAAATGAGAATGGACTCAGATTTTTCGTAGCAATCTGCATGGCAATGTTGGTGCTCTCGCAAAAACAGGGCTAATTCCACACGCATGGCAAAACACGATTCAGCACCACCAATGAATTCACTCTAGTTTTCCTAAGACAAACTCCACAAGTGACAGCACATCAAGTGATGACAAGAGGCCATTCCATTGTAAATCATAAATATTGTAAAATAGCCACCAGAGGACTGATGAATATAAAGTTTTAGTGTATTTTTTGCATTATGATTATTCAAGAGTTTTTACAAACCAGAAAGATGACAATGTTGTAAGCTGTGTTTAAAATATTTTAATTTAGTTCTGTGCTAGAAGGAACTGCAAATCATGTAGATCTAATTATCACAACATTTATCTTAAGTACAAAAGTACTTGACTTTTTTACCGTCACATTATAATGTTTTCACGGCTGAAAGGGTGAGTATGTTTGGTGTGAGGGTCAATCGCATTATTCGTTGGTAAAAATGGTACTCAAGAGTTGGCAGTGGGTGGTGATGACTAACTAGCTAAATTAGGGAGGGCTAGAGCAGATATCCCTCGAGGATTGTTGTTGTTGTTGTTTTGAATTAAGCACAAAGCTACACATTGGGCTATATGTGCTCTGCCCACCACGGGTATCGAAATCCGGATTTTAGCGTCTAAGTCCGCAGACATACCGCTGAGCCCCTGGGGGGCAGCCCTCGAGGAGCTCTGCGCAAAAGTCAAAAACAGACAATGTGTTAAGTCGAAAAAATTAAATGCATTTTTATTATGTAAACGTTACAAACTATAGATTTTTGTTTTCTAAAAATTCATAGAAAGGATTTAAACATAAAAAGGCTTCATCTTCAATTTCTCTTATGGATTTTATGCACACCATTTTGTTATGAATATGAATTACTTACTACTATTGTAATGTGTTCTATTATTGAACAGGTTCTTCTGGACTTTCCAATAAAAAATTTAAGTCCAGTCCGAGTAACAACAACCAATTGGCGTATTTCTTTTACAACGTTTTTCAGGGTGTATTCTTTTTGACATAAGTTGTAGGCCTGTGTTCATAAATTTATGATTAACTTACTCCTATAAATACACGGCTAATTAATCAACTAACCGAAACTACGTAACAATTCGCAAACAATAACCTTTTTACAATGAGTTAAACCCTCGTACTAAATAGCATTAATTTCATTGATTGATTATTCGTATGTGTAAATAATGAACCTTTGTACTTACGATAAATGCTGTCGATAATTATATCATCATGATTATCAGCTCCTCCTGGCAAAGAACTAAATTAAAATATTTAAAATACAGCTTACATTGTCATCTTTTACGAATCGAGTGCCTTGATCACCTGGCCATGTCGGGCAACCACAGACCTGAAATATTTGTATGTGTATCACGTAACAAAGATAAATTTCTTAGAATATGCAATACAGAGTTAAAGTAATCGGTGATAAAATATATTAACTTTATAAACTGAGGCTTAACTGTAAATAAATAAAACTTTTTATTTTATTCATTCAACAGGTAAGGCATGTATCGAAATCACTTCTTTGATAATTTATTATCATTATCTTTACTGTACATTTGTTTTCACTCTGAGTTAACAAATTTACTCTTTAATGTTAAAAATTATCACTTTAATGTTCACAAATTCACTCTTTGAATTTAAGAAAAGTGAAAAATTTACTCAAACCTTTTTATTAAAAAAAATCACTTTGATGTTAACATTTTTTCACTTTGAACTTAAAACCCTGTAAGAAAATTATTTACTTATATCTTAATATTTATTTAAATTTTAAAAAGTTTTATTCTAGATTTTTTAAACTGAAAAGACTTTGATCAAGTCCTCAAAACTAAGTTGGCGTAACAAATCTGCTTATATATATAAGGCATCCAGCCTATCTTGTCAAATAGTTGTTCTGTTGGGATATTTAATATGCTTGAGTTGAGAAAATAAACGCACAGCTGTGTAGTTTGTGACCATTAATGTTAAAAATATATGCAATGCAATGTCTACGTTTGAAAACTCACACTCAGTTTTAACTTCTGAAACTATTTTATAAAGTTCATCATGACTGAATCTGGTTCATACAGTTTTTGTTGTACTGAACTTATTGCTCACGTATGAATGAAACCGATGAAGTTCGGCTGAGAGATTATTGTCCATGTCTTCTGGGTAAACATTAATTAGCTTTTGGAAACACTGAGAGTATCTTTCAGTTTCAGAAGATTAAGTGACGTCATTTGACAAATCACTTAGGAAAGAAAATCTGTTTGTACACCTCTCTTCTTCTTCTCATCTCGGTTTCTAGTTTGTCAACAATTGTGTAGAAGGTGGTGATACGAAATTTAACTCTGGCATTCAGATCTACTTCTTGGACATCTCCGTCATAGAGTACCTTCTTTGTGACACGTTTGCGAGTTTGAGCTGCATTGTAATCAACATCTGGTAGTATATCCTTTGCAACTGTTTCAAATCTTTCAAAGTCATCCCTTAAAATGCGTAGTTGGTCAACTAATGACTAGTACAGATCTACACGTGTTTTTAAGTTCACATCCTGACTTTGCAGAACTTGACTTGCTTTATGAAACATTTGCAAAATCTCATTCCACATGATCAACACAAAAACAAACTCTAACTCTTGCATCTTATTTGTAATATTATCTGCTTCTCTTCTAGTGTCTCCCTTATGTAACAGGTCTTCAACTAGACATTCTAAAGTTTCCAAAATCTTAAAGAAAGACATCACAATTGCTGTTGTTGCCATAGCATGTACCTTCAATGTTGTATCAGAAAGGGATTTTAACACACTTTCATTTATAAAACAAGCTTTAAGAATTTTCTACCGGCTGGTTGGGGCTGAAAAAACGTATAGAGCAAGTGCATTGTAGAGAAAAATTAACTGCCACTTGACAGCAGTAAACAGCACTTTGGCTTACCAGATATAGTGAATACGTTGCACAAGGCACATGTATGGCTAACTTATTTTCTTTTAAAATATTTTGTTGCATTTCATTATTACGCCCAGACATGTAAAAAGCATTGTTGTAAGACTGACTCCCTCATTTTGAAAAACAACTTTGCAGACTTCACATAAGTACTGCAATACCCGGTTAGCCATTTCCTCACCAGTGTGGATTTTCTGTTCCAGAAAGGTTATAAAGCGCTCATCAGGCTACCCGTCTTTTAAGCATCGAAGTAAAACACTTAACGGATCTATATGTGACAGATTTTGCGTCGAGTCAACTGAAAAGCTAAAATAACCAGAATAATTTATTTAATCAAAAATGAACGCATGGACCTTCTGAGCCATTGGTTCAATGAATTCTTCACAGGTGGTTTGGAACAAGTAAGAAGAATTTCCTTTTTCCAGAATTTCCATATTTCGAAATGTGCCCTGCTAAAAATGGATGAAACTGACTTATAAGCTCAAGCAGCCCTAAAAAATTCCCATTCTGCAGTGAACCAAAATTTTCATCTGTTTCTCGAAAAGACAGACCACGTTCAGATAACGTACGAATAACGGCTATTATACGTTCCAAGAGTGGTTCTCATTAATTTCACTCTTCTTTAATTTGTTTTTCCAACTCTTGTCGCAAGCGTAAACTTTGTATGCGAGTTAAGTATGTTAGCATAGTGTCGGTGAGTAGTACTTCTTTCATGATGATCAATTACAATAGCATTTCGCCAGTCACTGAACCCTTGTCTTTCAATCAAACCGCGAGGAAAATTTAGTGATTAAAACTTTACAAACAAAGCAGTAAATTGACCCTGTTGATGGTAAATACAATAACCACTCTCTCTTGTAGTGTTCACCATTGGCCTTTACCCCAAATAAAAGTTTTTGTGAACAGTATCTCGTTGGTTTGCTACTATTGAAAGTCCGTCATATTTGTCAAATGGCCCATTGTGATGTTGACAGTTAGTGGATCCATAATCAATCGAATAAGTTACATCAGCAGCAGAGAAATCGAGCCACAACCCTGGATCTTTTGCTTTAGTTTCTTCATCTTTTGTAGATTGAAGCATGTTATCATAGTCCAGTAGATTTTCATTTTCAGCAATTATTTTGACTTCAGACTGTTTTGTAGAGCAGCTTGCATAAACTTTAACACTAGAGATATCAGAAGAATATACAGGAAAAGTGAGATCAATTGTGAGACATGTGCCAGTTGAGCCAGCCTGTGACACCTCAATGTCATCATGATGGCTTAACCTTGAAGTAGACAAAGTGGTACTTGTAGGTGTGGAACTTGGTTTAATTTCAATCTTGTCAGAGTCAGATGCAGTACAAGTGACTTTTGATGGCGAAGATGGGTTTTGATTTGGAAAATCATGTTGTGTTAGTTGAGTCAAAAAAAAAAAGCTTTCCAGTCTTGGCCACTATCCAAAGTCTTTTGTGCACCACTTAAATAAACTCGCTTCATCTTGCAAACTGAAAGATACAGAAAAAAATACTGCAAAGGAATTTGGATCATATACAGCTATAATGATTAGAAAAACACTGAAATTTATAAAGAAAAACGTTTGTAAGACAGTCAAAGATACCTAACTCTATGTTTACATTTAGACGAAGAATTTCTGAAATTTATCCTAGTACCTTGGTCCATCAGCACACAAACATGAATTCATAAATACCTTTATTGATTTACTGCATTATGATTGGTTAAAAACTGGCTTCAGTCCATTTTAGGAGAATTAGTTTCAGTCATCGCAAAAGTTTCATTAGGTTGTTGCTATTGTAGCTGTGTGCAAGAAGCAATGTCAATGGTGATATGCAAATCCATTGTAAGCCATAAAATATTCCAAAACAATTTGTGGTCAATAACACATACTATAGTAGCCTTTATACACAGTGAAAATTTGTATTGGTATACACACATAACATATAATCAACTGTAAAGTGAACTACCAAACACTGGGTTAGGTATAAGCAAGAGTACCTTAATCCTGATCAAATATCTGAAGAATAAGTTGTAACCTCAAACTGAGCTCAGTTTTGACCTTTAAATGAGTCAACAAACTACACATCAACAAAATAGGCATATATCTGAAACTTCTTCTGCATACCTGGATGCAAAGGCAAATTCAAAACGACGGCCTTAAATTGGGAATAGTCCACTTCATTATTCCAAGGTACAGTATTGTTTCCACTCTACTTACACCAAACTAGTTACAGTATTTAGGCCTAACGTTATTGTCACTCAGTTCTCAGAAAACAACACTAACGTTAAACTTAATATTCAGTAGTAACCTTGCTCACATGCACTTGTTCAGACAATCCTAAAGTGATGTTGATTGGTCGGTTCCTTTCCGTATCTTTGTATGATCACGGTGCCACAGTACTGTGCTACTACTAGTAGTATAGTGTATACACAACAACGTTAAGAATAATGTTGTCGTTAATGTCGGATTCTTACGAAATATAACCCTAAAAGATCGAATTATCGCTTTTAGACTGCACAAATCACATCAATAATGCAATACAATACTAATGCAAATAAAATTAAAACAAACGAGACAATAACGTACGAAAACAGAAGCCGATAAAAACCATAAAACTCGCCAAGTCTTTGTACACACCTGTCATCATTTCGTTTGATTTATGTTTCTGTGGTATTGTACTCATATTTTTCAGTAGACATGACTGAATAGATCATTAAAGGTAAAACAAAAGTTCCACTGCTATAATTTCTCATAAGTAGCCACAACAGAAGAAATGATTGAGAAAAGTTTTCATCTTCATAACATACGATCATCTTTAACCTGAAGTTTTATCAACATTTTGTACAACTCTAGTAATCTTTCGCGAATAAACTTCTTAATTAGAAACATAGTTTAGTAGTTTCTCGAAACTTTAGTCACTCACAGAAGTAAAGAACACGTTTTTTAATTAATGCAGAGTAAAGTCTAACACGGCAAAGTTAAGGATAAGGACAATTACAAAGAAATCGACTAAAGTTACTAAGTAGAGTAGCTGAATAACTTATCAGAAAAAATATAATGAATTATGATATTTCTTACAATTTTATTTAATATCTATGTACATAAATAGACAATTGTTTTTCTTTCTGTCACGTTCATTGTCTCTTGAATATCTAATCGTAGACAAAATATATCATTACACTACTTATTAAAAGGGAATATTCCAGTAAAATTATTCATTTTTTGCAATTCGTAAAATTTCGCATCGGTATCAATACATTTTCATCTTTGTTTTCATGTATTGAACAGCAAATCTAAGAAAAATCAGACAAAAATATTTCATTTCTGAGAGAATTTAACGAGAAAAACATTTATTCGTCGTCGATCGATTAGCCAAGCGTGTCACGGCGTGCGACTCGTCGAATGAGAATCTGTTTGTTTTGTTTGTTTTTTGGAAATTCGCACAAAGCTACTCGAGGGCTATCTGTTCTAGCCGTTTCTAATTTTGCAGTGTAAGACTAGAGGGAAGGCAGCTAGTCATCACCACCCACCGCCAACTCTTGGGATACTCTTTTACCAACGAATAGTGGGATTGACCGTAACATTATACACCCCCACGGCTGGGAGGGCGAGCATGTTTTAGCGCGACGCGACCCTCAGATTACGAGTGCACGCCTTAACGCGCTCGGCCATGCCAGGCCTTCGTCTGAGAATCACGGGTTCAAATCCCCGTCGCAACAAACATGCCCGCTCTTTTAGCCGTGGGGCGTTATAATTTGACGGTCAATCCAACTATTCGTTAGTAAAAGAGTAGCCCAAGAGTTGGCAGTGGGTGGTGATGACAAGTTGCCTTCCCTCTTGTATTACACTTTAAAATTAGGGATATCAATATGCATTCATAACATCAAGACCGAAAAAGTTTTGCTAACAGTGCACTAAAGTTATTCCTTTTTTCTTAAAAAGAAACATAATATAGTTTTATTACTGAAAACAAAACACATGAAATGCCAGAAAACGATTATAAACGTTCCTCTAAACGACAGTATGGCGTATAAAGTCTGATCCAAGAAATTGAAATCATTGCATATGTGATATTTATTAATCACTATTTTTACAAAAAAAAATATTGCTCATTTGTTTCAACGGGTATCAGCTAGATATTCTATAATAGAAATAATTACAGAGTGAAACATATTAAAAATACGAAATTCATTCAAACATTGTAGTTTATTTTATGAGATAGGAAATCAAGAAATCAAGCTTCCTCATTTATAGTTCTGATCCAAAACTAAGCCACGTTCTATAACACACAAGAAGACATGACAGTGAACACAGTAAAAAAAATGTGTCATAAAACTAGCGATTAATTAATTGAATAAACATGGGGACAGTTTTGAAACGGTATGTCAGAATAAAAACAAAATAATTAAATAGGACCGCTTCATTTATTTTACTTTTATTAAGATCTATGAAGTGACACAGACCTGCATTAAAACCACGTTCGAAATAAAGTTGAACATGGAATACAACAGGAGTCTGTCTGTTCTACCATTTGCTGGTTATAGATTAAAATATAACTAAAATACATTTAACTATTGTGTAATAGGTAAAAAAGGTTGTTTTTCTTAAGACTAGTAAATTATTCGTCAGAGCCCTTCTTGTTTCATACATTTCTATAAATTCGAATGCTTGGTCTAAATGGTGGTGTTCAGAAACATCTAGGCCCGGCATGGCCAGATGGGTTAAGGCTCGCAATCTGACGGTCGTGGGTTTGCATCCTCGTAGCACCAAACATGCTCGCCTTTTCAGCCGTGGGGGTGTTATAATGTGACAATAATCCCACTATTCGTTGGTAAAAGAGTAGCCCAAGAGTTAGCGGTGTGTTGTGATGACTAGCTGCCTTCCTTCTAGTCTTACACCACTAAATTAGGAACGGCTAGCACAGATAGCCCTCGAGGAGCTTTGCGCGAAATTCAAAAACAGACAAACAAACATAAACATCTTCGATTACAACGTACAACATAAGCTGTGCGCGTTATTTCTTCTTCTAAGCGCCGCTATATAACAGCAAGAAAAATACAACAGCGCTAGTGTTGAAGTTATATATTTACAAATGTAGTAGCGCTGTCGCTGACGCTGCTTTTGAAACGACTTTTATTTATGATAGTTTTTGTTTTATTAATTAATAATAGAAGAACGAAAACACACGTACTGGTAAATGGTAATACTTTATTGCAAGAATAACATAATACAGATTTTTCAGAACAGTCTATCTATATATCTGTTAATGATGAGGGGAGAACAGATAATCATCATACAGTTTTCTACACATTCAATGATAGTGCTTCAAAACACAATGCTACGAAACAAATGAATAACGAAATGTGAGCTCAAAGCGTAATTTCTTTGCAAAATGCGAGAGTTAAAAGTTTTGAAAGAGGAATAAATGTTATAATGAAGACCAAATATTTACACCAGTTATACTATTAGGCTTAATATTTCCACCCACGTTGGTACGAAATTATACGAGATACTTGATCTCTGCAAAGAAATTACGGTTTCCTATTTTGCTCAAAGCTGAGGAAACAATTTGCCGTAATGACTCGGTGTGTTCGGAATTTTTTAGGAGTTGAAGAGGGTTTTGCTTCCTTTGCCCGTACGCCTATATGTCTAATCACTGCTGTATGTATTGTAGATACGCCAGAATTAATTTAGATATATATTTTTTTCTATTATGGTGTGATAATTTCATATCTCAGAAATTTTAATCATAATGTATTTTTACAGTTATAGGAATTTTAGAAATTCTGTTAATTAATGTTTATTACGGCCGGTTGTACTCGTATAAGCAGATGTCAGTGAAAGTCTTCACATGTCGCTTGAATGTTGCTAAATAGCATCCAATAATGCTATCTATATTTAATAGCAGACAGAGATACAAATAACACTAGACAGTCAGTCATAACCATTTATAATTGAGGGAAATATGCGTATGTAGCTACCATTGCTATATGTTGAAGTTCGAACTGATAGACAATCTAAATGGCTGAGTGTGATAACTGTCCGTAAGGTTACAACCCAAAAAAATGAATAGAACACAGTGCTATGACATTAACTCTTATTCAAAGTGTAACGAACAGTCGAAAGCGGTGGGTATTACATTCCACAATCAATCAAAACCTTTTTATCATTATAATTCATTAAATGGGCGACATTACCGTGGGCATGGGGGGTGAGATCTAATCGATATGGATGATTATATCTCGTTTCTAGGTATATAGCGAGAAAAGCATTTCACCTGCACAGTCGGCTGACAGTTATATAGCTTGTGATTACAATATTAAGCATACATAGAAGTCGAAATAGCCATCTATGACAATTTAATGTCATCTGCTGACCAGTCAGGCTGTATTTAGACGCCGCCCGAAAGTACACTGTTTACTGATACAAGGTCCATGTACCTTCACTAATGGTGCTACCAGTGAATGTTAACATTGAAATTCATTTGATACATAGCTTTGCTTAACGGATGAGACAAAAAAATTGGGTTTACTTGTACCGTTTAAGACACGTCTATTCTGATCAATGACGTTATAGCTCATCAGGGAAACAATTAAATATAGGCCTAATACTATCAATATCATTCCCAGAATTACACGAAAAGTTAATTTTTTGCATATGGTGCCCTCCATTCTAAAATCCGTGAGATGTCAGTTTTACTATGACAAATAATCAGTACGTGGTACAAGTGGTCCAAAATATTTAGTGTTGGTTGAACAATAAAAACAAAAAAGCACATTGATGTAATTGTGATTCATATATGAAAGAGTACTTATAACAGAGTAAGCCTTCAGTATATATGTAAATGTCTTTCTATTCTGTTACATTTAATCGATCGTAACGCACGTGTGAAGTGTCAGTTAAATGTAGCACATTGTTGACTGTGTACTTGCAAGTTCACATGAAAACAAAGTGCTGCACAAACGATTCTCACATGAAATTGTTGTAGATGAGTATTGTCCTCCACATATTCTTGAAACTAATCCAGTTACTCAGTAGGAAAAGTTAGGTTTATTACTTTGGCATTTCTCGACTTACCATGTTTGTAAGATCTGTGAAACTCCTTATGGGATACGTTACCCACACAGCTGTTTCTTTAAGAAAAAAATAGGTACTGAAGAAAAATTGTATCTCTATTTCTATATTATGTACTGATAGACTAAAATTATTGCGCAATTATAATTTTATACAAGTTGAAAAAGGGCCATTATGAGCAGTATTGACGTGTTCATGATCGGAAAATGCATTGGTCATGAAACGTAAGGTGTGAATATGGTAGACTAAGACGCACACACTTACAGCAAATATCAGACTTGTATTATTGTGTGAAGTTTTGAACAATGCTTGATTAATGAAATGGCAATGAAAAGGAACACGTCTCACTTGTTTTTAATTATTTAGGTATAAACACATAAAAATGGCCTATTTAAAACTTTCAACTTTATTTGCACATGAAATTTATACAATATGTAATTTTATAACTTGTAAACATTAGTTCAGTATATTATAACAATATTTTTATGTTTCAATCTTCAGATGTCTTTTACTACACCGGTTATACATCATTTGTGTGTAAAATACAATGTTTTACATATCTAAGTAATCTTTGTTATGTCGACATTCAAAGCTGAGCCCCAGCTACGGGGAATGATATTTGGTTTTACAAATATCAGACATACAACTGACCCACTGGGAGAGGTGAAGGGTTGTAGCAAATGTTTTCTCTCTGCTTCAAGCCTTTAATTATAAGATCTTACAGAGACCATTTCGAGGGAAGGAGCTCAGATACAAAATATCTACAACATAATGTAACATTCTCGGAGAACACGAGATTTACTGGTTCATCCTGGCTGTTCTTTTTTCTAAATTAAAAAAAACAACAACAACTTTGAAGTCAATCCTTATCATTCACATACTTATCAAGCTTTGTCTTAAATTCACTTAAATTTACTACCTCCACAACATTCGAAAGTAATCCATTCCAAAGGCCAACAATCCTGTTATAAAAATAAAACCTCAGCTGAAAATGACTCTTTCCCAGCCAAACATTTTATTTGGATCACCTAATCCTACTTTTCTCACTGTTAAGTATGAAAAAAACAGATTAATTCACTTTACAGTCTTAACACTACACTCAGGCCCTAAATATCTTTTCTTTTTTTCAAGAGAAAAATAATTTGAGAGATTTCAACCTTTTTTTCAAATGACAAACCTTACATCCCAAGCATCATTTTAGTAACTTTTCTCTGAATCATTTCTTGCAATTCAATAGCTTTCCTAAGGTAAGGAACTCAAGAATGGATATTGTATCCCAAATGTGGTGGAGTCAGTGATCTGTACAATAAAATTATAAGAACTTTAGATTTATATTTAATATTTCTGAAGATAAAACCGAAAATATCATTTGTCCTACCACTAACAATAGCACTCTGCTCGGATGGCTGTAGAAACTGATCAGCGTTTTCATCAAGATTTTTTTCCTCCATAACAATTTTGGTAATTCTCATCCAAATAATATTTATAATTCAAATTATGATAATCCACATGCGTTATCTTGTATTTATTATAATTAAAATCCATTTGCTATTTATTTTCCCAACTCATTAAACGATCTAATTTTATTTATAAATCAGCAACATCCTGTTCACAGCTAACAAAACTCAAAACATTAATATTATCTGTAAATTTAAATAATTTATTGACCATTCCTTTATTTATGTCACTGGTGTAAACCATAAAAAACAGAAAACCAAAGATTGAGTCCTGATGGGCTCAACTTGTGACATTATTTCAGATTGACTGAATTTCATTGGTATGAACCCTCTGGTTTCTTCCATCTTACCACACTTCTATTCATTTTGTTAACTTATCCCCCAGAGCTTATAAAATGCTTTCTAAAAAATCCAAATACACTAAATTTATAGTTTGTGTATATTACCTTCAACTACACATGCAGTAATTTTTTCAATGAATGTCAAAATATTTGTAAAGCAAGATTTTTACTTAGTGAAACCATATAGACTATTCAATAGAATTATAAACTTTGTTAAATGGCTTTGTAATCCATCACTTGTTAAACTTTCCACAACTGATGAAAGACTAATAGGCTTATAATTACAGTAACAATTTTTACCACTATCCTTGAAGAGAAGTTACATTATCTAACTTACTATTCCCTTGTACCTGACCACTATTCAAAGACTTGCAAAAATAGTAGCCTCACACATTCAATAGTTAAACTCATTCAAAACATAAAAAAACCTGTAGAAATATTATCTGACCCAGGAGACTTATCATTCTTTAACGTTCCAAATTTTTTTCTTAATCATTTCAAGATTAATTTGGTGTTCTTATTTGATCTTGTTTCCATTTATCAACTGTTCAAGGTTTGGAATACTGCTGAAACCTTCCTTAGTAGAAGCCGAAGAAAAAGCAAAATTTAAGAAGACAGCCATTATATAATCATCACATACTAGTCTTCTTTTATCATTCCTCAAGAGCCCTACCTCATTATAATATTTAATTTATTCTTAAAGTATTTTAAGAAGACTTTACTGTTAATGTTTACATTGCCAGCCAATCTTTTCTCGTGCATTCTCTTTGATGTCCTAATTTTTTGATTTACCAACTCTTTTCATCTTCTAAATCTTCTGTCATACAAATCAATTTATATCTTTAATGCTTTTTTAGAATTTTATTTCGTAAACTTTTGTGAACTAGCCTGCTTTTTTACTTGTAGCTACCATTTTTTTCTGTGAGGAATGATTTCCTTGAATATTCAAAACAATTATCTCAAAACATTTCTACATCTGATATATGTTTCCAAATAACTTAGCTGTCCAGTTTACAACAGGTAATTTTTGTAGTATCTCTTCAAAATTTTAAATTTTTCTTCACAAAAATATTATTCCTTATCTCTACATGCAACAAAACATTGAATCTAATAGAGCAATATTCATTGCACTTACATGGTCTCCAGATTTCACCCTTTCAATCATTTTTATATTTAAAGTTAAAAATAGATCTAAAATAGAATTATTTTTGGTAAATTCCTTTACTAACTGGTAAAGAAAGCCATCTTGAAACGTTTTCAAGAACCTTTCTTCTTCATGGCTTGACTCTAGCATTTCCCAATCGATATGCCTGAAATTAAAATCATCAATAATTATGACTTTATTTATTAACAGCTGAAATCTCAGTCTCATTGTAAAGATTCTCATTAATTACATCAGTGTAATTTGGCGGTATGTAATAAATTCATACTGAAAACTTTTTCCTTTTAAATCGATTAATAGAAATAAAAATAATTGGGTTGTGAGTAATGAATTCACACTAATTTTTTTTTCCTTTTATATCGATTAATAGAAATCAAACTCATTTGGAGGTTGTAATAAATTCATACAATAAACGTTTTTCTGTTATATCGATTAATAGAAATCAAAATCGCTTGGTGGTGTGTAATAAATTCACACTAAAAACGTTTTCTCTTTTGTATCGATTAATTAAAAATCAAAATGGAGTCAGTGTGCTTGATGTTGTATTTAATATTCTCAGTATCAGTAGGATGTAGCACATTTTATATATAAAGCCGTCTCTCCCCATTTTTCAACACTCTAATGCTATTAAATAGTCTGTAACCATGTATTTTAAAGAAACCTCTGTCATCATAATCATCTATATTTAATCAAGTTTCAGTTATAACAGCTTCTATACTCATTTCCTGTGTCAAACTTTTCTCTGCATTTTATTCTTTTTACATTTAAATTTTCCTGGCTCTCTCCAGTGCTTAATCCTAGGTTAAAGCATTTTTTAGAACAAAATTACTTGCATAAGCAAACAAGCCAAATGTAAATCATCCATTCCAAAAAGTTCACTTCTTCCACTGAACTGCTCATCCTTTCATACTAACCTAAGCCTACCCTTGAGTGGTATAATCTTATTCTTTTCTCCATATTTTGCCATATGGACTGTTCTATCCATATACCTTGTCAAAGGATCACGTATAACCTTCTTATCATCCATGTCCTTCTCTAACCCTTCTTTTTTCTTTCCCATTAATAGTTCCTCACCTGCAGAAGCCAAGGGCTGAAATTTGTTACTCAACAGAAGAGTCCCATTAGATAACTAAAGAAATTATTTTTCACTCCAACTGTACTCTTTCTAGCATCCTAAAAGTCATTGTTAGCAGATGTATTCTTTACATGCAAAAGCTTAAGCTTTTAAAATCCTGCTGCCACTTTCCACAGTCTTCTGTTTATCTGTTGCTTCTAGTTTTATTATAATAGCCTCATATTAATCCTTCAACTTGCAAATTCTACATCAAAATTGTGCACTTTTATTACTGGCATGTACTTTTAAGGAAGCTATGATGAATGGAAGAAAAGAGAATATGACCATTCGGTTATAACTCGGTAAAACGAGGAAAATGGGGTATTTTAAAGAGAAACTGTTAATTTATTATCTTTATGTTGTAGTATATGTGATGTATTGTAAATAAAATAGGTGTAATGATTTGTGTAAATTTTTTTAAACTTCGTGTTGTTTGCATTTTGAAGCATTGATACCAAATTTTGTCACAGATGCTCAGATAAATTCGAATAAGCTTATTATATTTATATGATAAATTTTCAATATACTTGAATTAAGAATGCCGAAAGTGGAGGTGCAGATACACAAATAACATTACTGTCCAAACTTGAAGCCCCCAGTGGCTCAGCGGCATGTCTGCAGACTTACACGCTAAAATCCGGGTTTCGATACCCGTGGTGGGCAGAGCACAGATAGCCCATTGTGTAGCTTTGTGCTTAATTAAAAAAACAAAAAACCAAACTTGAAGGATACGATGCGCCATCTCTTCTTTACTAATAACAATATTTAAGATGTATGCTTTTCAGTGACACATAATAAATACTTAATGAAAAGAAAACAGATGTTAATCTTAAGATTTCCCTCTGGTTTAAAATCCAATCCATTCTTCATATGACAGACAAGCTAGTGTTTCATTGATATTTATGGTTACAGACATAAGCATGAAAGTTATATTTACGGTATTGGAGGGTACGATGGCCGTAAAGTGCAATAGAACAGGCCCGGCACGGCCAAGCGTGTTAAGGTGTGCGACTCGTAATCTGAAGGTCGCGCCAAATATGCTCGCCCTTTCAGCCGTGGGGGTGTTATAACATGACGATCAATCCCACTATTCGTTGGTAAAAGAGTAGTCCAAGAGTTGGAGGTGGGTGGTGATGACTAGCTGCCTTCCATCTAGTCTTACACTGCTAAATTCGGGACGGTTAGCACACGTAGCCCTCGAGTTGTTTTGTGCGAAATTCCAAAACAAACAAACAAACAACCAAGCGATATACACATATATTTCATTTCCACAGCTTAAATTTAATCCTTTAATTTCAGATGATCCGCTGGGATTTTAATATAAAGTGCCAGACGATCCTTTTCATGTGGCAAGAGATTTTAAATTAAAAAAATACGTTATGAGTATTATTTTTTCATATTTATTTTTATAATTCTAATAACTAAGCCAAAGCTTTTCTTGGGTTAACAACATTGGACTTGTTAATGAAACGAGACTAAAACCAAAAATATTTCACATTAACAGGATAAAACTTGTTGTAGGTTTTCTTCCAGGTTTTAAAATATCATATTTTAAATGCAATCTACAAAAATGCCTCAGCAGATTTGAGACAATAAGCCAAAAACAGTGTGTACGCCCAATTTTAACCGTTCATTACAAGCGTTTGTAAATTTTCATGAAAATTGGTGCAGCTAATCCTAAGTCTTCATTCCTCAAATTTCAATCTTCTTTATGAGAGTCACAATAAAAATGAGAAAATTACTGAAGTGGAACAATGCACCACCATTTAATTTGTTAGTTCGTGTATCTGGACTTGAGAGTCATCCAAATTCTTTTGATATCACACAGAGGCTATAATTTGAAAAATTCCAAATCGTGAACTTAGATTATTATTGGATAAGCTTTTTGCATGTTAATACCAATTTTCAACTAATTTGGTTTTCCCCAGTTTAAGAGCGCATCAAACACACTGACCCCCCTTTATTTTGGGGCTTTTGGAAACCTTCGATAGTTTTTTCACATTCATTTTTTTTTTGCTTAGAGGGGGTGTAATAAGAGCAAAATGCAAAATTTAAAGTATTTTTTGAAGAATTTGAATAATTTAAAATTAGAGTAAATAAAAATACGTACAGCGAAGATGCATGTGTATTGTTTACTTCTTCTATATCGCCTTGTAAACGATTTAAATTAATTTATTCACCAATTGAACTTTATTGGGTTCATTAATTTCATATTCAGTGTCTACAATCAGGCGGTGGTAACGTGCTCAGTTTATGGGTAGATGTGGCTTCTGTACTCAAATTAGCACAAACATTTTGATTATACTTACGCATTGTATTCACGTTTCACTAGAGCAGTTTACTGTTACTTTGGAAACTTAACCCACATTTGATATTTGCTATTCAGAAACAACGATCTTGTTGATAATTTAATATGGATTTAAATTGTTCTTAATAAGTATGCATAATGGGAAATTCGAACAAGATATGGTACTGCAGGATGTTACTGGAACTTTACTGGCTGATTTTAAGCTGGGGAATAAATGGCCAGAACACAATGAACGCAATATTTATTAGAAATTAAAACAAAGATGTTGTACGTGTACTTGCTTACGATGGACTATCACTTGTTTACAGAGTCAGGATCGGGTTAGGCTTGGGTGGGACTAGGAATCAGAAAAGTTAAACGAAAAGCTTCTACTTGTAAAGAAACATAGTATTTACCAAGTGCGATTGACCTTTCACGTGACTGGTTATTTTCATTATACACAAATAGATATTGAGGGATATGCTATCAACATCTTGAGACAAATCTCATGTAATAATGTTCTCCAAAGGTAGTATAATAACAAAGTGAGAATAACAAAGAAACAAAAATAAACTGAAATAAGATCGACTTCACAGATTTTCTTGGCCACTTGTTATTTAAACATCTGTACATATTCAGATAAAAAAATAATTTCAGATTAAATGTTGACATTGCAGGAAGAAAAACTTGTGATATATTTCTATGTTAAAATAAGTATTTTTTTTCTTGGCGAGACAATAAAACATTCGTCATTTTCTATCTAATAAGTACAGTTTCTTATTCAAATAACGGTCGAAATTCAATCGATTTTATGACAATGTGTGAAAATATAATTTTATTTTTCGTAGGTTTTTTTCAAATGTAAGCTTAAGAATATGCACTAGTTAGTAAGATGTTTAAAAACTAATTATCAGTTTTTATTTTCATTGAAAGACATCCAATGCCTCTCAAACCAAAACCGTATATCGTTATGTCGAATTTTTAAAGATCGTCAAGATGATTTGGATATTACTGGAGAATTGAGTCTAAATTTCTTAGCAGATAAGGTGAATGTCCAAGGAGCTGGTACATACTTGAAACATTTCACGTATTCCTCGAAATATATTGAAAATGTGGTGCACGTCAGTTTTGAAACTGACACTGCACTCGACTTGACACTGCAATCAAACTTCTATGATTCATTTTTTAATTTTTATAGAAAAAAAAATATCTTTTTCAATCATCTTTTCAATTTACTTTATTTTTATACGTTTTCTTATTGCTTTTCCGGGGAACAGCAAAAAGTTTTTTTTCACTCTCAACGCTAACGTCCGTGGTTCGATTTCTCGCGGTGGACACAGCCGATAACCCAAGATAGCTTTGCTGTAAAACAACATTCTTATCTTGATATGAATATCCCGCTTATAGCCTTTTCTATATTTCCTAATTGTTGGCTTAAAAATGTAATCCTTGCATTTTGGTTCAATCTGCTTCTGAACTTTTAGGACGAGACCAATTCACCCATTTTAAAGTAAACAATTTTATTCAGCCTTTTTTTTTCGAAATGACAAATCTTGATAATTTTAGAACAATGAACAAACCTTTTATGGAAAACGCCAGGCTTACTTTGTTGATTGTTGTTATTTATTGCCAAACATAATGCTACACAAAGAGCTATCCGTACTTTATCAGACACGCTATCGAAATCCAGTATCTAGCCCTATAGTCCGCAGGTATCCCATGGTACCAGCAGAGGGTCGTTTTGTTGAACCTTTTTATTTGTGCTCACATAAGGTGTGTCTTCATGCTTCTTTCAGGAGCCAATCTGGCTGATATTTTACCTGGTAGAGATTTATATTTCTATCAGTATCACTTTTTTATCTTGAAATTAGATGAAACAAGACAAGGGTTTTGTTTGCTTGTGTTTAAGTATAAAGCTACACAATGAACTATAAGGTATCGAAATGTAATCTTCAGCTTTGCCTCCCAGTGGCTCAGCGGTATGTCTGCGGACTCATACGCTAAAATCCGGGTTTCGATACTCATGGTGGGCAGAGCACAGATAGCCCATTGTGTAGGTTTGTGCTTAATTCAAAACAACAACAACAATTGCCGTGGTATGGCAGGGCGCGTAAAGGCGTGCGCTCGTAATCCGAGGGTCGCGGGTTTGAGCCCGCGTCGCGCTAAACATGCTCGTCCTCCCATCCGTGGGAGTGTATAATGTGGCGGTCAATCCCACTATTCGCTGGTAAAAGAGTAGCCCAAAAGTTTGTGGTGGGTGGTGAGGACTAGCTGCCTTCCCTCTAGTTTTACACTGCAAAATTATGGACGGTTAGCACAGATAGCCCTCGAGTAGCTCTGTGCGAAATTTCAAAAACAAAACAAACAATCGTCAGCTTTATGAGTCACCAGGTCACCGCTGAGCCACTATGGTGCAAAACATGACAAACAAACAAGAAAATCCGTCCATGATCGCAGTGAAACTCTCAAAACAAAGTCACAACATTTATGAATTGTTCTACACCAGACATACAAATACAACTGCTCTGGAAAATCGTGCGGAAGTATGCTTTCTCTTATTAAAGCTATAATTTATAAACTATAAACATTGGAGATTCTATAAAAGTTACGTAGGGTGACAGCTTTTGTTTAGTTTTGGGCAGGTCCAAATTTAGAATTATTGAACCTGTGGGTAAGAAGTATCCTGCCTTCTGAAACCTTTTCATATGTATCTGTATTTCCAAGTGTTTCATGAAAGATTTAATCTGTTCCCGAATCAGAGCTGTCTACGGGTTCAAATACTGAAATTTAGCATCATCAGCTTACCATTGGGTCAATTATGGAGAAGTATTGAGTATTTTTGTTTTGTGATGCACTATGGCTGGATAACGGTAACTTTACGCGCTTACAGCGCTACAATATGGGCTTTGAACCTGCTCGATAGAAACAGCAGATAGAATAGTGTGGTTTTGTAAGTAAAGAAATTGTTTAAGGAAAGTACAGCGTCACCTACTGTCTGCATGTGTCAAAGAAGATTCTTACAGAAGAGAACTATAAATTCTTAAAATAATATGCATTTAAATTTATTTTTCTTTATTATTATATTCAAAATTTTGAAGCTCTTTGACCTTAGATATCGGCAAAGCAAAATGGAAATCTGAGAAGTAAATATTTAAATGTATGAATAAAGATTTAGATCTGAAACAATTAGTAAGGCAATGAATAGAAGTATGGAGATCAAACAGTTAAACGATAGGTGAAATACCACATTTTTGGAAAATTATGAAAAAGAGATATGATTTTGAAATAGCAAAACGAAGAGGAATAGAGATGTTGTGGAAAATGGTGGGTAAAATAACGGAGACCTGGATATCATATGGTCAGAAAAATGATGCAAAAAAGGAGATCTGAGGAATAAATACTATTAATGGTTTCAATAGAAATTTGGAACCTAAGTACTTTACAAGGTGAAGGATAGAGATACGGATGTCAAACAGTTAATACATAAGTGAAAAATAAAGATCTGGATGACATTTCCATAAAATATGAATGGATATATGAATTTCAAACAGAAAGACCAAGAATAGAAATTTGGGTGTTAAAAACAAACTCAAAAAGAACGGAGATTTGGTTGTAAAATAGTTTGCAAGATCATGAATAGAAACTGATATCAGGCGATGGGTAAGATAATGCAAGATGTAGATCTGGGGAATAAAGTTTAGAAAAACGCTGTAATAATTGTATTGAAGTGCGTGAAGGAAAGTTCCCTGGTTTTAAACCGAAGTTAGTTTGTTCGAAAAGAAATACAGATCGATACACGTTTGATTATGTATGTATATTACGGGTATGGACACTGAATAACAGTAGCTGGAGATACAACTTTCTTTTATTACAGTAACAGCTTTTACGTAATGCTGTTGAATGAAGTTTAAATCACTAACGAAAACGTCAGAAGTACCAGTTCTTAAACAAAGATAAAAAAAAACCGTACAGCTTTAATTTATACAGATGATACAAAAAGTTACACATGAGTGAATGAGACCACAATATTTCATTAAAAAACAGTTTATAGTTCTAGTTAATGACCTTCCGTAACAGACACCGTGCTATCGCCTTCGCCAGCATCCCGACGCCGACGTTCTACACCTTCCGTAACAGACACCGTGCTATCGCCTTCGCCAGCCTCCCGACGCCGACGTTCTACACCTTCCGTAACAGACACCGTGCTATCGCCTTCGCCAGCCTCCCGACGCCGACGTTCTACAAACCTCGTTATTTGATTATCATTAGTAACGAATAACGTGGATACAGACGGGTCTGTTGGGTAAAAATGCAACGATTTGACGTTAAAATATAAATACAAAATTACTAAAACAATCTTACACTCCATTCTTTCAAAATTTTATATAGAAATTTTAAATACGTATAGAATAACTAAAACTATAAACCTCTCTTTCTTTTCATCTGCTGGTATTTATACAATTCGTTTTTGATCAATTTTGAGAGCTCTGAAATTGCGCATGCTCATAAATATGCTGTAGAGAGAGCACTCCATATGCATTGTATGATAAAAGTAAGTAAAGTTGATTGCCGGACTCTTTCTCTGGACATAGGTTCCTTTCTATATGCATATTGGGAAGATTCTCTAAACAGTATTATAATTATCGACAGAATTCATCTGCACAACAACCAATGAAGGCCGGTTTTGAAAGTGGTTACAGACCACATTTGAATGTGAGAGAACATAATGTACGACTTATTTTATATATATCACGAACAGTGTTGTGTTTCCATCAATTGTTCTCTGTCTTCTGTTTATGGTGGTCTTTTCTCGCGCTGAGTTTGAAAAAGTGGATGAAGTCAAAGCTCAACATTAACTATTTAAATAACAGTATTAGAGATATGAGTAATGTTGACAAGAAACAGGATATTCTACACTAGCTTGTTATAAATTAATAGCATAATCATTCACATGTCAATATGTGACAAAAACCATCTCTATTGTCTCTGAAGTTAAAACAAATTGACGAGAGTTGAGGGTTGTAACATTATCTGTCTATATCTAAATTGTAGTTACCGACACATCTTGTATCAGTAAACTTATACTTCTTATCTTTACTTTGTTCTACACATTTGTTTGATAATACTGCTATCCTTACCCTTATTCTTCTGCGGTGATAAGCGAACTCGGTCTAAGTAGAACCAGTTGGTGGTTTTTGATCTACTGCACTACACGTGCACAAGGGTATAGTATTTAAAGTAAATGTGACACCTAACAGAACATTTAAGTGTTACTTAATGGTTATGTTGGCCATCTAAATTCAAATATAACGTAACGTTACTTCTGGTCATATAAGTTATGTACTGTATTTGACGTTTCTATGAACTGCACCTTCCTGGAAGTTAGGACTATTTGAGGTTTTATTAATATATTTTAAATACGTAGTGAAAGTTTGTTGAAACGTAGAGCGCCTAGAGACAACAGCTTGTACGTTTCGTGTTCCACAGATAACGTGTCCACTTTTATCTCTGTACTGGTGGTATCGTTAATAATATTAGCTAATGTATTTAATTATATTACTTTTTAAACATTTATTTATTGTTAAATTTTTGTTGCAGATTTTGTTTCACATTATCAACTTAATATAAGTATTCAGGACTAACATAAATCTCGTGAGCTGGTTTAGCCTTATTGCGATAAAGGCCGAATATGATTCTTTTTATAAAAAAAGAACGTTAGAAAAAGACAAAATTATTTATACTTATTAAAAGGTTTATTTGTTTTTCTACATTCACTCTAAGTAGGAAAATTCCTTTGATCTTAAGTTATATAAGTGTAATTTGTATATTGTATGTATCATTAATAACTGTTATCTTCGGCTTTTATAATGTCAATAATTAATATTTTCACTTTTTGGGCGACTTTTTCTGGAAAAACATATTTAACTAAGCCTTCAAAGTGTTATTTTAAAACATATTAAGATACAAAAAACGACACAGTTTAGAAATATGTGTTTTAATTTCCAGTGTCTTACCAAAATATTTTATTCATTATTGAAAGTATGTCTAATTGGTTATCATTTTGAGTCTCGAGTTATTTTATTTACAGGACTGGTTATGTAAAACTATATTATTTCTCAAAATGTACGAGTATAAATTGAATGTTCATAAAATGTCTTCTACTACATTCCAGGATCACAGTTTTTGTTTTCAGTAAGGATGACCCGTTCAAACTTTACAACTTGATAGGTTGTGGTAATTATTTGAGAATAATACGAATCTCATTTTACTTATTTGTTGTACCTTGCATAACGGGTTTAGTTTTAAGCCTTAGCCACCTGACATCTTTAATTAACTGGTACTATATTAACTACTTAATTTAACTCTTGTTACACGAGGCTTAAATATCATGCAACTATTGTTTAAGCAGTATCAACATCATTATTATTACCGTTTTGTTTTCATCCACGTGTGTATGTAAGTGAGTGAGTGAGTAAGTGTTTGTGTGTGTGTTTATCACGAAATACAAAAACGAACGGATTTGTTGAAACTTTGTAATCACATGTGGAATGTTATTACTTTTTGCCGGTTGATGTTCATAACGACAAACATTCAGACACATTTTCATATGTTTTAAGGACCGAATATGGTCAACGCCATTCAGGTACTGGTATTATTGTTAAAAAAAAATCAATAGTGTTTTGTTATTGACCGAGTTAAAGGTATTGCGTTGAGCAAGTTACAAAATCGTAATTCAGAATGCACTTGATTAATGATAAATTTAACGCCATCCTTTTATTCCACTTTAAAACATCCTGTACTTATCAATCTGACTAAGAAACATTGTTTCTAAAGAGCATCACTTGGTTGAGTGAGGCCTGTTTCTTAGAAATATAACGTTATTTAAACAAACCTGTTTCTTTTATAAACAATACAAAACACGGAAACGTTCCAACTTGTCGGGATTAATATAAAACAGTGCACTATATATTCGGTTGGCGAGTTATTTTTATACTCTTGCTAAACATGATAATGTGTTGTTTATAATAAGAAGCCTTCAGTATACCATTTCTTTCCAACCTAAGAATAAACGATTGTTTAGTCTCAGTCAAGTTGGGTAAGAATAACAATATGGATGATAGATAGATTTAAAATTATGAAAAAATAGATGTGAAATTCAGAGAGCAAGACGATGAAGAATACAGATCTGGGCGAGTAGTAGTCCGTAATACAAAGAAGAATAGGAATTTAAGTGGAAGATAAATAGGAAGACGATGAAAAATAGAGATGTGTCTGTTACGCAGTAGACGAGATAATGCAAAATGGAGATGTGAAAGATAAGTAGTTTGAATACAGTTGAGGAATAAATATTTGGATGTGAAATAGTTAACAAGACGATAAAGAATAGAGATGTGGATGTTAAACAGTTAGAAAGTAGGTGAAGAGAAACGATGTGGAAGCCAGATAGTTATAAAAATATGAATAATATATATACGAAGACCTCTAGTGGCTCAACGGCATGTCTGCGGATTTACACGCTAAAATCCGGGTTTTTATACCCGTGGTGGGCAGAGCACATTTAGCCCATTGTGTAGCTTTGTGATTAATTCAAAACATACATGAATTTCAATAGTAAAACGATGAAGAATAGGGATGTAAAGATAACGTGGTAAATAAGATAATGCAAAATTGAGATCGAGGAATAAATGGTTAAGAAACAAACAAACACGATGTAATTAGTGTATTAAAGTGTGTCAAAGAAATTGGTTTGGTTTCATAGCGAAGTTTAATGGTTCTTATTTAGATGGAATAGAAATACAGCCTGACACACGTTTGGTTACGTACGTAAATTACGAGTATTGACACTGAATAACAGTAGCTGAATCCTTCATTACAATAGTAGCTTTCACGTAGTGCTGTTGAATAAAGTTCGTTAACTAACGAAAACTTCCGAAATACCAGTTCTTAAACAACGATAAAGAACTGTACAATTTTAATTTATACACATGATACAAAATGTTTCATATAAAAGAATGAGACCACAATATTTCACTAAAAACAGTTCTAGTTCTAGTTAATGACCTTCCGTAACAGAGACCGTGGCGACGCCTTCGCCAGCCTTCCGACGCCTACGTTCCAATTCTTCCGTTGGAGAGACAGTGGTGACGCCTTCGTCAGCCTCCCGACGCCGACGTTCCAATTCTTCCGTTGGAGAGACCGTGGTGACGCCTTCGCCAGCCTCGCCAGCCCCCGACGTTCCATTTTTCCACAGACCGACTCCCCGCCAGCCTCCCGACGCCAACGTTCTACATTTCTCGTTATTTGATTATCGTCCATAACGAATACCGTGGATAGAGATAAGTCTGTAGGATGAAAATGCATGGATGTAATATTAAAATATAAAAACAAAATTACGAACACAATCTTCCACTCCATTGCTTAAAAATTCTAAAATATGTATTGAATAACTAAAACCATAAACCTCACCTTTTTTTTTTTTTTATCTGCTGGTATTTATACATCTCGTTTGATGAATTTTGAGAGCTCTGAAATTGCGCATGCTCATAAATATGCCGTACAGAGAACAGCCGTATGCATTGTATGATAAAGGGAGGTATAGTTGATTGCCAACCTTTTTCCCTATACATTGGTTCCTTACTATGTGCATATTGGGAATTCTCTAAACAGTATTTAATTATCATTCATTGCCCTATGTACGGATGGTACGGATTTAGTGACACAAAACTCATCTAGATTTCTGATCCACATGTCATTAAAAGGTACATATAGTGTCTTACCTACCGTAATCGCTCTTTAAAAAAAAGTAACACTTTCAATTGACTTATAGAACGAAATTGTGTACATGGGCTTTGACCATTATTTTTATTATAATACTATGTTAAAGTTTGGAATCTTTAAAATACATTTTACAACCTACTAACCCTCGTATACCATCTTACAAAAATATTAAACAAACAAATACAAGGAAAAACAAATCATAGTTCAGTCTACAAGTAGAGCTGACTACTGATTTAAAAATAAAAACAAAAAGGATTGAAATTAACAAAACATAAATACATAGATTTTTATATTCATAAAATATTGTAATTATTCATAAAAGAAATATATTATGGTTGCCTGATTGAAAACTATTATGATTCTAAAGAAATTCCGAGACAGCTATAAACATAGTAGGTGAGTTTTTAACATCAGTTATCCCTAAATCAGTGGCTCCCAAACCGGGGGTAATTTAACAATTTATCGGGGTAATGGAGGGGTGACAGAGAAAAAAGTTAAAATTCTGAAAATCAAGAAAACATTGAAGTTGCTGGTATTAGGATTAATGTTATCTTAGTCTTAGAATGTAAATTTGTAAATTAAACATATTTTAAGTGTGTAATAAAGTTGAACCAAGTAAAAATAAACATCAAAAACTAATATACAGTAGTAGAAAAGAAAAAATATATTTCTAAGTGTATGTGGTAACCTAAATGTATTTTGACAAGTATGGTTTAGAACGCAAGTCACTCAGTAACCCTGAAGACTCATCGACGTGTCCGGTACGCGTCACTCACTGCCTGAGGTTGCCTCAATTTCACACTGTCAGTTTCTATGTGAGCATCAGCCGAGGTAGACAAAACCTGATATGTATGTGTTCTGCCCTGTGCAGTATAGTTAGTATTTACCTACTATTACATCATTCCCATGCTGAATAAGCTCTTTTAATGCTATCTAGAATGTCATCAAAAAATAAATAATAAGTTCACATTGTTCACACTTTTTTATGCAGTTTATTTTCTGCAGATTAAACAATAAAATGTCTAAAAAGCGCACCTACTCTGACGCCTTTCTTCGCTATGGCTTTGTAAATTTACCTTTTGGTGGAGAGGATCGGACACAATGTGTAGTATGTCACAAAGTGTTGACAGATGAAAACTTCAAGCCATCAAAAGTGCCATCCAAATCTTCACAATGAGGATGAGGCTTATTTTCAGCGCCGGGCTGTAGCGCTGAAGAATATCCAGTTCCGTTCAAAAGCTTTAAGCTGCGGTCGAAGCATCTTACTTTGTTCCATATAAGTTTCCAAACAATAAAAATGCCACACCATTGTAGAGAATCTGATTATGCCTTGTGCATACGAGATGGTAAGCAAGGTATGTGGGGAGGATCAAGCAATGAAAGTGAGTGTCATATCTCTATCAAACAACACAATTCGCCGACGAGTCAATGACATGGCATCAAATATTCTGTCCCAAGTTACAACAAAGATAAAGGAAATCTCATATAGCAAATTCTTCTTGCAATTTGATGAATCGTGTAATGTAGCCAGTTGTGCTGTTCTTCTTGGGTTCGTTCGTTACGTCCACCAGGACAAGATTAAAAAAGAGTTCCTATTATGCGAAGATCTGCTGACAACTACGAAGGGAGAAGATATTTTCAATATCATCAACAGTTTCTTTACCACGAATTGATTGGATTGGAACGGCGTTTAACAGGTAGGGAGAAATGTTTATATATAGTCTAGATTAGTATAAATACAACGAATTACATGGCATATAGTCATAAAGGTTTATTTATTGTAAAAGTAGCTGTACTGTAGCTAATATTTTATACATAATTCACAAAAAAGTATCGTGCCTGTCGTAGTGAAATACTAAAGTACCAAATTAAATTAAATTAAAACCATATAATTATAACGCAAAAGATAAGTAAGAATGAATAACTGACGATGATGGATCGTAATCGGGGATTACGGGGCCTCATACAAGCTGTGAATCCTGAAATATCTGTAGATCATTGCATCATTCATCGGTACTCTCTTGGATCAAAAAGCGTGCCTGATAATCTGAAATTAGTGTTTGAAGATGTGTTGAAAATCGTCAATTTCATCAAGTCCACGGATGTGAATTCGCGCATATTTAGGGAGCTGTGCAAGGAAATGGGAGATCAGTATCAAGTTCTGCTCTACCACACCGATGCTCGCTGGTTGTCACGAGGCAAAGTCGTACGTCGAGACATTTAGCTCCGAACGGCTCTTCAGGAATTTCGGAAAGAAGAAGAATCTCCTTTTGCTACCAAATTCACTGATAAGGAGTGGCTTGCTCGACTTTGTTACTTGGCTGACATATTTGCGGAGCTGAACAGTGATAACCTTCAACTACAGGTCTGAAACACAACTGTTATTGATGTCCATCACACTGCGACTGCATTTCTGGGAAAACTGAGACTCTGGATTCGACGCTTGGAGAAAGGAGTGATCGCTCAGTTTCCCAACCTGGACCAGTTTTTTGAAGAGAATAATTATGATACTGGATCACTTTTACAGACCATCAACAAAGAGATGAGCGACCATTTAAAGGGGCTTGAAACAAGCATGCTGCACTACTTTCCAGAGACTGACCTAAAACAGCCAGTCTTCAGTGGATCATTCATCCGTTTCATGTAATTGATGAGAATATTTATGATGATGATTTCCTGGCAAAGGAGGAGCGGATCACAATGCGAGCAAATGAAGCCTTGAAAGTCAAATTTCAAAATCAAAATGCAGATTCCTTTTGGATTTCACAACAAGCTGACTCGCCAATTCTGTCCAAAAGAGCCTTGAAGTTGTTGGTATCATTCTCAACAACGTATCTGTGCGAGAAAGGGTTCTCAACCGTGCTGGGTATGAAAACAAAAATGAGAACTCGCTTGAATGTTGCAAACGATACCAGGCTGGCACTTTGAACTACAAATCCAAGAATTTCAAAACTAGTTCCAAGTATGCAACTCCATCCATCCCACTGACGTTCTTGACATCTTTGACAATATTCATTATTAATGCACAATGATCAAATACAATAATTAAAAGTGTAATTCAGTGTAAATAAATTATATAAATAAATTGTAAACAAATAAAGTGTAATAAATAAAATGCAATACATCTCTAGTTTAATTTAGTCATATATATCAATGTTGAAAACATTTTGTGAAAGGGGTAACATGATTAACCAGGCATGTTAAATTGGGTAACAAGCTGAAAAAGTGTGGGAACCACTGCCTTAAATAATGTGTGATTTTAGATTCAGTACAGAAGAAAAGATTTCAAACGCTGTTAATGCCATTTAATTAATAATGTCTGTTCCATTATTATTAATTACTTTCTGCCAACGATTCACAAGCTTCTGAATGCAACTTCCATAAAATTGTTGGGGTTTGGAGGAAAAGAGTGTAGAGAGGGTAGTTTTGATATGTTCATGTGTTCCAAGCTTTTTTCCATCAAGATAGTTCTTCAAACTTCAGAAAAGATGATAAACAGATGGGACAAATTCTGGAGAATAAGGAGAATGATGGAAGTTTTAACCAGTCTAGCTCTTGAATCTTTCCAGATGTAATCCTTGTTGTAAGGCGCCTTGCATTATCCTGGTGTAACACAACACCTTTACGATTGACCAAAGTAGGCTTTTTATCTTTCATTGCAATATTCAAGCGTATTAACTGTTTTGAAAACAGAAGTCTGAAGTAATCCTTACATTGAGTGGCACCAACTCAAATTAGATTACACCAGCGATATCCCACCAAATGCTTAACAAGACTTTCCTCAGGTCTAACTCTGTTTTGGACTGTGCATTAGCCAGTTTACCTGCACTGATCCATTATCTGCGGCACTTAAAAACTGTTATAAAATATGCATTTTTCATCTCCAGTCACTAACATGTCCAAAAACGTTGAATTACGATTACGAGAGGACAGATAAATACAAATGTCCACTCTTGTTCTGAGGTTGGCTTCTGTCAAATCATGGGGAACCGACATTTGAAGAGTTGACACCTTTCCAAACTGTTGCAGATGACGGTGAACTGTTGAATGGGTTGAATTAAGCTTCTGTGCTAGTTCCCCAACTGTAACAGCACAATCTTCATCAAGTGCACCAGCAGAATGTCAGGAAATAAACTCAACAAGGACGACCTGAACGTGGTGCATCACTTGAGCTGCAGACAAATCCATCTTCATAAGAGTTTATTTTATTAATGGTCTGGCATGGCCGAGCGCATTAAGGCGTGTGCTCGTTATCCGAGGGTCGCCGGTTCGCGCACGCGTCGCGCTAATGTGCTCGCCCTCTCAGCCGTCAGGGTGTATAATGTGACGGTCAATCCCACTATTTGTTGGTAAAAGAGTAGCTCTAGTGTTGGCGGTGGGTGGTGATGACTAGCTGCCATCCATCTTGTTTTACACTTCTAAATTAAGGACCTCTAGCACAGATAGCCCTCAAGTAGCTTTGTGCGAAATTTCAAAACAAAACAAAATTTTATTAATGATCAGAAAAGTGGAGTTGGTTTAGTTTCTTTCATTTGTCTGGACAGGTGTATACACGTCTTAGTATATATTGTAGTCATTACAACCTTATAAAAAGAGAGAAATGGTGATGTCCTTCTGTATTGAATTTTGGGACATTACTAATGCGATAAGTTTATAAGCTAGTTCTACCAAGCTTTTGTGTTTAGTGATTTTTCGTATTTGATAAGGTTAGATATAAAGTACATTATTTTGTATGTAATAATTTTAAACATAATTTACAGGACATAAAATGCAAGCTCACGTTATTTAGAGCTATATTTTTTGTTCTATAAAAATATAGTACCGGACTTAAGTGTTGTAAATCGAAAAACTTACTTATCTAACCGAGGGACAATTACACATTGGAAAAATTCGTGTGATATATAAAATTGAATGACACAAATTGTGTTATTCTCGTTTAGAACAAGCGTAAGATGCTACCAAGATATTTGAAACTATCAATACTGTGATAATAAAATATCTTTAATTCACTAAAGCAGTGGCGACACCCAGGAGTTCGGTGAGTCAGTCTCAGGTGTCCGGCGAAGGTAAAAAAACACACATTGTGTGTGTGTCCATTCTGTTCATTCCACCGTACGATTCGTGACGTTATGCTCTACTTGACCATCATTCGCTGGGCTGATCACGTCACATCACTTGGCCTTAATATCTGTGCTGCAGGGAACTTCGTGCGCTTGGAGTCGTTTTGTGACTATAGTTATCGTGCGTCATTTCTAAATTTTCTTTCCTAATCTTTCAATTTCTTCATAGTAACTATGTCGAGCAAAGTCAAAAGTACGAATACGTATAGTTTGAATTCACGTGTATAACGGAACATGATGGGAGTCAATGTCCTCCGTACATGATTTGCAATGCCAAGTTGAGCAATTCTAGTTTAGCAGAAAAGGCTACTTTGTCTGTTGTTGTTTTTGTATCCATCGACAAATCGATCGTCACAGCATCGTACGAAGTTTCGTACTTAATCGCAAAGCAGGGCAAAATACACTATTGGTGAAGCACTCGTAAAACTAACTGCGTTAAGATGGCGAATATCATACTGGGAAAAGCTGCTGAAAATAGGTTATCACAAATTTCTCTTTCAGATGACAACATGAACAACAGAATAGATAACATGAGCGATGTCTTTTTGGCTCTAGTAGTTGCAAATCTGATTTCAACCTCAGCAAAATTCAACCTTCAACTCGACCAGACCACTAGCGTTTCCAATCTAATCCAGCTCGTTGTATTCGTGCGCTATGTGAAGGACGAGGAGATAAGATATTCTTTTATTTTGTATGCTTCCTCTTACAACAACAACTAAGGTCGTCGACGTGAAGAAACTTGTGGATGACTTCTTCAGAGACAACGATATTTCGAAGGATATGGTTTCTGCTGTTTGTTTGAACGGAGCTCTAGTCATGCTGGGACGAAACTGTTGTTTTTGTGCACTGGTAAACGCCGATGCACCACACATCATTGTAATGCACTGTGTTCTGCACAGGCATGCCTTGGCAAAAAAAACCTTGCTTTTTAAACTGGTAGAAGTTTTAAAAATTGTTGTGAAATGTGTGAACTTTTTGTGAAATAGTGCCCTGAAGCACTGCATCTTCAAAGAGCCATGTAAGAAAATGGGCTCTGAATTCAAGGTATTTCTGTACCATTCTAACGTTCGGTGGTTATCTCGGGGAAAGGTGCTGAATCGTGTTTTGCCATGCGTGTGGAATTAGCCCTGTTTCTGCGAGAGCACCAACACTGTCACTCAGATTTCTTCGAAAAATCTGAGTTTATTCTTATTTTGTTGTACATAGCCGATATGTTCAATGCTTTCAATCACCTCAATCAACTGATGCACCTGAAGGCTTTTAGAAAAAGCTATTGTTATAGACACAACGAACAGAGAATAGTAACTTTGCAAACTTTCCCCTTCTGGACGACTGTGTAGGTGAGATCGAAGATGTGTCTGTAATTGGAGACATTTCTGTACCCGGAAAACTGAAGCAAGCAATTGCCATGCGCTTAGATGAGCTCGCAAAGTATCTCGAAGGATACTTCTCCACCAGTATGAGAAAGGCACAGACAGAAGAAAAAGTTGTCCAAATGCGGTTGGATAATTTTGATGCTTCTAAACAAATTGGTTTAGTACCTCCATTTAACGAGAAGGCTGTAGATAAATATTTTCAGCAATTTGAAAAATTGGCCCTTAGGCTAAAATGGCCTACCGAATATTGGACAGCATTACTTCAGAGTGTTCTCAAAGGTAAAGCTCAGGAAGTATTTTGCAAACTCACGGCCGAGCAAAGTTGTGATTACCAGCATATCAAAAAATACATTTTGAATGCTTATGAATTGGTGCCAGAGACATACAGACAAAAACTTTGACAGCCAAACATATGTCGAATTTGCTCGTGAAAAAAAAACTGTTCGATAGGTGGTGTGATTCCAAAGAAATCAAAGATGATTACACAATACTCGGAGAACTCATGTTAGTTGAAGAGTTTAAAAGATGTATTCCCGTAGAGCTCAAAACTTATATTGATGAACAAAAAGCTTCGAGAATTCATGATGTTGCTGTCTTGAAAGACGAGTATGCTTTGACTCACAAAGATTTGTCATACAAAAGCAAAACAAATCACACAGCAAAGAAACCCAATGACTCATTCAAACATTGTGCAAGTGTCGACAAAGGCAGAGAGCAAACTTCTGATTCACAAACAAGGACTTCATCTCATTCTCAAAGCTCATCATCTCGCAAAAACGTGTCATTCTCATCCAAAACATTTGCTTATTGTAGGAAACCTGGCCATTTTATTTCTGAGTGCTATAAGCTCAAAAACGAGCCATCACCCAATAGTTTTATTTTGCTCTCGTTGGATAGACCATTGGTTCCCAATGATTTTGACCCTGTCAAGTCCACTGTGGATTCCAAGTCCAATATTCTTGATGTACCTGAAGATCTTGTTGAGGACAAATTTAAGCCTTTCATCACTGAAGGTTTTGTTTCTTTTGTTGGCGATTCACATCTACAACCAATTAAGATCATGCGGGATACTGGAGCTTTTGAGAGTCTGATTTTGGAAAGTGTACTTCCGTTTTCTGAAAAATCATCCGTTGGGGCCAATGTGCTCATTTCTGGTGTAGAAGGTGGCGTCGTTTCTATCATTCTTCATAGATTGGATTTGCATTCGGACTTAGTTTCGGGCCCAGTGACTGTGGGTGTTAAAGCTTCATTGCCTGTTCACGGTGTGTCTATGCTTTTTGGGGAATGATTTGGCTGGTAGTAAGGTGGTACCAGAGGTTTGTGTTGTTGAAGCACCTGTTGTTAGTCCCAGTACAGAGCAACTCGTTGAAGAGTTTCCTGATGTTTTCTCTGCCTGTGCTGTTACTCGTTCTCAAACACGTTCTCAGGAGTCCAAAGAGGATTTCCCTTTATGTGATACGCTCATGTCTCACATCGATGAGATCTCTGACTCAACTTTGAGTTCTACTGATGACTCCAACTCATTTTTCAACTTTCTACATCGAAACAAACTTATTGAGGAACAGGACAATGATCCTGAAACTCGTTCTCTTCTACAACTGGCCGTTGATGGAAATGAAATAGCAACTGTCCCTATTTGTTACTACCAGAATTCAGGTGTGTTAATGAGAAAATACAGACCTCCTGACGTCGCTGCTGATGAAGAATGAAATGTTATTCACCAAATCGTCATTCCAAAATGCTATCGGAATGATATTCTTAGTCTTGCTCATGATCATGTGTTGTCAGGACACTTAGGTGTAAGAAAGACCCTAGATCGTATCCGACGACATTTCTATTGGCCAAAGATGCGCCAAGATGCTGTTGACTATTGTAAGACATGCCATTCTTGCCAAATGGCTGGAAAACCAAATCAGGGGATTCCCAAAGCACCACTGCAGCCTATTCCTGCCTTTGAAGAACCGTTCTCAAGGGTCCTTATCGACTGTATTGGCCCAATGCCAAAATGCAAAGCAGGAAATAAGTACCTCTTGACAATCATGTGTGCTTCTACACGTTTTCCTGAGGCTATCCCTTTGAGAAAAATCACTGCTCCCAACATTGTCAAGGCTCTTGTCAAATTCTTTACCATGTTCGGGATTCCAAAAGTTGTACAGTCAGATCAATGATCAAATTTTATGTCCAAGCTATTTCAACAAGCCGTGCATGAACTAAACATCCATCAAGTTTCATCCAGTGCATACCATCCTGAGTCACAAGGTATCCTTGATCGTTTCCACCAAATTACTGCAACGAGCACTCAAAGGACTGGGATGAGGGTGTTCCCTTGTATTTGTTTGCAGTTCGTGAAGTTGTTCAAGAATCAACTGGATTTAACCCTTTTGAGGTGGTTTAAAAAAGTTTTCACAAGTTCAAACCTTTTTTTTTGCTTTTAAGGGGGAAAGTGTTATGTATAAAGCGTTTGGAATGCCATGTTGTTGTTTATGTTATTGTTTCAAAGCTCAAACCAATAAAATATGTTGTTATTTATTTAAAATAACATTTAGAATTAATTAAAATTCATTTAGAATTATTCATGTAGAAATTTCTAGAATTAGATAGATCGATCATTTGTATTGGTTTGGTGTCTGTACTCTGGAATTCTGGGAAGTTACGCGATTAGCATACAAACAGATGGCGATGCGAGGGAAGTTAGTCATCCGTTTTTACTCGAGTCAAGAAGTTGTCTTCGTTTGAAAAAGTTTAAACGTTTACTGTGTGTTTATTCAAATTGGATTTGTGACTGGAGCTAGATCTACAAAAGCGGCGATTTTTATTCCGTCAATCTTTACGATTCAGTCGAATTATTGATTATACTGAAAGCCAACACGTATTGGACTGTGAATTGTTTTTGGACTTATCCATTCAAACTTCAGAATTTCTTCGTGGGACCAAATTCACCGCCTAGACTGGAATTTTGGATTTCTGATTTGGAATTTCATTCTGGATCATATTATTAGACACAGGCCAGTACTATTTTGTATTGTAAATAATTTTGAAGGTTGAAACTGAATATCTGTTATTAGATAATTTATTTTATATCTGTTAAATATAAATAGCTCATTATAATAAATTATGTAAGCTGTTATCTGTGTCTTTCTGTTGCATTCACTCCACATAAAAAACAACAACAAAAAACGTAACATTTCCATCATGTTAAAACCCTCTGTTCATACCATTGCTATAAATTCATCATTTATTTTTTTTATTTTTTAGGCATTACAACTGCAAAAATTTCGCCTATCCTTATAACAACTTCTATACTCATTTCCTGTGTCAAACTTTTCTCTGTCTTTTATTCTTTTCGCATTTAATTTATCCTGGCTCACTCTCCACTGCTTAATCTAAGGTTAAAACTTTTTTACAACAAAATTACTTGCATGAGCAAACAAGACAAATTCATACCAGTGAATTCATTGCACCCATATGGTCTCTTTGTGGAGAACCATGAGGTTCCAGTAGTTTTGGAACAATCCATTCCAAAAAGATCACTTCTTCCACTGAACTACTCATCCTTTCATACTAACCTAAGCCTACCCCTGAGTAGTAATATCTTATTCGTTTCTCCATATGGAATGTTCTATCCAGATACTTTGTCAAGGTATAACCTTCTTATCATCCATGTCCTTCTCTAACCCTTCTGTTTTCTTTCCTATTAATAGTTTCTCTCCTGCAGAAGCCAAGGGCTGAAATTTGTTACTCAACAAAATAGTCTTATTATATAACTAAAGAAACTATTTTTCACTCCAACTGTACTCTTTCTAGCATCCTAAAAGTCATTGTTAGCAGATGTATTCTTTACATGCAAAAGCTTAAGCTTTTAAAATCCTGCAGCCACTTTCCAGTCTTGTCTTTATCTGTTGCTTCTAGTTTCATTATAATATCCTCATATTAATCCTTCAACTTACAAATTCTACATAAAATTGTGCATCTTTATTACTGGCATTTACTTTTAAGGAAGCTGTGATGAATAGAAGAAAAGATAATATGACCATTCGGTTATAACTCGGTAGAACGAGGAAAATGGGGTATTTTAAAAGAAACAGTACTAAATTTATTATCTTTATGTTGTAGTATATGTGACGTATTGTAGATAAAATAGATGTAATGATTTGTGTAAATTCTTTTAAACTTCGTGTTGTGTGCATTTTGAAGCATTGATACCAATTTTTGAGACAGACGCTCAGATAAATTCAAATGAGCTTATTATATTTATATGATAAATTTTTAATATACTTGAATTAAGAATGTCGAAAGTGGAGGTGCAGATACATAACATTATTGCCCAAACTAGAAAAGATACGACTCGCCACCTCTTGTTTACTAAGATGTATGCTTTTCACTGACACATAATAAATACTGAATAAAGAAACAGATGTTAATCTTAAGGTTTCCCTTTCAGCTAAAATCCAATGCATTATTCATATGACAGACCAGATGCGTGTGTGTTTTGTAAACAACTTTTTGTCATTAATTTCTAAGTTAATATCAGGTTTATATGACCTGAGCTCCAAAAATGCATTCAAATCGAATATTAAAATTTTCCAAACGTCTACTTTAAATGAAAAAATAGGTTTTAATGTTGTGAGATGATTGTTTGTTTTTTTTGGAAATTCGCACAAAGCTACTCGAGGGCTATCTGTGCTAGCCGTCCCTAATTTAGCAGTGTAATACTAGAGGGAAGGCAGCTCGTCATCACCACCCACCGCCAACTCTTGGGCTACTCTTTTACCAACGAATAGTGGGATTGACCGTCACATTATACACCCCCACGGCAGGGAGGGCGAGCATGTTTAGCGCGACGCGGGCGCGAAAACGCGACCCTCGAATTACGAGTGCACGCCTTAACGCGCTCGGCCATGCCAGGCCAATGTGAGATGAAGTCGCCTTACTATTCTCAGTATGACTGGTGGGCTTTGGAAGTTCAACACATAGCAATGACGACCGCTTGCACATGTTGAAAATTATGCGACTGGGAATCTAGTGTTTCATTTATGTTTATAGTTAGACATAAGCATAAATGTGATATTATCGGTATTGGAGGGTGTTACGTTTTCTTTTATTTATGTTAACTGAATGCAACAGAAAGACACAGATAAAAGCTTATATAATTTATACAATAAACTATTATATATGTGACAGATATAAAATAAATTATATAATAACAACGACAGATGTTCAGTTTCAACCTTCAAAATTAATTGCAATACAAAATGGTACTTGCCTGCGTCCAATATAATGATCCAGAATGATTGTCCAGGTCAGAAATCCAAAATTCCTGTCTGGGGGTGAATTTGGTCCAACGAAGAAATTCCGAAATTTGAATCGAGAAGTGGAGAAACAATTCACAATCCAATAAATTTGACGAAGTTCATTTTACGATGTTTTTGATGAATGTCTCAAATTTGTCGTTTTCCAACTTGCCCCGTTTCCCCTAAACAGTCCTATACTGTTGACTTTCAGTATAACC
The DNA here is from genome assembly GCA_011833715.1 of Carcinoscorpius rotundicauda. Taxonomy (NCBI): domain Eukaryota; kingdom Metazoa; phylum Arthropoda; class Merostomata; order Xiphosura; family Limulidae; genus Carcinoscorpius; species Carcinoscorpius rotundicauda. The sequence goes on along the minus strand of CM022401.1, from coordinate 17,538,197 downwards.
AGTAATTCGAATGAATGGTACGGATTGATGAAATAAAATCACAGCTTTTGTAGATCTAGCTCCAGTCACAAATCCAAGTTGAATAAACACACAGAAAACGTTAAAAAATTTTCAAACGAAGAAACACCTCTTGAATCGAATGAAAACGAATGACTGACTGACTTTCCTCGCATCGCTGTCTGTTTATATACTACTAAACCTACTGTATTCTCGAACAAGCGCGTAACTTCCCCAAAATTCCAGACAAAAACGAAAAATATTTCACATTAATAGGATAAAACTTGTTATAGTTTTTCTTCCAATTTTTAAAATATGATATTTTAAATGCAAACTACAAAAATGCCTCAGCAAATTTGAGACAATAAACAAACACAGTGTGTACGCCAAGTTTTAACCGTTCATTACAAGCGTTTGTGAATTTTCATAAAAATTGGTGCAGCTAATCCAAAGCTTCTTTCCTCAAATTTCAATCTTCTTCTTGGGAGACACAATAAAAATGAGAAAATTACTGAAGTGGAACAATGCACATCAATTTAATGTTAGTTCGTGTATCTGGACTTGAGAGTCATCCAAATACTTTTGATATTCACACAGAGGCTACAATTTGAAAAATTCCAAATTGTGAACTTAGATTATTATTTGATAAGCTTTTTGCATGTTAATACCAATTTTCAACTAATTTGGTTTACCCCGTTTAAGAGCCCATCAAACACACTGACCCCTCTTTTTTTGGGGGGCTCCTTGAGAACCTTCCGATAGGTTTTTCACATTCACTTTTTTTTGCTAAGAGGGGGTGTAAAGAGCAAAATGCAAAAGTATTTTTTGAAGAATTTGGAATAATTCAAAAATTAGATAAATAAAGATACGTACAGCGAAGAACGTATATGTATTTGTTACTTCTTAATATCGCTTGTAAACGATTTAAATTAATTTTATTCCACCCATTGAACCTTATTGAATTTCATTAATTTCACTTTCAGTGTCTACAATCAGCGGTGGTAACGTGCTCAGTTTTATTGGATGTGGCTTCTGTACTCAATTTAGCCACAAACATTTTGATTAGACTTAACGTATTGTATTCAGGTTTGACTAGAGCAGTTTAATGTTACTTTGGAAACTTAACCTACATTTGATATTCAGAAACAACGATCTTGTTGATAATTTAATATGGATTTAAATTGTACTTAATAAGTATGCATAATGGGAAATTCGAACAAGATATGGTACTGCAGGATGTTACTGAAACTTTACTGGCTGATTTTAAGCTGGGGAAACGTAGAGGAATAGAGATGTTGTAGAAAATGGTGGGTAAAATAACGGAGACCTGGATATCATATGGCCAGAAAAATGATAAAAAGAGGAGATCTGAGGAATAAATAATTATAATGGTTTCAATAGTACTTTACAAGGTGAAGGATAGATATACGGATGTCAAACAGTTAATTCATAAGTGAAAAATAAAGATCTGGATGACATTTCCATAAAATATGAATTTCAAACAGAAAGACCAAGAGTAGAAATTTGGGTGTTAAAAACAAACTTAAAGAACGGGGATTTGGTTTTAAAATAGTTCAAGATCATAAAGAATAGAAACCGATATCAGGCGATGGGTAAGATAATGCAAGATGTAGATCTGGGGAATAAAGTTTAGAAAAACGCTGTAATAATTGTATTGAAGTGCGTGAAGGAAAGTTCCCCGGTTTTAAAGCGAAGTTAGTTTGTTTCAAAAGAAATACAAGTCTATAAACGTTTGGTTATGTATGTATATTACGGGTATGGACACTGAATAACAGTAGCTGGAGATAGAACTTTCCTTTATTACAGTAACAGCTTTTACGTAATGCTGTTGAATGAAGTTTAAATAACTAACGAAAACGTCGGAAGTACCAGTTCTTAAACAAAGATAAAAAGAACTGTACAGCTTTAATTTATACACAATACAAGAAGTTACACACGAATTAATGAGACCACAATATTTCACTAAAAACAGTTTATAGTTCTAGCGCCTTCGCCAGCCTCCCGACGCCGACGTTCTACACCTTCCGTAACAGAGACCGTGGTAGCGCCTTTGTCAGCCTCCCGACGCCGATATTCTACAACCCTTGTCATTTTATTATCATTAGTAACGAATAAGGTGGATACAGACGGGTCTGTTGGGTAAAAATGCAACGTTTTGACGTTAATATATAAATACAAAATTACTAAAACAATCTTACACTCCATCCTTTCAAAATTGTATACAGAAATTTTAAATACGTATAGAATAACTAAAACTATAAACTTCTCTTTCTTTTCATCTGCTGGTATTTATACAATTCGTTTTTGATAAATTTTGAGAGCTCTGAAGTTGCGCATGCTCATAAATATGCCGTGAGAGAGCAGTCCACATGCATTGCATGATAAAGGTAAGTAAAGTTGATTGCCGGATCTTTCCCTGGACATAGGTTTCTTTCTATGTGCATATTGGGAAGATTCTCTAAACAGTTTATAATTATTGTTTATTGCATTATGTACGGATGGCACGGACATTAGTTTTAAAGTAATACAAAACGCATCTAGATTTTTGATCCACATGTCATGTAAAGGGACATTTAGTGTCTTAACTACCGTAATCGCTCTTTCATAAGAAAGACACACTTTCTGTTAACTTATAGTGCGAAATCGTGTTCATGAGCTTTAACCATAATGTTGATTACAATACTATGTTAAAGTCTGGAATCTATAAAATACATTTTACAACCAACTACCCCTCGTATACCATCTTACAAAAATATCAAACAAACATATACAAGGAACAACCAAATCATACATCAGTCGACAAGTAGAGCTGACTACTGATCTTAAAAGTAAAAACAAAAAGGATTGAAACCGACAAAACATAAAGACACAGATTTTGTATTCATAAAATATCGTAAATTATTCATAAAAGAAATATTTTAAGGTTGCCTGATTGAAAACTATTATGATTTTGAAGAAATACCGAGAAGCTTTACACAAAGTAGGCGTGTTCCTAATATCAGTCATCCCTTAAATAATGTCTGATTTTAGATTCAGTAAAGGAGAAAGGATTTCAAACCATTTTAATGTTATTTATTTAATAATGTATGTTTCATAATTATTAATTACTTCCTGCAAACGATTCACAAGCTTCTGTATGCAACTTCCATAAAATTGTTGGGGTTTGGAGGAAAAGAATGTAGAGAGGGTAGTTTTGATATGTTCATGTGTTCCAAGCTCTTTTCCATCAGGATAGTTCTGCAAACTTCAGAAGAGATGATAAACAGACGGGGCAAATTTTGGAGAATAAGGGAATAATAGAAGTTTTAACCAGTCTACCTCTTTATTTGCATATATAATCGTTGTTGTATGGGGCTGTGCATTATCCTGGTGTAACACAACACTTTACGATTGACCAAAGTAGGCTTTTTATATTTCATTGCAACATTCAAGCGCACTAACTGTTTTGACAATAGAAGTCTGAAATAATCCTTTCATTAAGTGGCACCAACTCAAAGCAGATCGCACCAGCGATATCCCACCAAATGATGAACAAGACTTTTCTCAGGACTAAGTCCGTTTTGGGCTGTTCTCTACCCAGTTAACCTGCACTGATCCATTATCTGCGACACTAAAAACTGTTGTAAAATATGCAATATTTATCTCCAGTCACTAACATGTCAGAAAACGGTGAGTTACGTTCACGAGATGACAGATAAGTACAAATGTCCACTCTTGTTCCGAGGTTGGCTTCTGTCAAATCGTGGGGAACCCACGTTTCAAGAGTTGACACCTTTCCAAGCTGTTGCAGATGACGGTGAAGTTTTGAGTGGGTTGAATTAAGGTTTGTTTGTTCATACAACTTTAACCTTTTATACACACAAATATATATTATATAAAATATAAAAATAGAATGAACAACAAAATGTTTTAAGATAATAATAAAGTACACAAATAGACGCTACAAAGAAACAAACATTTAAAGTTGAAAGGATACACAATTTACTCCCAGTGATAAAAACAAATTGTGAGATTGTGTGCTACTCTAGAGTAGATGTGTCAAAAGGGTTTTAGATTACTATGTTTGATGTTCCATGTTTGTATAAAAAGTGTTCTGCTAAGATCCACTCAAAACAAATATACCATTATGTCACATGTTGGTATTTAAGTGTTATATCAACATGTTTATATCAATGTGCTATTAATTTATAACAAGTTAGTGTAGAATATCCTGTTTCTTCTCAACATTACTCATACCTCTAATACTGTTATTTAAATAGGTAATGTTGAACTTTGACTTCATCCGCTTTTTTAAATTCAGCGCGAGAAAAGACCACCATAAACAGAAGACAGAAAAACTGATGGACAGACATCAATGTTCATGATATATATAAAATAAGTTGTACATAATATTCTCTCTCCAATCACATTCAAATGTTGTCTGTTACAACTTTCAAAGCTGGCCTTCATTGGTTTCTGTGCAGATCCATTCTGTGGTAACATACACACCACTAAGAAAATTGTACAAAAAGCGACATGAGTAATTAGTATGTGAAGAAATGAAAATTAGTTAACAAATACATCAAAGAATTTGGGATTAGGTGTTTAAAAACAATAGGTAATTTTTTGGAGAAACTCGTCAGTTTACGTGCAAACACAAAGTAGGCGAGTTTCTAATATCAATCATTCCTTTAATAATGTCTGATTTATAATTCAGTAAAGGAGAAAAAAATTCCAACACTTTTAATGTTATTTAATTAATAATGTGTGTCCTATTATTTTTAATTACTCCCTGCCAACGATTTACATGCTTCTGAATGCAACTTCCATAAAATTGTTGGGGTTAATGTAAATAATTAACCAATTTTACAGATTCAACAACTATAGATCCATCAGTGAATTCATTCTAGTTTTCCTGAGACAAACTCCCCAAGTGACAGCACATCAAGTGATGACAAGAGGCCATTCTATTGTAAATCATAAATACTGTAAAATAGCCACCAGATGATTGATGAATATACAGTTTTAGTGTATTTTTGTATTATGATTATTCAAGTGTTTTTACAAACCAGAAAGATGACAATGTTGTAAGCTGTGTTTAAAATATTTCAATTTAGTTCTTTGCTAGAAGGAACTGCTAATCATGAAGATCTAATTATCACAACATTTATCTTAAGTACAAAAGTACTTGACTTCTTTACCGTCACATTATAATGTTCTCACGGCTGAAAGGGTGAGTATGTTTGGTGTGACGGTCAATCGCAGTATTCGTTGGTAAAAATGTTACACAAGAGTTGGCAGTGGGTCGTGATGATTAACTAGCTAAATTAGGGACGGGTAACGCAGATAGCCCTCGAGGAGTTTTGCGCAAAATTTAAAAACAGACAATGTATTAAGTTAAGTAGAAAAACAATTAACTGCATTTTTGTTATGCCAACGTTACAAACTATAGATTTTTGTTTTCCAGAAATTCACAGAAAGGAATTAAATATAAAAAAAGGCTTTATCTTGATTTTCTCTTATGTATTTTATGCACACCATTTTGTTACGAAAATGAATTACTTACTACTATTGTAATGTGTTCTATTATTGAACAGGTTCTTCTGGACTTTCCAATTAAAAAATGTAAGTCCAGTCTGCGTAACAACAACCAATTGGCGTATTTCTTTTACAACATTTTTACAGGCTGTATTCCTTTTGACACAAGTTGTAGGCCTATGTTCACAAACTTTATGATTAACTTACTCGTATGAATACACGGCTAATTAATCAAGAAGCCGAAAATACGTAACAATTGTCAAACAATAACTTTTTTTACAATGAGTTGAACTCTCGTACTAAATACCATTAATTTCATTGACTGATTATTCGTATGTGTAAATAATGCACCTTTGTACTTAAGATAAATGTTGTCAATAATTATATCATCATGCTTGTGAGCTCCTCCTGGCAAAGAACTAAATTAAAATATTTAAAACACAGCTTATATTGTCATCTTTTACGAATCGAGTGCCTTTACCACTTGGCCATGTCGGGCAACCACAGACTTGAAACATTTGTACGTGTATCACGTAACAAAGATAAATTTCTTAGAATATGTAATAGAGAGTTAAAGTAATCGGTGATAAAATATATTAACTTTATAAACTTAGGCTTAACTGTAAATAAATAAAACTTTTTATTTTATTCATTTAACAGGTGAGGCATGTATCAAAATCACTTCTTTGATAATTAATTATCATTAAAAAGAATTATCTTTACTGTACATTTGTTTTCACTCTGAGTTAACAAATTTACTCTTTGATGTTAAAAATTATCACTTTGATGTTTACAAATTCACACTTTGAATTTAACAAAAGTGAAAAATTTACTCAAACCCTTTTATTAAAAGAAATTCACTTTGATGTTAACATTTCTTCACTTTGAACTTAAAAACCCTGTAAGAAAATTATTTACTTATATATTAATATTTATTTAACTTTTAAAAAGTTTTATTCTAGATTTTTTTAACTGAAAAGAGTTTCATCAAGTCCTCAAAACTGATTTGGCGTAACAAATCTGCTTATATATATAAGGCATCCAGCCTATCTTGTCACATAGTTGTTCTGTTAGGATATTCAATATGCTTGAGTTGAGAAAATGAACGTACAGCTGTGTAGTTTGTGACCATTTATGCTAAAAACATGCGCAATGCAATGTCTACGTTTGAAAACTCACTTGTTTGAATTCTTCACAGGAGGTTTGGAACAAGTAAGAAGAATTTCCTTTTCTAGAATTTTCATATTTCGAAATGTGCCCTGATAAAAATGGATTAAACTGACATATGAGCTGTAGCAGTCCTAAAAAATTCCAATTCTGCATAGAACCAAAATTTTCATCTGTTCCTCCAAAGGGCAGACCGCGTTCACCTAACGTACGAATAACGGCTATTACACGTTCCAAGACATGTTTTTATCAATTTCACTCTTCTTTAATTTTTTCCAACTCTTGTCGCAAGCGTAAACTTTGTATGCGAGTTAAGTATGTTAGCATAGTCTCGGTGAGTAGTGCTTCTTTCATGATGATCAATTACAATAGTATTTCGCCAGTCACTGAACCCTTGTCTTTCAACAAACCGCGAGAAAAATTTAGTGATTAAAACTTTACAAACAAAGCTGTAAATTGACCCTGTTGCTGGTGAATACAATAACCACTATCTCTTGTAGTGTTCACTATTGGCCTTTACCCCAAATAAAAGTTTTTGTGAACAATATCTCGTTGGTTTGCTACTATTGAAAGTCCGTCAACATTTGTCAAATGGCCCAATGTGATGTTGACAGTTAGTGGATCCATAATCAATCGAATAAGTCACATCATCAGCAGAGAAATCGAGCCACAACCCTGGATCTTTTGCTTTAGTTTCTTCTTCTTTTGTAGACTGAAGCATTTTACCATAGTCCTGTAGATTTTCATTTTCAACAATTATTTTGACTTCAGACTGTCTTGAAGAGTAGCTTCCATAAACTTTAACACTAGAGATATCAGAAGAATATACAGGAAAAATGAGATCAATTGTGAGATATGTGCCAGTTGACCCAGCCTGTGACACCTGAATGTCATTATAATGTTTTTACCATAAAGTGGACAAAGTGTAACATATAGGTGTGGAACTTGGTTTAATTTCAATCTTGTCAGAGTCAGATGCAGTACAAGTGACTTTTGATGGCGAGGATGGGTTTTGATTTGGAAAGTCATGTTGTGTTAGTTCAGTGAAAAAAAAATAGCTTTCCAGTCTTGGCTACTAAATCCAAAGTCTTTTGTGCACCACTTAAATAAACTCGCTTCATCTTGCAGACTGAAAGATACGGAAAAAATACTGCAATTGAATTTGGATCATATACAGCTATAATGATTAGAAAAACACTGAAATTTATAAAGAAAAACGTTGGTAAGACAGTCAAAGATACCTAACTCTATGTTTACATTTAGACAAAGAATTTCTGAAATTTATCCTAGTACCTTGGTCCATCAGCACACAAACATGAATTCATAAATACCTTTATTGATTTACTGCATTATGATTGGTTAAAAACTGGCTTCAGTCCATTTTAGGAGAATTAGTTTTAAGTCATCGCAAAAGTTTCATTAAGGTTGTTGCTATTGTAGCTGTGTGCAAGAAGCAATGTCAATGGTGATATGCAAATCCATTGTAAGCCATAAAGTATTCCAAAAAAATTTGTGGTCAATAACACATACTATAGTAGCCTTTATACACAGTGAAAATTTGTATTGGTATACACACATAACATATAATCAACTGTAAACTGAACTACCAAACACTGGGTTAGGCCTAAGCTAGAGTACCTTAATCCTGATGAAATATCTGAAGAATAAGTTGTAACCTCAAACTGAGCTCAGTTTTGACCTTTAGATGAGTCAACAAACTACACATCAACAAAATAGGCATATATCTGAAACTTCTTCTGCATACCTGGATGCAAAGGCAAATTTAAAACGACGGCCTTGAATTGGGAATAGTCCACTTCATTATTCCAAGTTACAGTATCGTTTCCACTCTACTTACACCAAACTAGTTACAGTATTTAGGCCTAACGTTATTGTCACTCAGTTCTCAGTAAACAACACTAACGTTAAACTTAATATTCAGTAGTAACCTTGCTCACATGCACTTGTTCAGACAATCCTAAAGTGATGTTGATTGGTCGGTTCCTTTCCGTATCTTTGTATGATCACGGTGCCACAGTACTGTGCTACTACTAGTAGTATAGTGTATACATAACAACGTTAAGAATAATGTTGTCGTTAATGTCGGATTCTTACGAAATTTGCCCTAAAAGATCGAAGTATCGGCTTTAAACTGCACAAATCACATCAATAATGCAATACAATAATAATGCAAATAAAATTAAAACAAACGAGACAATAACGTACAAAAACAGAAGCCGAAAAAAAACATAAAACTCGCCACGTCTCTGTACACACCTGTCATCATTTCGTTTGATTTATGTTTCTGTGGTATTGTACTCATATTTTTCAGTAGACATGACTGAATAGATCATTAAAGGTAAAACAAAAGTTCCACTGCTATAATTTCTCATAAGTAGCCACAACAGAAGAAATGATTGAGAAAAGTTTTCATCTTCATAACGTACGATCATCTTTAACCTGAAGTTTTATCAACATTTTCTACAACTCTAGTAATCTTTCGCGAATCAACTTCTTAATTAGAAACACAGTTTAGTAGTTTCTCACTCACCGAAGTAAAGAACACGTTTTTTAATTAATGCAGAGTAAAGTCTAACACGGCAAAGTTAAGGATAAGGACAATTATGAAGAAATCGACTAAAGTTGAGTGTGGCAGTGAAAGAGTTAAGAGCATGACAACTATGGTGAAAAACTCTGTATTCTCTTGGTGCCCTAAGCCCGTGCATATTTTGCTTAATGGTTAGTCCAGGGCTGGAATCAGTGAATAACAAAGAACGTAATAAAACTAAATGAAGCTTTCAATATGCAAAATTCATTTTTATAACATCAATTTTATTATTGTGATAATTCTGCACTAAGTTATCTAATGATATTTGTGGATATGTAAGTAGAGTAGCTGAATAACTTATCAGAAAAAAATATAATGAATTATGATATTTCTTACAATTTTATTTAATATCTATGTACATAAATAGACAATTGTTTTTCTTTCTGTCACGTTCTTTATCTCTTGAAGATCTAATCGTACACAAAATATATCATTACACTACTTATTAAAAGGGAATTTTCTACTAAAATTATTCATTTTTTGCAATTCGTAAAATTTTGCATCGGTATCAATACATTTTCATCTTTCTTTTCATGTATTGAACAGCAAATTTAAGAAAAATCGTAATTTATTTGCAAAATGCGAGAGTTAAAAGTTTTGAAAGAGGAATAAATGTTAAATTGAAGACCAAATATTTACACGAGTTATACTTTTAGGCTTAATATTTCCTCCCTCGTTGGTACGTAATTATACAAGATACTTGATCTCTGCAAAGAAATTACGGTTTCCTATTTTGCTCAAACCTGAGGAAACAATTTGCCGTAATGACCTGGTGTGTTCGGAATTTTTTGGGGGTTGAAGAGGGTTTTGCTTCCTTTGCCCGTACACCTATATGTCTAATCACTGCTGTATTTATTGTAGATACGCCAGAATTAATTTAGATATATATTTTTTCTATTATAGTGTGATAATTTCATATCTCAGAATTTTTAATCATAATGTATTTTTACAGTTATAGGAATTTTAAAAATTCTGTTAATTAATGTTTATTGTACTCGTATAAGCAGATGTCAGTGAAAATCTTCACATGTTGATTTTATGAAGTTGCGAAATGTCGCTTGAATGTTGCTAAATAGCATCCAATAATGCTATCTATATTTAATCGCAGACATAGATACAAATAACACTAGAAAAGTCAGTCATAACCATTTATAATTGAGGGAAATGTGCGTATGTAGATACCATTGCTATATATTGAAGTTCGAACTGATAGACAATCTAAATGGTTGAGTGTGATAACTGTCCGTAAGGTTACAACACAAAAGAATAAAGAGAACACAGTGCTATGACATTAACTCTTATTCAAACTGTAACGAACAGTCGAAAGCGGTGAATATTACATTCCACAATCAATCAAAACCTTTTTATCATTATGATTCATTAAGTGGGCGACATTACCGGGGCATGGGGGTTGAGGTCAAATTGATATGGATGATTGTATCTCGTTTCTAGGTATATAGCGAGGAAATCATTTAACCTGCACAGTCGGCTGACAGTTATATAGCTTGTGATTTGAAATGATTACGATATTAAGCATACGTAGAAGTTGAAATAGCCATCTATGACATTTTAGACGCCGCCCAAAAGTGCACTGTTTACTGATACAAGGTCTATGTACCTTCACTGTTGGTGCTACCAGTGAATGTTAACATTGAAATTCATTTCATACATAGCTTTGCTTAACGGATGAGAGAAAAAATTTAGGTTTACTTGTACCGTTTAAGACACGTCTATTCTGATCAATGACGTCATAGCTCATCAGGGAAACAATTAAAATATAGGCCTAATACTATCAATATCATTCCCAGAATTACAAGAAAAGTTAATTTTTTGCATATGGTGCCCTCCATTCTAAAATCCGTGAGATGTCAGTTTTACTATGACAAATAATAAGTACGTGGTACAAGTGCTCCAAAATATTTTGTGTTGGTTGAACAATAAAAACAAAAAACACATTGATGTAATTGTGATTCATATATGAAAGAGTAGTTATAACAGAGTAAGCTTTCAGTATATATGTAAATGTCTTTCTATTCTGTCACAATTAATCAATCGTAACGCACATGTGAAGTGTCAGTTAAATGTAGCTCATTGTTGACTGTGTACCTGCAAGTTCACACGAAAACAAAGTGCTGCACAAACGATTCTTACATGAAATTGTTGTAGATGCGTATTGTCCTCCACATATTCTTGAAACTAATCCAGTTACTCAGTAGGAAAAGTTGGGTTTATTACTTTGGCATTTCTCTACTTACCATGTTTGTAAGATCTGTGAAACTACTTATGGGATACGTTACCAATACAGTTGTTTTCTGAAGAAAAAATAGGTACTGAAGAAAAGTTGTATCTCTATTTCAATATTAAATACTGATAGACTAAAATTATTGCGCAATTATAATTTTATACAAGTTGAAAAAGGGCCATTATGAGCAGTATTGACGTGTACATGATCGGGAAATGTATTGGTCATGAAACGTAAGGTGTGAATATGGTAGAGTAAGACGCTCACACTATCATTAAATATTGAACTTGTGTTATTGTGTAAAGTTTTGGACAATGTTAGATTAATGAAATGGCAATGAAAAGTAACACGTCTCACTTGTTTTTAATTATTTAGGTATGTACCCATAAAAATGGTTTATTTAAAACTTTCAACTTTATTTGCACATGAAATTTATATAATATGTAATTTTATAACTTGTAAACATTAGTTTAGTATATTATAACAATAATTTTGTTTTAATCTTCAGATATCTTGTACTACACCGGTAATATGTTTATGTTTTACATAACTATGTTATGTCGACATTCAAAGGTGAGCCCCAGCTACGGGGAATATTATTTGCTTTTACAAATATCAGACATACAACTGAGCCACTGGGGGAGGGAAGGGTTGTAGCAAACATTTTTCCCTCTGCTTTAAGTCTTTAATTATTAGATCTTACAGAGACCATTTAGAGGGAAGGAGCTCAGATACAAAATATCTAAAACATAATGTAACATTCTCGGACAACACGAGGTTTACTGGTTCATCCTGGCTGTTCATTTTTCTAAATTAAAAAACAAACAAATTTAAAGTCAATCCTTATCATCCACATACTGATGAAGCTTTGTCTTAAATTCACTTAAATGTACTACCTCCACAACATTCGAAAGTAATCCATTCCAAAGGCCCACAAACCTGTTAGAAAAATAAAACCTCAGCTGAAGATGACTCTTACCCTGCCAAAAATTTTATTTGAATCCCCTAATCCTACTATTCTCACTGTTAAGTATGAAAAAAATGATTAATTCACTTTACAGTCTTAACACTACACATAGGTCCCAAATAACTTTTCTTTTTTTGAAGAGAAAAATAATTTGAGTGATTTCAACATTTTTTCAAATGACAAACCTTAATCACAGGCATCATCTCAGTAATTCTTCTCTGAATCATTTCTTGCAATTCAATCGATTTCCTAAGGAAAGGAACTCAAGAACGGATATTGTATTCCAAATGTGGTCGAGTCAGTGATCTGTACAATAAAATTATAACATCTTCAGATTTATATTTCATATTTCTGTAGATAAAACCTAAAATACTATTTGTCCTACCACTAGCAACAACACTATGCTCGGATGACTTTTGAAACTGATCCTCCATAACAGTTTTGGTTATTCCCATCCAAATAATATTTATAATTAAAATTATGATAATTCGCATGCGTTATCTTGTATTTATTACAATTAAAATCAATTTGCTATTTATTCGCCCAGCTCACTAAACGATCTAATTTTATTTGTAAATCAGCAACATCCTGTTGACAGCTAACAAAACTCAAGACATTAATATTATTTGTAAATGTAAGTAATTTATTGACCATTCTTTCATTTATGTCACTGGTGTAAACCAAAAAAGAACAGAAAACCAAAGATGGAGTCCTGATGGGCTCAACTTGTGACATTACTTCAGTTTGACTGAATTTCATTGGTAACAACCTTCTGGTTTCTTCCATCTTACCGCTCTTTTATTCATTTTGTTATCTTATCCCCCAGAGCTTATCAAATGCTTTCTGAAAAATCCAAATACACTAAATTTACATTTTGTGTATATTACCTTCAACTACACATGCAGTAATTTTTTCAATGAATGTCAAAACATTTGTAAAGCAAGATTTTCACTTAGTGAAACCATATAGACTATTCAATAGAATTCTAAACTTCGTTAAGTGGCTTTGTAAGCCATCACTTGTTAAACTTTGCACAACTGATGTAAGACTAATAGGCTTATAATTATAGTACCAATATTTACCATTATCTTTGAAGAGAAGTTACTTTATCTAACGTACTATTCCCTTGTACCTGACCACTATTCAAATACTTGCAAAAATAGTAGCCTCACACATTCAATAGTTAACCTCATTCAAAACATAAAAAACCTACAGAAATATTATCTGGCCGAGGAGACTTATCATTCTTTAAACTTCCAAATTTTTTCTTAATTATTTCAAAATTAATTTGGTGTTCTTATTTTATCTTGTTTCCATTTATCAACTGTTCTAGGTTTGGTAAACTGCTGAAACCTTCGTTAGTAGAAGCCGAAGAAAAAGCAAAATTTAAGAAGACAGCCATAATATAAACATCACATACTAGCCTTCTTTTATCATTCCTCAAGAGCCCTACCTCATTATAATATTTAATTTATTTTTTAAATATATCAAGAAGGCTTTACTATTAATGTTTACATTGCCAGCCAATCTTTTCTCGTGCATTCTCTTTGATGTCCAAATTTTCTGTTTTACCGACTCTCTTCATTTTCTAAATCTTCTGTCATACAAATCAATTGATATTTTTAATGGTTTTTCAGAATTTTATTTCTTAAACTTCTTGAATATTTAAAAAAATTATCTACATCTGATCAATGTTTCTAAATAACTTAGCTGTCCAGTTTACAAGAGTAATATTAGTAGTATCTCTTCAAAATTTAAAATTCTTCTTCACAAAAATATTATTCCTTATCTCTAATAGAACCTAATATGACATTGAACCTAATAGAGCAATATTCATTGCACCCATATGGTCTCCATATTTTACCCTTTCAATCACTTTTATATTTAAAGTTAACAATACATCTAAAATAGCATTGTTTTTGGTAAATTCCTTTACTAACTGGTAAAGAAAGCCATCTTGAAAAGTTTTAAAGAACCTTTCTTCTTCATGGCTTGACTCCAGCATTTCCCAATCGATATGCCTGAAATTAAAATCATCAATAATTATGACTTAATTAACAGCTGAAATCTTAGTCTCATTGTAAAGTTTCTCATTAATTTCATCAATAAAATTCGGCGGTATGTAATAAATTCATACTGAAAACTTTTTCCTTTTAAATCGATTAATAGAAATGAAAATCATTTGGTGGTGAGTAATAAATTCACACTAATTTTTTTTCCTTTTATATCGATAAAATGAAATCAAAATGGAGTCAGTCTGTTTGATGTTGTATTTAATATTCTCAGTATCAGTAGGATATTACAAATTTTATATATAAAGCCGTTTTTCCCAATTTTTCAACACTCTACTGTTATTATATAGTCTGTAACCATGTATTTCAAAGAAACCTCTGTCATCAAAATCATCTATATTTAACCAAGTTTCAGTTATTCCCATTATGTTAAAACCCTCTATTCATACCAGTGCTCCAAATTCATCATTTATTTTTTTTATTTTTTAAGCATTACATCTGCAAAAACTTAGCCTTTCCTTATAACAACTTCTATACTCATTTCCTGTGTCAAACTTTTCTCTGCCTTTTATTCTTTTTGCATTTAATTTTTCCAGGGTCTCTACAGTGCTTAATCCTAGGTTAAAGCTTTTTTTACAACAAAATTACTTGCATAAGCAAACAAGCCAAATGTAAATCATCCACTCCAAATAGTTCACTTCTTCCCCTGAACTGTTCATCCTTCCATACTAATCTAAGCCCACCCCTTAGTAGTATAATCTTATTCTTTTCTCCATATTTTGCAATATGGACTGTTCTATCCATATACCTTGTCAAGGGATCACTTGTAACCTTCTTATCATCCATTTCCTTCTCTAACCCTTCTGTTTTCTTTCCCATTAATAGATCCTCACCTACAAAAGCCAAGGGCTGAAATTTGTTACTCAACAGAATAGTCTCATTATATAACTAAAGAAACTATTTTTCACTCCAACTGTACTTTTTCTAGCATCCTAAAAGTCATTGTTAGCAGATGTATTTTTTACATGCAAAAGCTTAAGCTTTTAAAATCCTGCTGCCACTTTCCACAGTCTTCTCTTTATTTGTTGCTTCTAGTTTCATTATAATAGCCTCACATTAATCCTTCAACTTACAAATTCTACACCAAAATTGTGCACTTTTATTACTGGCATGTACTTTAAAGGAAGCTGTGATGAATGGAAGAAAAGAGAATATGACCATTCGGTTATAACTCGGTAAAACGACGAAAATGGGGTATTTTAAAGAGAAACAGTGATAAATTTATTATCTTTATGTTGTAGTATATGTGATGTATTGTAGATAAAATAGGTGTAATGATTTGTGTAAATTTTTTTAAACTTCGTGTTGTTTGCATTTTGAAGCATTTATACCAATTTTTGTCACAGGCGCTCAGATAAATTCGAATAAGCTTATTATATTTATATGATAAATTTTCAATCTACTTGAATTGAGAATGTCGAAAGTGGAGGTGCAGATACATAAATAACATTACTGTCCAAACTTGAAAGGATACGACGCGCCATCTCTTGTTTATTAACAACAATATTTAAGATGTATGCTTTTCAGTGACACCTAATATATACTGAATGAAAAAAACAGATGTTAATCTTAAGATTTCCCACTGGGCTAAAATCCAATGCATTCTTCATATGGCAGACCAGATGCGTGTGTTTTGTAGAAAACTTTTTGTCACTACTTTCTAAGTTAATATCAGGTTTATTTGACCTGAGCTCCAAAAATGCATTCAAATCAAATATTAAAATTTTCCATTCGTCTACTTTAGATGAAAAAATAGGTTATAATGTTGTGAGATGAGGTCGCGTTATTATTCTCAGTTTGACTGGCAGGCTTTGGAAATTCAACACATAGCAATGACGACCGCTTGCACATGTTGAAAATCACGTGACTCGCAAGCTTGTGTTTCATTTATATTTCTGGTTATAGACATAAGCATAAAAGTTATATTTACGCTATTGGAGGGAACGATAGCCGTAAAGTGCAATAGAAACGGCCCGGCACGGCAAAGCGTGTTGAAGTGTGCGAATCGTAATTTGAGGATCGCGCCAAATATGCTCGCCCTTTAAGCCGTTGGGTGTTATATGTAAATGTACATGTAACGTAAAGTTAAAATATAAATGTTGTGTTAGGTAAGCAATTAAATCTAACGTTCTGGCTAAACTTGGTGGGTAGAATATTCAAGTTGTAATCTAAGTATTACAGGTTCGAATCCTCGTCACAACAAACATCCTCGTTCCTTTCTGCCGTGGAGATGTTATAATGTGTGGTTAATCCTAGTAGACATTGGTAAATTAGTATAAAAAAATTGTCCTTGGGTGGTGATGACTATCTGATGTTAACCTACTAAATTAGGGACGACTAGCATGTAAAACCTTGATGAAGCTTCAGGCGAAATTAAAAAATGAAACACAATAAACAATCTAGATCGAACAAAAACATATTTGGTAAATGTTATAGTTTGTTTGCTTGTTTGTTTTGGAATTTCGCATAAAGGTACTAGAGGGCTATCTGTTCTAGCCGTTCCTAATTTAGCAGTGTAAGACTAGAGGGAGGGCAGCTAGTCATCACCACCTACCGCTAACTCTTGGGCTACTATTTTACCCACGAAAAGTGGGATTGACTGAAACATTATACGCCCCCACGGCTGGGAGGGCAAGCATGTTTAGCGCGACGCGGGCGCGAACCCGCGACCCTAGGAATACGAGTCGCACGCTTTATGCGCTTGGCCATGCCGGGCCTAAATGTTACAGAAAAACCAAATAAGCAGGTCGATTCTTTTCAAGTTATAAAATTACACAAATCGTGTACACACATGAAATACTGTAAAGTAAGATGTCTCGTTTATGAATTTCGGCCAATCTACACAAGGTATAGAGACGATAGCCGTCTCTAATATAGCAATGTTATACTTCTAACTCTTAGTTTGGTAGTCGAGTGTTCTGCTTTGGCCATGCCGTTTTAATATAGTATTAATGAATGTATATCAGTGATATAGTGTTGTTGAAATTGTAAAGTAGCATGCAGCAACGACACATCTGAAAGTAATATCTGTTATGTAAAACAATAAGTGATAATTATTAACCGGAAGTCAGTGTAATAGTTGATATAGAAACAGGTTTAATTTATGTGTGTTGCATTGTATCTATAGTGTTTATAAATTTCAAACAAAAGGCTGTTGTAGGTTCTCTTCTCATATGATGGCTTTATCGTTCAGTGATGCTTTACACAAGCAAAAATGATCTTCTCGCCACTAGTCTTGAAAATCCCACCTACCCCAGGTTTCAAGAAGGTTTTGTCAACAGAAGTGTGACTAATTCTTATGTCGCAGCGACTTTTCATGTAGGAAACTTATTTGTAGATATGATGGTAGGTCCACCTCTCCCATGGTAGCGTGTGATATCCTAACCAAAACAGGACATCTAGACTCGTCTCTCTCCTTGCCGTACCAAGTCTCCTGTGATAAACCTGTTGGAGAAGATATGACTGGCGTTTCTTTATCAACGCATATTATTTGATTGGTCCAATACCTTTCCAAAACAATTTTTTCAACGAAGTAACCAAAATATTTTTGGAGAATACCGACAAGTTATAACGTTATCTGGTATACCTCAAAGGAAGGAACCTACATATGCAGTTTATCCAAAAGCCACGTTTAAAATAACAATAGCGGGATGATACATTTAAAAGTGAGACTGATGAATAAGTGATATTTAAAGAGAAAGTAGTAAGAAAGGCATTCTTATCTCTCATTCTTATCCAGAAACTACTCGAGATCCTGGAAGGTAGCTGTTATTAACATAGTACCTAAAAAAGACAACGATCTCACAAACTCCGATAATTATAGACGGATCAGTCTACTCAACATTCCAGGTAAACTCTTGGAAAAAGCGATAATGAACAGAATTAACTACAATCTGTAAGCCATTAACATAGCAAGTAACAACCAAAATGTTAGTAGAGAACTTGTTAAAATTACTCAATCCGTTTACCGCGGCTTCAAACGCAAACAATCCACAGTTACCACACTCTTCGACAGGTTTCATTCTGGTACAACGGCTTCCGCTTTAAAACACACACCATGGGTTTACCACCCCAAACTGTCGGATGGATATTCAGTTTTATCACGAACAATAGAGCTAAGGTCAAAATTCACGAATCAAGTTCCACCCTATTAATTGCTCTGACCAAAATTCAGTATTTAGTCCAGTTCTGTACAACATTTATCTCAACGATATACCATTCTCCTCACTCAACTACACGTTAAAATCACAGTATGCTGACGATAGAGCCAGATGGAGCATCAACAGTGACCCACACACTGCTGCGGCCATATTCCAAAAGAATATCACTATATCACTATAGTGTGACAGAGCCCAGGTACTGTGACCCTAAGAGGACCTCTTCATATATTTCTTTTCACTGTATTTTTCCTTATTTTTTAATCACATGTATATATTTCATTTTATTATTATCATCTTACTTGTTTAATTTAATTTATATTTCAGCCTCCCAGTGACACAGTGGTATGTCTGCGGACTGGCACACTCAAAACTGGGTTTCAAAACGCGTGATGGTCAGAGCACAGATAGCCCATTGAGTAACTTTGTGCTGAATTCTAAAAAAGAAAATTTATATTTTTCCCCTCTTTCTCACACTTTGTTATTATTATTACTATACTCCTTTCTTTCTTGTTAACTCTTAACTTTACTTTACCAATTCTCTCCCTATTTCTAAATTACGTACATCACAGGACTCACTTTAGCCTACATATCCCTGCTCAAACTACGATTTCATAGGTCGAGTCGATTCACCACGTTTTGGTTTCTCAGGCACCTCGAGCACAGCGTTTCACGACGTACATGGATAATATTTCACATGGCAAACGCTGAACGGTCGAAAGTTGAACTAATTTCACATCATCAACGCCACACCTCATACTGCACGCGGGGCTGAAGAGCGCCCATAATTGTATCGCAAGCAACTCCGAACAGCCTCAAGAGATTGTCAACCGACACAACCAATAAGAATGCTCGTATTGAATAATTGTTTACCGAAGAAGGTTAAGAACTGACAATAAAGTTTAAGAAGGCCATAAAGGTGTTATAAGGAAAACAAATGTTGCTGACGAACGAGTTTCGAATGAAATAGGCAAACAAGGAAATAACTTCCGATCTAGAGTAAAGGATGTGGCACTGGAGACAAAAATTATAACAAATTAAGTTTTACTTCGTATGTAAATCCATTAAGTAACAAACCAAATTAACAATTACAAAACAAACACACAAACATTACGACAATAGTTTTGGAAGAGTGTGTCTAGGACACCTTTAAACACAGATCAAGCACCTTTGAGCTATGACCTGTCAAGCAAAGTCTAAAAAGCACAAGAAATGCATTACTGATGATTAGTCATACAGTTATGTGCTACAAGTAAAAATAACGGTCTATCTCGAGAGCAGTTCAGGGAGTAATTTCGGCCTTTATCCTTGGTATAGCTTATCTAAAAAGGGTGGAACACCTTCTTGTTGTTTAAGACACCTTCATACACGGCACTGCAAACAGCAGTTTTCCCTTATTTGTGTTCTAAAATAACTATGTTTTCTTTTAGCACTTGTTCAATAACTTTCCGTATCAGTTTCTGTATTTAATTAACTCATCCACTAAATATTAAAAGAGTGTCGATAAAAGATTATGAAAAGTGAACTGAAGATCCAGGAAGTGACTATATCCACAGACAGTGAAGATCCAGGAGATGACTGTATCCATAGGCAGTAAAGATCCAGGAGGTGACTGTATTCATAGACAGTGAAGATCCAGGAGATGACTGTATCCATAGGCAGTGACGATCCAGTAATAACAGTATCCATAGGCATTGAAGATCCAGAGATGGCTGTATCCATGTTCAGTGAAGATCCAAAGATGACAGTATCAATAGGCATTGAAGACCCAGAGATGACTGTATCCATAGGCAGTGAAAATCCAGAGATGACTGTATCCATGGGCAGTGAAGATCCAGAGATGACTGTATCTATAGGCAGTGAAGATCCAGAGATGACTGTATCCATAGGCAGTGAAGATTCAGAGGTGATTTTATCCATAGGCAGGAGCGTAGATTTGTTACACCTGATGGGGGTGAGGATTTTTGCAACAACTTATATGGTTTGTTTAATTTGCAAATTGGTAATATCTGATTATGTGAACCTGAAAGCTGTAAACATGCAGTCACAGAGTAATCTTGTTGCTACAATACTTCAAGGTTTCCATGTAGGTTTGTGTGAGTGAGGTGTTGTGAACAGTTTTCAGAATGTTAATAGAATAAAGAAAAATGTGTCACAAATTAAATGTCACAAGAGTTTATTCCTGCACACTGCACGGTTTAAAAATGACCATTATACTTGACAAGGTTACTAATAACTTTCATCGCATGAATTACGTTTTCAAATATTAATAAAATTAGGAATTACCCTTGATAAGTTTACATCTACTGAAACACTGTTCATGTTGTTTCAAAAAATAATTAAAATGTCTCAGTGAACTCTTGAGAATTACACATCAGTGCAATGTAGCACATGATTCTTCATACTTTTCACTGAAGTAAGATTCATTTCGTCCTCCTTTGTGATGATCTGTATATTAATTGTTTCACAAGCTCTTCAATATTTATCTTGTCGACCTCATCTTTGTGAGAGTGACAAACTGCCACATGATGGGGCGGCACTGAGACACAGTTGACCTTAACCACGAATTCAATCGTCTTAATGCAGAAAAGCTGCGTTCACATTCGCAGCTAGATACTGGACATACAAGCAAAGTTTTCATGAGAAGAAACACTTCACTAAACATCTGCTGGCTTGTTTCATGCATTTTACAGTAAGCATCCTTCGCACCTTTCAAATCAAAGATACTACTTTTGTTGTTCCTTTGAACATGGGCAACAGAAACTGGATAAAAGTGTATAACCGAATTGTTAATCTTGAAAGATGTGATCATGTTCTCAAGTGCCAGATATTGCATCAAGTAATTGTTGTCTGCACTGAATCTAGTGGTCAGATGTTCTATGACTGTGTCCACAAATTCAAAATATTGGCTTCTGTAGTAATCTCTAGCTGTTACAGAATTTTCTGCTGAGCCATCACCTGTGATCCTCCTGGGAAGTCTGCGAATGCGTGGTAGTTCAATAGGCACCAGATCTAG
This sequence comes from Carcinoscorpius rotundicauda, assembly GCA_011833715.1. Taxonomy (NCBI): domain Eukaryota; kingdom Metazoa; phylum Arthropoda; class Merostomata; order Xiphosura; family Limulidae; genus Carcinoscorpius; species Carcinoscorpius rotundicauda. The sequence goes on along the minus strand of CM022401.1, from coordinate 17,516,433 downwards.
GGAAGTTACCTTTTTATCAGCTTCATCAAATATCTTGTTGTAATTTTCCTCTGTTCGCAATACCCGCAGTTGCTCAACTATCATTGCAAATGTTTCAATCATGCCAGATACTGTCGCTAATTTTGCTTGGAATGCACGGTTCTAATGCAGCTAATGGATGCCAAGCCATCAACAATCCGAAAACTGTCTTTCCTTTGTCATATCTGTCCAACAGACGTCGTTCTTTCACTGCTACATTTGATTTTTCATTTGTTAATTCAGTCAAAAAATAAATAATTTCTCAGTAGGAATCGTTCAATAACATTCTTATGTATTTCTGTATTTAATCATTTATTCCACAAACCACTCAGAGTGTCAGTGAAATATTAACAAGAGCACATTTTCTCTATAGATCCCGAGAGCACTGTATCCATAGGACTTGTGTATCTGGGAGACATTTCTGAACTTCTTAGGATACATTACAAGTATATCTGCTGACAGTTCTTAAAGCTATATTTATAAATTACATCAACAAAGATATAATCAAACCTTCAGAATTAGTAATCGTGAAAGTTGGTGCTTGTTACAAGGACATTAAATTCTACTGTATGATAAACAAAGGTTTGTTACAAGTATTATACAGAGTGGTCGCTAGAAAAGAGGAAAATTTGAGGTTCAGATGAGATCATGAATAAAATGCGTGCTTACTCATTTCTATTTTGATTTCTTTACATCATGAATAAAATGCATGATTTTAATATCATAAAATGAATTTTGAGCATCAATGAGTGTGATATAACATATGCCTTTAAAAAACTTTGTAAAAGTTATTCTTTGTAAAAATAAATAGCTGTTTCACAAATTTTCCGCTTTTCTAGCGACCACTCTGTAGTTATTTCAATAACTCTCTTGATTTAGGATACCAAAGTGGGAATTTTTATTGGTTTTTGTTTAAAAAATTGATGACAAAGAGCGTCATGAAGACCATCTCTGTTGTCTCTGAAGTTAAAACAAATTGACGAGAGTTGAGGGTTGTAACATATCCATTATATCTCTAAATCTTAATTTTATCAGTAAACTTATGCTTCTAATCTTTACTTTATTCAACACATTTGTTTGATAATACTGCTATCCTTACTCTTATTCTTCTGCGGAGATAAGCGAACGCGGACTAAGTAGAACCAGTGGTGGTTTTGATCTACTGCACTACACGTGCACAAGGGTGAAGTATTTTAAGTAAATGTGACACCTAACAGAACATTTAAGTGTTACTTAAATGATAACAGCTAGTACGTTTTGTGTTCCACAGATAACGTGTCCACTTTTGTCTCTGTACTGGTAGTCTCGTTAATAATATTAGCTAATGTATCTAATTTTATTACTTTTTAAATATTTATTTAGTAGTAAATTTTAGTTATAGATTTTGTTTCTTATTATCAACTTAATATAAGTGTTTGGGACTGACCTAAATCTCCTAAGCTGGTTTAGCCTCGTGAGATGTAATTGGGATTAAGGCCGAAAATGACACTTTTTATAACAAAGAACTTTAGAAAAAGACAAAATTATCTATTCTTATTAAAAGGTTTATTTGCTTTTTTTACATTCACTCAAAGTAGGTAGCTTGCTTTGTTCTTAAGTTAATATAAATGTAATTTGCATATTGTATGTATGATTAATAACTGCTATCTTCGTTTGTTATAATCTCAATAATTAATATTTTAACATTTTGGGCGAATTTTTCTGGAAAACACATTTATCTAAGCCTTCAAATAGTTATTTTAAAACATTTTAAGATACAAAAACACAAGACAATTCTTCAGGATGCGTTTTTATTTCAAATGTCTTTTCTAAAATATTTTTATTGTTATTGAAAGTATGTCTAATCCGTTAGCATTTTGAGTCACGAGTTATTTTATCTACAGGACTGGTTATGTAAAACTATATTATTCCTCAAAATGTACGAGTATGAATTAGATGTTCATAAAATGTCTCCTACTACATTCCAGGATAGGTTGTGGTAAGTATTTGAGAATAATACGAATCTTATTTTACTTATTTGTTGTACCTTGCATGATGGGTTTAGTTTTAAGCTTTAGCTACTTCACATCTTTAATTAACTGGTAATATATTAACTACTTAACTTAATTCTTGTTACATGGAACTTAAACATCATACAACTATTGTTTAAGCAGTTTCAACATCATTATTATTACCGTTTTGTTGTCATCCATTTGTGTGTGTGTGTTTATCACCAATATTTCTCGAAAACAGTTTCTTTGATTTGATCGAAAGTTAGTATACACTTGGAGTATGACCCAACTTTGAAGTGATTAATATTTGGAGGGCCGATGTCAAAGATAACAGCGAATCCACGAAAAAAAAATCATTTGTTACCATGGAGACCGATTTGGTACACTGCTTTTGTTTTATATCTTTTACAAAAACGAACGGATTTATTGAAACAAACATTCAAACACATTTTCATATGTTTTAAGGACCAAATATGGTCATCGCCATTCAGGTATTGGTATTATTGTTCTAAAAAATCAATATTGTGTTATTATTGACTGAGTTAAAGGTATTGCGTTTAGCAAGTTAGTTACAAAATGGTAATTCAGAATGACCCTTGATTACTGATAAATTTAACGCCATCCTTTTGTTTCACTTTAAAACATCCTGTACTTATCAATCTGATTTAGAAACATTGTTTCTAAAGAGCATCACTTGGTTGAGTGAGGCATGTTTCTTAGAAATATAACGTTATTTAAACAAACCTTTTTATTTTATAAACAATACAAAACACGGAAACGTTCCAACTTATCGGGATTAACATAAAACAGTGCACTAAATATTCGTTTTGAGTTGAGAGTTATTTTTATACTCTTGGTAAACATGACGATGGTTTGTTTATAATAAGAAGCCTTCACTATACCATTTCTTTCCGACCTAAGAATAAGAGATTGTTCAAAATCTGTTGTTAAGTTGGTTTAGAATAACGAGGACCCCCAATAGCTCAGCGGTATGTCTGCGAACTTACAGGCTAAAATCCGTTTTTAGATACCCGTGATGGGCAGAGAACAAATATCCCATTGTGTAACTTTGTGTTTAATTCTAAACAATAATAACAACAAGAGTAACGATATGGATGTTAGATAGATATAAAATTGTGAAAAATAGATATATGTATTTTTAATAGCAAGACGAAGAAAAATAGAGATGTTGGTGGGAAGTGTTGGGTAATTCAACAAATAGAGTTTTGTGTGTCAGATACATAGAAGAAAAGAAATATAGATAGCAGGACGACAAAGAATAGAGACATGAAGATCAAGCAGTGGTTTAGATAATGGAAAATGGAGATCTGAAAAATAAATTCTTTGAAAAAAGGTTTCAATAGAAATTTGGAACCCAAGTACTTGGCAAGGTGTTGAAGAATAGAGTTATGGATATCAAACAGTTAAAATAAAGGCGAAAAATAAAGATATGGGTGCCGTATTTTTATAAAATATTAAAAGATGTATGAATTTTAAATAGCAAGACAAATAATAGAGATGTGAGAGGGGTTGATGGGTAATACGTTGAAGAACAGAGATTTGGGTGATAGATACATAAAATGGCAAAAATAGAGATTTGAGTATTAAATAGTTAGGAAGATGTAAAATAGAGGCCTGGATGCCAATTGATGGAAATAGAATGCAAATTCGAGATCTGAAAAATAAATATTTAGTAAAAAGATAAGAAAAGAGATTGCTACATCCCATACGAAGGAAGACGATGAAAGAGAGAGATACGGATGTGAAACAATTAAAAGTTCAGTGAAAAAATAAATATCTGGATGCCAGATTTTTATAAAAATGTGAAGGTCTATGAATTTCAAATAGTAAAACGAAAAAACTAGATGTATGGATGAGAAGTGTTGAGAAATACAACAAAGAATAGAGATTTGGTTGTTAGATATTTGAATTTCAAATAGTTAGAAAGACGTTCAAGAATAGAGACTTGGATGTCAACGTTCAACAAGATAATGCAAAATGGAGATTGAGGAATAATTAAAAAAAATGTTTGAATACATCGAAGAATAGATATTTGGGTGCGAGATATATAGAATGGCAAGAATAGATATTTGAATGTCAAATAGTTAGGACCTGGATGTCAAACATTGAGTAAGATAATGCAAAATGTTAATCTGAGGAAAGAATACTTACAAAAAGGTATCAATAAAGTTTTCGATCTCAAAAAATAAGAAAGGCAATGAAGAAAAAAGAAATGGACGTCAAACAGTTAAAATATATGAAAATTAAAGATTTGGTTGCATGCCTTTGTAAAATTATGATGAAGGGGACATGAACTTGAAATAGCTAGACGAAGAAAGAATAGAAATCTGTTTGTGGAATAGTTAGGGAGAGGATAAAAATAGAGACCTGGATACAGTGTGGTCGGTAAGAATGCAAAATGGAGACATGAGGAATAAATGCTTACACAGAAGGAAAGAATAGAGATTATGATGTTAAATACATAACAAGACGATGAATAATAAAGATATGGAGGTAGTTGAAGAGTAAAGATCTGAATGAGAGTTTTTTAAAGTAAAATTATGAATAATTGATTTTTTATTATAAAATAGCAAAACGAAGAAGAATGGAGATGTGGGTTGAAACTTGCTGGTTATACAACGAAGAATAGATTTGGGTGTTGGATGTACAGAAAAAGAAGAACGGAGATTTGGGTGTTAGATACATAGAAGAGGAATATAGATTCGGTTGTGAAATTGGTAGCAAAACGAAGAATAGGGACAGGCAGAGTGCATGATAATCCAAAATGGAGATCCGAGAATTAAATTCTTGTAGAAAGAGGTTTGGAACTCAAATACTGAGAAAAGTGTTTCAAAAAGAGAGATATGGATGTCAAACAGATAAAAAATACGTGAAAAATAAAAATCTTGTAACCGGATTTTTGTAAAAATATGAAGGATACAGATGAATTTCAAATAGCAAAACAAAGAAAAACAGGTGCGTAACACGATGAAAAATAGATATTTGGCTGCGAGATGCATAGAATGGTAAGAATAGATATTTGGATATCAAATAAATAGGAAAAGATTCAAGAATAGAGACCTGGATGTTAAATCATTGAGGAAGATAATGCATAATGGAGATTTGAGAAACAAATGTTTAGAAATGAAATAAGAATACAGATTATGATATCAAATACATAAAGACGAAAAATACAAATATAAATGTCTAACGATTAGAAGATTTTTACAAATAATGACTTTGATGCGACGTTTTTGTAACATAACATACATTTCGAAAAGTATAACGAAGAAACAGAGATTACGAGTAATACAACAATAGAAATTTTGTGATATAGATAGTAAAACAATAAAGAAGAGGTAAATTAAGATAACGTGGTGGTTAAGATAATGTAAAATGGAGATCGAGGATCATATGGTTAAAGTAAAAACAAAAAACGCTGTAAGTAATGTATTAAAGTGCGTCAAAGAAAGTGGTTTGGTTTCCATCAAAGTTTAATTGTTTTTTTGTTTTTTTTAGATGGAACAGAAATACAGACCGATACACGTTTGGTTATGTATGTACATTACGGGTATCGACACTGAATAATAGTAGCTGAATCTTTCCTTTATTACAATAGAAGCTTTCACGTAGGGCTGTTGAATGAAGTTTCATTAACGAACGAAAACTTCCGAAATACCAGTTCTTAAATAAAAATAAAGAACTGTAAAATTTTAATTTACGCACATGATACAACAAGTTACATATTTACGAATGAGACCACAATATTTCATTAAAAACAGTTGATAGTTCTAGTTAATGACCTTCCGTAACAGAAACCGTGGTAGCGCCTTCGCCAGTCTCCCGACGCCGACGTTCTACATCGCTACGGACATCATTATCGTCCGTAACGAATAACGTGGATACAGACGAATCTGTTGGGTAAAAATGCAACGATGTGATGTTAAAACATAAAAACAAAATTACTAATACTTTCTTACACGCCATCTCTTCGAAATTCTACAATATGTATAGTATAACTAAAATCATAAACCTTTCCTTCTTCTCATCTGTTGGTATTTATATAACTTGTCTTTGATGAATTCTTTGAGCTCTGAAATTGCGCATGCTCATAAATATGCAGTAAAGAGAGCAGTCCATATGCATTGTATGATAGAGGGAGGTAAAGTTGATTGCTGGCCTCTTTCCCTGGACATAGGTTCCTTTCTATGTGCATATTGGGAATATTCTCTAAACAGTATTATAATTATTGTTTATTGCATTATGTACGGATGGCACGGACATTAGTTTTAAAGTAATACAAAACGCATCTAGATTTTCTGATCCACATGTCATGTAAAGGGACATTTAGTGTCTTACCTACCGTAATCGCTCTTTCATAAGAAAGACACACTTTCTGTTAACTTATAGTGCGAAATCGTGTTCATGAGCTTTAACCATAATGTTGATTACAATACTATGTTAAAGTCTGGAATCTATAAAAAACACAGTCGACAAGTAGAGCTGACTACTGATTTTAAAAATAAAAACAAAAAGGATTGAAACTGACAAAACATAGAGACCCGGATTTTGTATTCATAAAATATTGTAAATTATTCACAAAAGAAATATTTTAAGGTTGCCTGATTGAAAACTATAATTATTCTAATGAAATTAAGAGATAGCTATACACAAAGTAGACGAGTTCCTTATATCAGTCATCCCTAAAATAATGTCTGATTTTAGATTCAGTAAAGGAGAAAAGATTTCAAACCCTTCTAATTTTATTTAATTAATAATGTACGTTCCATAATTATTAATTACTCCCTGCCAACGATTCACAAGCTTCTGAATGCAACTTTCTTAAAATTGTTGCAGTTTGGAGGAAAAGAATGTAGAGAGGGTAGTTTTGATATGTTCATGTGTTCCAAGCTCTTTTCCATCAAGATAATTCTGTAAACTTCAGAAGAGATGATAATCAGATGGGACAAATTCTGGAGAATAAGGAGAATGATGGAAGTTTTTCCCAGTCTAGCTCTTCAATCATTGCAGATGTAATCCTTGTTGTATGGGGCCGCGCACTATCCTGGTGTAACACAACACCTTTACGATTGACCAAACAGGCTTCTTATCTTTCAGTGATCCATTATTTGCGGCATTTAAAAACTGTTATAAAATATCTATGTTTGATCTCCAGTCACTAACATGTTCAAAAACGGTGAGTTACGTTCACGACAAGACTGATAATACAAATGTCCCCTCTTGTTCTAAGGTTATCTACTATCAAATCATGGGGAACCTAAGTTTCAAGAGTTGACACCTTTCCAAACTGTTGCAGATAACGGGAACTGTTGAATGGGTTAAATTAAGCTTTTGTGCTAGTTCTCCAACTGTAACGGCACAATCTTCATCAAGTGCACCAGCAGAAAGTCAGGAAATAAACCCAACAGGACGACCTGAGCGTGTTGCATCACTTAAGCTCTAGACACATCCATCTTCATAAGAGTTTATTTTATTATTGATCTGAAAAGTGGAGTTGGTTTAGTTTCTTTTATTTCTCTGGACAAGTGTACACACGTCTTATTATATATTGTAGTCATTAAAACCTTATAAAAAGACAGAAATGGTGATTCCCTTCTGTATTGAATTTTGGGTCATTGCTAATGGGATAACCTGATATAAATGAATTATTTTCCTTCTGAAGTGTTCAGTATTCGGTGAAGTGGCAGGTCCTTTTATATCTCTGTCTGGTTTGATTCCATTTTTCAAGTTTGTAAGAAAGTTCTTTCAAGATTTTGTGTTTAGTGATTTTTCTTATTTATTTAGGTTAAATACTAAGTACGTTATCTTGTATGTAAGTTATTTTAAACACAATTTTCAGGACATAAAATGCAAGCTCACATTATTTAGAGCTGTAATTTTTGTTCTAGAAAATATAATACCGGACTTAAGTGTTGTAAGTCCAGAAACGTACTCACGTAACCACATTGGAGAAATTCGTGCGATATATAAACTTGAATGGCACGAAATGTGTTATTCTAGTTTAGAACAAGCGTAAGTCAATATAGTCATAATGAAAATATCTTTAATTCACTAAAGCAGTGGCGAAAGCCCGGGGTTCGGTGAGTCTGTCTCAGGTGTTCGTCGAAGGTCAAAACATTCCGTTCATTCCTCTCGTATAATCTTTCAATCTCTTCATATTAACTATGTGGAGCAAAACAGAAGGTGGTCGGACGAATACGTACAGGATGGATTCACGTGTATAACGGAACATGATGGAAGTCAGCATCAGTTGTTGCTATTGTAGCTGTGTGCAAGAAGCAATGTCAATGGTGATATGCAAATCCATTGTAAGCCATAAAGTATTCCAAAACAATTTGTGGTCAATAACACATACTATAGTAGCCTTTATACACAGTGAAAATTTGTATTGGTATACACACATAACATACAATCAACTGTAAACTGAGCTACCAAACACTGGGTTAGGCCTAAGCTAAAGTACCTTAATCCTGATCAAATATCTGAAGAATAAGTTGTAACCTCAAACTGAGCTCAGTTTTTACCTTTAGATGAGTCAACAATCTACACATCAACAAAATAGGCATATATCTGAAACTTCTTCTGCATACCTGGATGCAAAGGCAAATTCAAAACGACGGCCTTAAATTAGGAATAGTCCACTTCATTATTCCAAGGTACAGTATCGTTTCCACTCTACTCACACTAAACTAGTTACAGTAATTAGGCCTAACGTTATTGTCACTCAGTTCTCAGAAAACAACACTAACGTTAAACTTAATATTCAGTAGTAACCTTGCTCACATGCACTTGTTCAGACAATCCTAAAGTGATGTTGATTGGTCGGTTCCTTTCCGTATCTTTGTATGATCACGGTGCCACAGTACTGTGCTACTACTAGTAGTATAGTGTATACATAACAACGTTAAGAATAATGTTGTCGTTAATGTCGGATTGTTACGAAATTTGCCCGAAAAGGTCGAATTATCGCTTTCAGAATGCACAAATCACATCAATAATGATATACAATACTAATGCAAATAAAATTAAAACAAACGAGACAATAACGTACCAAAACAGAAGCGGAAAAAAAACATAAAACTCGCCACGACTCTGTACACACCTGTCATCATTTCGTTTGATTTATGTTTCTGTGGTGTTGTACTCTTATTTTTCAGTAGATATATACTTTTTCTATTATAGTGTGATAATTTCATATCTCAGAATTTTTAATCATAATGTATTTTTACAGTAATGGGAATTTTAGAAAATTCTGTTAATTCATGTTTATTACGGCCGGTAGTACTCGTATAAGCAGATGTCAGTGAAAGTCTTCACATGTTGATTTTATGAAGTTGCGAAATGTCGCTTGAATGTTGCTAAATAGCATCCAATAATGCTATCTATATTTAATCGCAGACATAGATACAAATAACACTAGACAAGTCAGTCATAACCATTTATAATTGAGGGAAATGTTCTTATGTAGCTACCAATGCTATATGTTGAAGTTCGAACTGATAGACAATCTAAATGGCTGAGTGTGATAACTGTCCGTAAGGTTACAACCCAAAAGAATAAAGAGAACACAGTGCTATGACATTAACTCTTATTCAAACTGTAACGAACAGTCGAAGGCGGTGGGTATTACATTCCACAATCAATAAAAACCTTTTTATCATTATAATTCATTAAGTGGGCGACATTACCGTGGGCATGGAGAGTGAGATCTAATCGATATGGATGATTATATCTCGTTTCTAGGTATATAGCGAGAAAAGCATTTCACCTGCACAGTCGTCTGACAGTTATATAGCTTGTGATTACAATATTAAGCATACATAGAAGTCGAAATAGCCGTCTATGACATTTTAATGTAATCTGCTGAACAGTCAGGCTGTATTTAGACTCCGCCCGAAAGTACACTGTTTACTGATACAAGGTCCATGTACCTTCACTAATGGTGCTACCAGTGAATGTTAACATTGAAATTCATTTGATACATAGCTTTGCTTAACGGATGAGAGAAAAAATTTGGGTTTACTTGTACCGTTTAAGACACGTCTATTCTGATCAATGACGTTATAGCTCATCAGGGAAACATTAAAATATAGGCCTAATACTATTAATATAATTCCCACAATTACACGAAAAGTTAATTTTTTGCATATGGTGCCCTCCATTCTAAAATCCGTGAGATGTCAGTTTTCTATGACAAATAATCAGTACGTGGTACAAGTGGTCCAAAATATTTAGTGTTGGTTAAACAATAAAAACAAAAATCACATTGATGTGATTGAGCTCAGATATAAAATATCTACAACATAATGTAACATTCTCGGACAACACGAGATTTATTGGTTCATCCCGGCTGTTCTTTTTTCTAAATTAAAAAAACAACAACTTTGAAGTCAATCCTTATCATTCACATACTTATCAAGCTTTGTCTTAAATTCACTTAAATTTACTACCTCCACAACATTCGAAAGTAATACATTCCAAAGGCTAACAATCCTGTTAGAAAAATAAAACCTCAGCTGAAGATGACTCTTTCCCAGCCAAACATTTTATTTGGATCTCTTTATCCTACTTTTCTCACTGTTAAGTATGAAAAAAAACAGATTAATTCACTTTACAGTCTTAACACTACACTCACGCCCTAAATATCTTTCTTTTTTTCAAGAGAAAAATAATTTGAGAGATTTCAACCTTTTTTTCAAATGACAAACCTTACATCCTAAGCATCATTTTAGTAACTTTTCTCTGAATCATTTCTTGCAATTCAATAGCTTTCCTAAGGTAAGGAACTCAAGAATGGATATTGTATCCCAAATGTGGTCGAGTCAGTGATCTGTACAATAAAATTATAACAACGTTAGATTTATATTGAATATTTCTGCAGATAAAACCGAAAATATCATTTGTCCTACCACTAACAATAGCACTCTGCTCGGATGGCTTTAGAAACTGATCAGCGTTTTCATCAAGATTCCTTTCCTCCATAACAATTTTGGTTATTCTCATCCAAATAATATTTATAATTCAAATTATGATAATCCACATGCGTTATCTTGTATTTATTATAATTAAAATCCGTTTGCTATTTATTTTCCCAACTCATTAAACGATCTAATTTTATTTATAAATCAGCAACATCCTGTTCACAGCTAACAAAACTCAAAACATTAATATTATCTGTAAATTTAAATAATTTATTGACCATTCCTTCATTTATGTCACTGGTGTAAACCATAAAAAACAGAAAACCAAAGATTGAGTCCTGATGGGCTCAACTTGTGACATTACTTCATTTGACTGATATTTCATTTGAAACAACCCTCTGATTTCTTCCATGTTACCGCTCTTCTATTCATTTTGTTAACTTATCCCCCAGAGCTTATAAAATGCTTTCTGAAAAATCCAAATACACTAAATTTACAGTTTGTGTATATTACCTTCAACTACACATGAAGTAATTTTTTCAATGAATGTGAAAATATTTGTAAAGCAAGATTTTTACTTAGTGAAACCAAGTAGACTATTCAATAGAATTATAAACTTTGTTAAATGGCTTTGTAAGCCATCACTTGTTAGACTTTCCACAACTGATGTAAGACTAATAGGCTTATAATTACAGTACCAATTTTTACCACTATCCTTGAAGAGAAGTCACATTATCTAACTTACTATTCCCTTGTACCTGAACACTATTCAAAGACTTGCAAAAACAGTAGCCTCACACATTCAATAGTTAAACTCATTCAAAACATAAAAACACCTGTGTCAAACTTTTCTCTGCCTTCTATTCTTTTAGCATTTAATTTTTCGTGGCTCTCTGCAGTGCGTAATCCTAGGTTAAAGCTTTTTTTACAACAAAAGCAAACAAGCCAAATGTAAATCATCCATTCCAAAAAGTTCACTTCTTCCACTGAACTGCTCATCCTTTCATACTAACTTAAGCCTACCCTTGAGTGGTATAATCTTATTCTTTACTCCATATTTTGCCATATGGACTGTTCCATCCATATACCTTGTCAAGGGATCACCTATAACCTTCTTATCATCCATGTCCTTCTCTAACCCTTCTGTTTTCTTTACCAATAATAGTTCCTCACCTGCAGAGGCCAATGGCTGAAATTTGTTACTCGACAGAAGAGTCTCAATACATAACTAAAGAAATTATTTTTCACTCCAACTGTACTCTTTCTAGCATCCTAAAAGTCATTGTTAGCAGATGTATTCTTTACATGCAAAAGCTAAAGCTTTCAAAATCCTGCTGCCACTTTCCACAGTCTTCTCTTTATCTGTTGCTTCTACTTTCATTATAATAGCCTCATATTAATCCTTCAACTTGCAAATTCTACATCAAATTGTGCACTTTTATTACTGGCATGTACTTTTAAGGAAGCTGATGAATGGAAGAAAAGAGAATATGACCATTCGGTTATAACTCGGTAAAACGAGGAAAATGGGGTATTTTAAAGAGAAACTGTTAATTTATTATCTTTATTTGTAGTATATGTGATGAATTGTAAATAAAATAGGTGTAATGATTTGTGTAAATTTTTTAAACTTCGTGTTGTGTGCATTTTGAAGCATTGATACCAATTTTTGTCACAAACGCTCAGATAAATTCGAATGAGCTTATTATATTTATATGATAAATTTTCAATATACTTGAATCAAGAATGTCGAAAGTGGAGGTGCAGATACACAAATAACATTACTGCCCAAACTTGAAAGGATACGACGCGCCATCTCTTGTTTACTAATAACAATATTTAAGATGTATGCTTTTCAGTGACACGTAATAAATACTGAATGAAAAAAACAGATGTTAATCTTAAGATTTCCCTCTGGTCTAAAATTCAATGCATTCTTCATATGACAGACCAGATGTGTGTGTTTTGTAAACAATAGGTTATATGTTTTGAGATGAGGTCGCCTTACTATTCTCAGTTTGACTGGCGGGCTTTGGAAGTTCAACACACAGCAATGACGACCGCTTGCACATGTTGAAAATCACGCGACTCGCAAGCTAGTGTTTCATTTATATTTATGGTTACAGACATAAGCATGAAAGTTATATTTACGGTATTGGACGGTACGATGGCGGTAAAGTGCAATAGAACCGGCCCGGCACGGCCAAGCGTGTTCAGGTGTGCGACTCGTAATCTGAAGGTCGCGCCAAATATGCTCGCCATTTCAGCCTTGGGGGTGTTGTAACATGTCGATCAATCCCACTATTCGTTGGTAAAATAGTAGTCCAAGAGTTGGAGGTGGGTGGTGATGACTAGCTGCCTTCCATCTAGTCTTACACTGCTAAATTCGGGACGGTTAGCACACGTAGCCCTCGAGTGACTTTGTGCGAAAATCCAAAACAAACAATCAAGCGATATACACATATATTTCATTTCCACAGCTTAAATTTAATCCTTTAATTTCAGATGACCCGCTGGGATTTTAATATTAAATGCCAGACGATACTTTTCACGTGGCAAGATATTTTAAATTAAAAAAATACGTTATGATTATTTTTTTTTCATATTTCATTTTATAATTCTAATAACTAAGCCAAAGCTTTTCTTGGGTTTTCAACATTGGACTTGTTAATGAAACGAGACTAAAACCAAAAATATTTCACATTAACAGGATAAAACTTGTTGTAGTTTTTCTTCCAGTTTTTAAAATATGATATTTTAAATGCAATCTACAAAAATGCCTCAGCAAATTTGAGACAATAAGCCAAAAACAGTTTGTACGCCCAGTTTTAACCGTTCATTACAAACGTTTGTAAATTTTCATGAAAATTGGTGCAGCTAATCCTAAGTCTTCATTCCTCAAATTTCAATCTTCTTTATGGGAGTCACAATAAAAATGAGAAAATTACTGAAGTGGAACAATGCACACCATTGTAATGTTTGTTCGTGTATCTGGACTTGAGAGTCATCCAACATCTTTTGAAATTCACCCAGAGGCTATAATTTGAAAAATTCCAAATTGTGAACTTAGATTATTATTTGATAAGCTTTTTGCATGTTAATACCAATTTTCAACTAATCTAGTTCTAGATTTCTAGAGAACAGTTGGCTTTCAATACATTTTATACAACCAAACCCTGGCGAAACGAAACAGGAATTATTAAAAATCACACAATTCTGAGTTACATATGATAAAACAATAACAATGAAAAACCATTCTAAATATTTTCAACGAGGACAAAAATGTTTTGTTTTATTGTTTTGACAAAGTTACAAAGGCTTAACCGTCACTGTCCCTAATTTTAATCTCTCGAGAAGACGACCGGCTCTCAGTAACCAATGGCAACTCTTGGGATACTTTTAAAAATAAACTGTGGGATTGGCCACAAGATTGTAATGTCTTTACTACTGAAAATGCAAGCTTGTTCAGCTGTATGTTTCGAATCTGTGACCTACAGACTGCGAATTAAACAGCTTAATCATCAGGCCCTGCCAGGTCCCGAAAAGTTAAATATAGTTTTTAATTCATATTAACACATCGATTAAAAACATATTTCTAGTCATCTGTAACATTTCGAGTGTAGAAGGTTTTAATGTTAAAGATTGTTCTGAATCTTGTTTTTAAGAAAAGCAGATTTTGACCAAGGTTCAAAATTTTAAGTGTTTCCTTTGTTGCTTACAAAGATCTCTACTGCACAAACATGCCATTCGTGTTTTGAGAAATAAAATGCATAGAATTGAATTAGTTGAAGGCAAAAATATTTAAAAGATGCACTGTTTAACGCTTGTATTTTGATATGTAATATGGTTTTAAAAAGCTACATAAAAAAATGAATGAATACACCTTTACACAGCGTCCTCTATGTGTCTCAGCGATAAGTCTAAAGTCTCATAACGTCAAATCCCATGGCCAAGTGGGTGAGGCACTCGACTTGACACTGCAATCAAACTTCTATGTTTCGTTTTTTAGTTTTTATAGAAAAAGACAAAAATATCTTTTTCAATCATCTTTTCAATTTACTTTATTTTTATACGTTTTCTTATTGCTTTTCGAAGGACCACAGAAAGTTTTTTTTTCACTCTCAACGCTAACGTCCGTGGTTCGATTTCTCGGAGTGGACACAGCCGATAACCCAAGATAGCTTTGCTGTAAAACAAACAACATTCTTATCTTGAGAATTTTATATCCAAAAACGGCTCGTTTGGGTTCAGAAAATATTTTAAATAGAAGATCGAACAACGTTTCGACCTTCTTCGTAACATTCTCTCAGACACGAAGAAATTTAAACCAATACACACAAATCCAACAAAGACACATGAGACGCAACAAAACAAATTACTACTACAAATGAAAACAGCCAACACAATTTCACAAACACTTCATTCCTACCTGCGTAAAACCGACTCACGCACACCGCAAATATACGGCATCCCCAAAACTCATAAACCAGATTGTCCATTACGACCAATAATGTCAACATATGAATCGTTTAATTACAATCTTGGTAAATACATAGCATGGGTATTCTCCAAATATGCAACATCAGCCAGCTCATTCATCAAAGACTCTTTTAGTTTCAAGTCTAATCTAAATCAACTTAATCATAAAGCCTTAATGGCCAGTTTCGATGTTATATCCCTCTTTACAGAAGTTCGAACAACAGAAACCTGCAAGATAGTCTTAGAACTCTATATCCGAGACACTAACCCAATTATAGACATTCCCAGTAACCAGTTAGCAACCATCATAGAATTCACCACAATAAAATCAAACTTCACATTCAATAACTAAAACTATATACAAACAAATAGCCTAAGCATGGGCAACCCAGTATACCAGTTCTAGCCAATATTTTTATGACACAAATTGAAACACAAGCAATTAATACAGCATTACATCCACCACTATACTGGTACAGATATGTAGATGACACGGTTGCGGGATCCAAATCTACAGAACACATACTTAATTTTTTCACTCACATTAACTCTAT
The DNA here is from genome assembly GCA_011833715.1 of Carcinoscorpius rotundicauda. Classification (NCBI taxonomy): domain Eukaryota; kingdom Metazoa; phylum Arthropoda; class Merostomata; order Xiphosura; family Limulidae; genus Carcinoscorpius; species Carcinoscorpius rotundicauda. The sequence goes on along the minus strand of CM022401.1, from coordinate 17,500,449 downwards.
ACATCCCAACATTAACTTCACATGTGAACAGGAAGAAAGCAATCAAATGTCATTTCTTAACCTCAAAATTACAAGAACCGACACACAATTCAAAACAGAAATCCACCGAAAAATCACCCATACTGGACTATACACTGGACTTGGGACTCAGCACATGAAACAAAACAAAAACTCAACACACTAAGAAACCAGATAAACACAGCCATAAACTATGCTCACCAGATAAAATTAACGATGAATTAGAGAAAATAAAACAATACTTCATCAACATCAATAAATTTCCTCCACAAACCGTAGAAAACATTATACGCACACACCTAGATAGAAAGCAAAATCAACCAACAAAAGTAAATATATCTCACGAATCAAAAAATCACGAAACCATATACTGCTGTATGTCATATATTCTTCACATCAGCAAACAAATAACCAACATTTGGCAAAAACTAGTAGCAAAATATAACATTCCAGTTAATACTAAATTTATTCAAAAACCAGGCACAAAACTAAGGTCTATAATATGTAAGAACTACACTGACAAACACCACACCAACATTATTTATAAAATACAATGTGATAACTGCCACGACTTCTATATTGGAGAAACAAGTAGAAAAATGGAAACCAGATTCAAAGAACATAAAAAGTCACTTTCACAAGTTTTCGAACACTGCAAGTCAAATGAACACAACATAACCATAGAAAACACTAAAATACAAAATAAACAAACGCAAAATTAAAGAAGACTTACTTATACAACAACTTAAACCCAAAATAAACCAAAATAAAGGAACGCCATTATACCTATATTAATAATATAGATAAAATTATATATTCAAACATCTAACCCTGCCCTTTACATTGCGACACTCAGTTACACAACCCCTTCCAAACATGTGGTCAGCTTCCGGTCAGTTACCTCTTTCTTTGTGAACCTGACGATGACCGAAGAAGGTCGAAACGTTGTTCGCTCTTCTATTTCAAATATTTTCTGAATCCAAACGAGCCGTTTTTGCATATAAAATCCTCAACAAGTGGGTTTCTCGACATCACTGATTCGTATCTTGATATGAATATCCCGCTTATAGCCTTTTCTATATTTCTTAATTGTTGGCTTAAAAATGTAATCCTTGCATTTCGGTTCAATTTGTTTCTGAACTTTTATGACGATCCCCATTCCCCCATTTTTAAATAAACAATTTTCCCAAGTCTTTTTTTTTTTCTCCAAATGACAAATCTTGATATTTTAAGAACAATAAAAAAACTTTTCATGGACAACGCCAGGCCTACTTTGCTGATTGTTGTTATTTATTGCCAAACATAATGCTACACAAAGAGCTATCCGTTCTTTATCTGACACGGGTATCGTGTATAAAGCTACACAATGAACCATAAGGTATGTTTACCACGAGTATCGAAGTCTAATCTTCAGCTTTACGAGTCACTAGGCTACCACTGAGCTACAATGGTACAACAAACAAACAAACATGAAAATCTGTCCATGATTGCAGTCAAACTCTCAAAACAAAGTCACAACATTTATGAATTGTTCTACACCAGACATAAAAATACAACTGCTCTGGAAAATCGTGCGAAAGTATGCTTTCTCTTATTAAAGTTATAATTTATAAACTATAAACATTGGAGATTCTATAAAAGTTACGTGGGGTGACAGCTTTCGTTTAGTTTTGGGCATGTCCAAATTTAGACCAATGGGTATGAAGTAGCCTGCCTTCTTGAAACCTT
>CM022401.1:17375745-17498678 GCA_011833715.1 Carcinoscorpius rotundicauda | reverse complement strand
AACACCCTTTTCGTAAATGGGAATCTTGATACACGTTAGTTTGTAAACATTCTTCAACATACAGTGTAGCTTCAGTTGTTTCCTGGTACTTTAGTTTTGTTGAACCGCAGAATCAAAAATGAAAACTTTCATAGTTACAGCCTGTAACCATATTATTAAATTTTACAATCCGTAAGGGGAAATGCAGTCTTGCTTTCGAAAAACTTCATTTTCTGTACTGTAGGTTTATTCCTTTCCAGGATGTTAAAATTGATAATTACGTTTGTGTGCAATTATAAAGGAAGTTTCATGTACATCTCAAACTTTTATTCCTTTTAATGTCAGTTCGTGAGTGTCTATTTGTTGAAACAGTTTTATTTATTTTTATCATTATTTCGTATTGGTTAAACGACGCAGTTTGGTTAGATTCAGTACTGTTTAGAACAGTGATAGGATTCAAAAATTTTTATAACCGGTTATACGTCGCGTTACACACCACAGTTTTGTGTGAATAAAATAAAAAAATATCTTACTCAAATAATTTATTCACCATGCTTTAAATATTTCCAAATTGCCACTTGATTATCATTAAAATCTTTACTCCTTCCACGCTTGAACCCGTTGTCATCAGCTGTGTGTATTTTCATAGCCAAATTTGACCTGGAAATGTGGGATTCTGTGAAACCAGTGGGAGGCCAATCAAATCAATTGTCATCAGGTTTGCTACATTTACAACTGTAAGGCGGCTTCTTTCATCTGAATGTATAATATTCATTATTGAAAACCCCTTTTTCTGCTTCTTCGGAACAAAGAATACCACAATTGATAATATTTCTAGCTTTTTGTAATGTTTGTGAAATCTTATTATTATGGTAAGTTCGAAGGACATTTTTCACATAGTCACAGAAATCATTAATGCTAATTTCGTGATGAAAGAACTTACTGAATTCATACAATTTATTATCAGCGTAATGTGAAGGTGAATCCCGCTGTTCTTTGGTGAAAGAGTAGCCCAAGAGTTGTTGGTGGGTGGTGATAACTACTTCCCTTCCCTCTACTCTTGCACTGCGAAATTAGAGACGACAAAAGCAGATAACCCTCGAGTAGCTTTGCGCGAAATTCCAAATAAACCAACATCTTCTGGGGTGATTGGGGAGAGGGCATTTGTGAAAGTAACATTTTTAGTTATAGTGTGATTGCATCTTATTAAATAATCAAATGTTGACTTATTGTTATATGTTTGCATCCTTGCTTGATCACATTTGGACTGTATTAAGTGTTTTGCTACCTTCATATATCTTTTCAATCAAAGTTACGATTTTGTAACGTTTTACTTTATGTTTGCTATCAACATTCTGTATCTCGTTACACACTTCAATTTTACCTTAAACGTTAACTTTCCGTTTCGTAATTTAGAGTTATTTCAACACATAGATTCTTTTTTAAATTTTCTTATGTATTTTGAGAATCAGTAATTGACTATTTCCCTTATTTGAAGAGTTCGGAATAAAATTTTCTATAATTGTATGTATCGTTTTTGAACAAACAGTCACACCTTTCGAAAGAAAAACACAACAAAAAACACTATGTCTTTTTCTGTTGAGATTTTAAAATTAACAGTGACGTCTACTCAGCTGCTGGGATTTGTTGAACCCCAACCACTTAGTCTTCAGTTATCTGTTTGCAAATGTTGTTGCATAAAGAGAATGACCAATATTCCATTATCAACAAACTCAAGCGTTATCTAATGAAAAGGAATTATTTTAAATTCATGTTTTCACTTTCTCCTTATCATCCTTTTCACTTATCGTTTCAAAGAAATGTTTAGATCTGTCTTTGACCTGAGATTTGAGTCTTTTACTACCAAGTATTATACGAGCGACTGATAAGGTTAACGATTTATAATGAAAGTGACTGAACATTATTATATTTTCTATAATGTAAAATTTGTTAAGTTAATATATGAATTATTGGTCTGTTTGATGAGCGACATGCAATGGAAGGAATATCTGTTTATAGTAAATACCAGTAAAACTGGGTTGGTTTAAGTGAGGTTGGACATTTGTTAAGATCTGTAAATTTCTGTATCAGTGATCACATCTGATAAGATAAATGACATCAGTATAATAGCCACATTTAAACAAAAAGAGCTTCTCAACAGAACGTAATTATAATTCATTTAATTTTTTCTTTACACAAACAGACGAAGATCTATTAATTTCAATAAACTGACTTATCAGAAACAGTACCGTCGAAAAACTTCACAGTTAAGTATGGTCTCAAGCAATGTTCTATATAATAAAGCTATATTTATATGTAATGACGGCCTGGCACGGCCAAGCACGTAAAGCGCTCGACTCTTAATCCGAGGGTCGCGGATTCGCGCCCACGTCGTGCTAAACATGCTCGCCTTCCCAGCCGTGGGGGCGTATAAAATGACGGTTAATCCCACTATTCGTTGGTAAATAAGTAGCTCAAGAGTTGGCGGTGGGTGGTGATGACTAGCTGCCTTCTTTTTCGTCTTACACTGCTATATTAGGGACGGCAAGCACAGATAGCCAGAGTAGCTTTGTACGAAATTCCAAAAGAAACTAACAAAAATTATGTAATGATATTTGATATTGAAGAAAAGATGAAACTGAGTGAAAGTTAAAACATAAAGTGTAAAATATTATCAGATCTGGAAATAACTAGAAAGTAATAAAAAACATAGTGGATGATAAAATTAAATTTAGTTATTAAACGTTTCGAGTTCATTTGGTAAATCTTGTATTTATCATTTCAAGAGTATTAAAGAATTTCACATGAAAGTTGCGACAGAATGGTTTAAGGAACATTGTAACATCTACTGAAACTGTGATGATCACCCTTTAAAGTATCATAAACTGGTGTAATATTTACAATATTCCATGTGAAAGTTGCTCTGGTCATGATATCAGTTCTATTACACAGAAACTGTCGTATTGCCTAAGAATTATCTTTAAGAATTCGATTACGATACCACTTCTAAAAATCACATTTAAGACATAATTAAATGAACTTGAGAAATAAATAAAAGATTTGAGCCATTTTGTCACAGGTATTTAAGAATATTTACCAGCCATCCATGACACGCTTACAACTTAGCGAAAAATAAAGCATGCATAACCCTATCTAACATGCTTATCGAGTAATATTGCTAATGTCAGATGACATGGACATTTTAAAGCCAGTTTTGATCATTGCTGTTAGTCACTTCAATTCAGTCTCAAATTTTGTACATATCCACGTCGAACAATTTGCCTTCGTTCCATTTGTTCCAGTGTAAGTAGTACATTGGTGTAATAAACGCTGATTAACAACGATCTTGAGATAAGTAGAGGTACACATTGAACGATTTCAGTAAGTTGTCTGTTCTGTCGATGGTTTCGTTCGAAATGCTTTCTCTTTAGACACTGCTAAATTGCCGACGACTATAGCATATGGCCCTCGTGTAGTATATAGCCAAATTCAAACAAACCAACAGTCTCTTCAGACAAATCTAATAAGCTAACGAATTTTTCAATGTTTTGGTTTCGTTCACTAAAATGGAGAAACTTTGGAATTATCTATCGAAATTTGCATTTCTGAGAGTCACAGCATACAGGCGTTCGTTTTTGAATATAAACAGACTTTACCGTCTTCACTCGTGAATGACAGATCCTGACCACCCCGGGTTATTTTTCGTTTCTTTTCGGTGAAGGGAATAGTAAGTTTACCCAAATACTTTTATCCAGAAAGACAAACACTCGTGAAATATGGACAATCCATGAATAAAGATAAATTCGGATGTTGTCAGGAAAAATCCATGCGTATGATATGGTGTAAATCTAATCTGGAACTATAACAATTTATGAGTTATAAAATAGTAATTACCTATCACCGTATTGCTGTGTGTTTTGTTTTTAATCTATCTTTCCAAACGCTTTATTCATAATCCAACCCCCATTTGGGAGCACCTTCAGATGTTGGGTGCACAACCCACCTTTCAAATTTTAAACTTTAAGTAAAGCATGATTCTAAATGTATACTAACAGTTTCACTCAGAAATATTTTAAACGCTTTAGTTTGTAACATTCATTCAATGCACGTCACAAAGAAGAATTTACACCAATCCAGACTTTCATGTTTGTTTACATGTAAACTCTGACGAGTTTCTCCAAAAAACAATCTACCTATTCTTAAACCTAATTCCTAATTCTATGATTATAATAGTAAATAATTTTCATTTCTTTACATACTAATTACTCGTGTCGTTTTTTGTACAATTTTCTTGGTGGTTTACTAACGACAATCTTTTTATTTTACTCTTGTATGTTACTACAGAATGGATCTGCACAGCACCCAATGAAGGCCAGCTTTGAAAGTTGTAACAGACAACATTTGAATGTGATTGAACAGAGAACATTATGTACTACTTATTTTATATATATCATGAACAGTGTTGTCTGTCCATTAATTGTTCTCTGTCTTCTGTTTATGGTGGTCTTTTCTTGCGCTGAGTTTGAAAAAGCGGATGAAGTCAAAGCTTAACATTAACTATTTAAATAACAGTATTAGAGGTATGAGTAATGTTGATAAGAACAGGATATTCTACACTAACTTGTTATAAATTAATAGCATAATCATTCACATGTCAATATGTGACAAAAAACCATCTTTATTGTCTCTGAAGTTAAAACAAATTGACGAGAGTTGAGGGTTGTAACATTATCTCTCTAAATCTAAATTGTAGTTACCGACACATCTTGTATCAGTAAACTTATACTTCTTATCTTTACTTTGTTCCACACATTTGTTTGATAATACTGCTATCCTTACCCTTATTCTTCTGCGGTGATAAGCGAATCAAAGTAGAACCAGTTGGTGGTTTTTGATCTACTGTACTACACGTGCACAAGGGTGTAGTATTTTAAGTAAATGTGACACCTAACAGAACATTTAAGTTTTACTTAATGGTTATGTTGGCTATGTAAATTCAAATATAACGTAACGGTAATTCTGGTCATATAAGTTATGTACTGTATTTGACGTTTCTATGAACTGCACCTTCCTGGAGTTTAAGATTATATGAGGTTTTATTAATATATTTTAAATACGTAGTGAAAGTTTGTTGAAACGTAGAGCGCCTAGAGACAACAGCTTGTACGTTTCGTGTTCCAGACACAACGCGTCCACTTTTATCTCTGTACTGGTGGTATCGTTAATAATATTAGCTAATCTATCTGATTATATTACTTTTTAAACATTTATTTATTGGTAAATTTTAGTTGCAGATTTTGTTTCACATTATCAACTTAATATAAGTATTCAGGACTAACCTAAATCTCCTGAGCTGGTCTCACCTTATTGGGATAAAGGCCGAAAATGATTGTTTTTATAAAAAAAAGAACGTTTGAAAAAGAGAAAAATCTTTATACTTATTAAAAGGTTTATTTGTATTTCTACATTCACTCTAAGTAGGAAAATTGCTTTGATCTTAAGTTATATAAGTGTAATTTGTATATTGTATGTATCATTAATAACTGTTATCTTCGGCTTTTATAATGTCAATAATTAATATTTTCACTTTTTGGGCGACTTTTTCTGGAAAAACACATTTAACTAAGCCTCCAAAGTGTTATTTTAAAACATCTTAAGATATAAAAAACAACACAGTTGAGAAATATGTGTTTTAATTTCCAGTGTCTTACTAAAATATTTTCATCGTTATTGAAAGTAAGTCTAATTCGTTAGCATTTTGAGTCTCGAGTTATCTAATTTACAGGACTGGTTATGTAAAACTATATTATTTCTCAAAATGTACGAGTATAAATTGAATGTTCATAAAATGTCTCCTACTACATTCCAGGATCACAGTCTTTGTTTTCAGTAAGGATGACCCGTTCAAACTTTACAACTTGATAGGTTGTGGTAAGTATTTGAGAATAATACGAATCTTATTTTACTTATTTGTTGTACCTTCCATGATGGGTTTAGTTTTAAGCCTTAGCCACTTGACACCTTTAATTAACTGATACTATATTAACTACTTAATTTAACTTTTGTTACACGAGGCTTAAACATCATGCAACTATTGTTGAAGAAGTATCAACATCATTATTATTACCCTTTTGTTTTCATCCACGTGAGTATGTGAGTGCATGTGTTTATCACGAAATACAAAAATAAACGGATTTGTTGAATCTTTGCAATCATATGTGGAATGTTATTACTTTTTGCCTGTTGATGTTCATAACGACAAACATTCAGACACATTTTCATATGTTTTAAGGACCCATAATGGTCAACGCCATTCTGGTGCTGGTATTATTGTTCTAAAAATCAATATTGTTTTAATATTGACAGAGTTAAAGGTATTGCGTTTAGCAAGTTACATAATCGTAACTCAGAATGTACTTGATTACTGATAAATTTAACGCCATCCTTTTGTTTCGCTTTAGAACGTTCTGTACTTATCAATCTGATTTACAAACATTGTTTCTAAAGAGCATCACTTGGTTGAGTGAGACCCGTTTCTTAGAAATATAACGTTATTTAAACAAATATACAAAATATACAAAATACGGAAACGTTCCAACTTGTCGGGATTAATATAAAACAGTGCACTATATATTCGGTTTGCGAGTTATTTTTATACTCTTGGTAAGCATTATAATGTTTTGTTTATAATAAGAAGCCTTCACTATACCATTTCTTTCCAACATAAGTATAAACGATTGTTTAGTCTCAGTTAAGTTGGGTAAGAATAACGATATGGATGATAGATAGATTTAAGATTATGAAAAAAAATAGATGTGCGAAGTTCAGAGAGCAAGACGATGAAGAATACAGATCTGGGTGAGAAGTGGTCCGTAATACAATGAAGAATAGGAATTTGGGTGAAAAATAGTTAGCAAGACGATGAAAAATAGAGATGTGTCTGTTAAGCGTAGGTAAGATAATGCAAAATGGAGATCGAGGAATAAATGGTTAAGAAACAACAAACACGATGTAATTAGTGTATTAAAGTGTGTCAAAGAAAGTAGTTTGGTTTCATAGCGAAGTTTAATGGTTCTTATTTAGATGGAATAGAAATACAGACTGATACAAGTCTGGTTACGTATGTACATTAAAACTATCGACACTGAATCCTTCATTACAATAGAAGCTTTCAAGTAGTGCTGTTGAATAAAGTTCGTTAACTAACGAAAACTTATGAAATAACAGTTGTTAAACACCGATAAAGAACTATACAATTTTAATTTATACACATTATACAAAAAATTAAAATATTAGCGAATGAGATCAGAACATTTCACTAAAAACAGTTCATAGTTCTAGTTATTGCCCTTCCGTAACAAAGACCGTGGTGGCGCCTTCGCCAGCCTCCGGACCCCGACGTTCTACATTTCTCTTCATTTGATTATCGTCCGTAACGAATACGGTAGATAGAGATAAGTCTGTAGGATAAAAATGCATTGATGTGATGTTAAAATATAAATAAAAAAATACTAACACAATCTTACACTCCATCACTTCAAAATTCTAAAATACGTAAAGAATAACTTAAACCATAAACCTCTCCTTTTGTGTATCTGCTGGTATTTATACAACTTGTCTTTGATGAATTTTGAGAGCTCTGAAATTGCGTATGCTCATAAATATGCCGTACAGAGAACAGTCCGGATGCATTGTATGATAAAAGGAGGTATAGTTGATTGCCGACCTCTTTCCCTATACATTGGTTTCTTTTTATGTGCATATTGGGAATATTCTATAAACAGTATTTTAATTATCGTTCATTGCGTTATGTAAGGATGATACGGATTTTAGTTTTAAAGTGATACAAAACTCACCTAGATTTTCTGATCAACATCTCATGGAAAGGTATATATATTGTCTTACCTACCGTAATCGCTCTTTTATAAAAAAGATACACTTTCAATTGACTTATAAAACGAAATCGTATACATGGGCTTTGACCATTATCTTTATTATAATGCTATGATAAAGTTTGGAATCTATAAAATACATTTTACAACCTCGTATACCATCTTACAAAAATATTAAACAAACATATACAAGGAAAAACCAAATCATAGTTCGGTCGACAAGTAGAGATGACTATTGATCTTAAAATAAACATAAAATGATTGAAATTGACAAAACATAAAGACACAGATTTTGTATTCATAAAATATTGTAGATTATTCATAAAATAAATATTTTAAGGTTGCCTGATTGAAAACTGTAATTATTCTAAAGAAATTCCGAGACAGCTATACACAAAGTAGGTGAGTTCCTAGCATCAATTATTCCTAAATCAGTAGCTCCCAAACTGCTGGTAATTTAACAATTTATCGGGGATAATGGAGGGGTGACAGAGAAAAAAGTTAAAATTCTGAAAATCAAGAAAACATTCAGGTAGCTGGTATTTGGATTAATGTTAACTTAGTCTTAGAATGTAAACTTGTAAATTAAACCTATTTTAAGTGTGTAATAAAGTTAAACCAAATAACAATAAACATCAAAAACTAATATACAGTACTAGAAAAGAAAAAAAATATATATCTAAGTGTATGTGGTAAAAGTATTTTGACAAGTATGCTTTAGAACACAATTCACTCAGTAACCCTGATGACTCATCGATGTGTCCAGTACGCGTCACTCATTGCCTGAGGTTGCCTCTATTTCACACTGTCAGTTTCTATGCTAGCATCAGCCGAGGTAGACAAAACCTGGTATGTATGTGTACTGAAGTGTGCAGTATAGTTAGTATTTACCTACTATTACATCATTTCTATGCTGAATAAGCTCTTTTACTGCTTTCTAGAATGCCATGAAAAAAATAAAAAAAAGTTCACATTTTCACACTTTTTTATGAAGTTTTTCCTTTTCTTTTTCTGCAGATTAAACAATAAAATGTCTAAAAAGCGCACCTACTCTGACGCCTTTCTTCGCTATGGCTTTGTAAATTTACCTTCTATTGGAGACGATCGGCCACAATGTGTAGTATATCACAAAGTGTTGACAAATGAAAACCTCAAACCATCAAAAGTGCCATCCAAATCTTCACAATGAGGATCAGGCTTATTTTCAGCGCCGGGCTTTAGCCTTGAAGAATAACCAGTTCGGTTCAAAAGCTTCAAGCTGCTGTCGAAGCATCTTACTTTGTTGCATATAAAGTTGCCGAACAACCAAAGTGTAACACCAATGTAGAGAATCTGATTATGCCTTGTGTATACGAGATGGTGAGCAAGGTATCTGGGGAGGATCAAACGAAGAAACTGAGTGTTATATCTCTATCAAACAACACAATCAACTGACGAGTCGATGACATTGCATCAGATATTCTGTCCCAAGTTACAACAGAGATCAAGAAAAGCTCATATAGCAAATTCTCCTTGAAATTTGATGAATCGTGTGACGTAGCCAGTTGTGCTTTTCTCCTTGGGCCCGTCCTCCACCAGGACAAGATCAAAGAAGAGTTCCTATTATGCGAAGATCTGCTGACAACTTCGAAGGGAGAAGATATCTTGAATATCATCAACAGTTTCTTTACCACGAATGGATTGGATTGGAAAAGCGTTCAACAGGTAGGGAGAAATGTTTATATACAGTCTAGATTAGTATAAATACAACGAATTCCATGGCATATAGTCATATAGGTATATTTATTGTAAAAGTAGCTGTAGTGTAGCTAATATTTTATACATAATTCACAAAAAAGTATCGTGCCTGTCGTAGTGAAATACTAAAGTACCAAAATAAATTAAATTAAAACCATATAATTATAACGCAAAAGATAACTAAGAATGACTAACTAACAAAATCTATAATAGTTTTTCTGTTTTAGTCTAGGTCTCCGTCGATGGAGCACCGTCGATGATGGGTCGTAATCGTGGATTACGGGGCCTCATACAAGCTGTGAATCCAGAAAGTTCTGTAGATCACTGCATCATTCATCGGTACTCTCTTGGATCAAAAAGCGTGCCTGGTAATCTGATATTAGTGTTTGAAGATGTGTTTAAAATCGTCAATTTCATCAAGTCCACGGATGTGAATTCGCACATATTCAGGGAGCTGTGCAAGGAAATAGCAGAACAGTATCAAGTTCTGCTCTACCACACCGATGCTCGCTGGTTGTCACGAGGCAATGTTGTACGTCTAGACATTTAGCTCCAAACGGCTTTTCAGGAATTTCTGAAACAAGAAGAATCTCCTTTTGCTACCAAGTTCACTGATAAGGAGTGGCTTGCTCGACTTTGTTACTTGGCTGACATATTTGCGGAGCTGAACAGTGATAACCTGCAACTCCAGGACTGAAACACAACTGTTATTGATGTCCATCACTCTGCGACTGCATTTCTGGGAAAACTGAGACTCTGGATTCGACGCTTGGAGAAAGGAGTGATCGCTCAGTTTTCAAAGTTGGACCACTTAGATGAGGAGAATAGTTATGATACTGGATCACTTTTACAGACCATCAACAAAGAGATGAGCGACCATTTGAAGGGGCTTGAAACAAGCATGCAGCACTACTTTCCATAGAATGACTTAAAAACAGCCAGTCTTCAGTGGATCATTCATCCTTTTCATGTACCTGATGATGATTTCCCGGCAAAGGAGGAGTGGATCACAATGCGAGCAAATGAAGCCTTGAAAGTGAAATTCCAAAATCAAAATGCAGATTCCTTTTGAATTTCAAAACTAGCTGTTAAATACAAATGTTTACTCTTGTTCTGAGGTTGGCTTTTGTCAAATCATGGGGAAACGACGTTTGAAGAGTTGACAAATTTCCAAACTGTTGCAGATGATGGTGAACTGCTGAATAAAGCTTCTGTGCTAGTTCCCCAACTGTAACAGCATAATCTTCATCAAGTGCACCAGCAGAAAGTCAGGAAATAAACTCAACAGGACGACCTGAACGTGGTGCATCACTTAAGCTCCAGACAAATCCATCTTCATAAGAGTTTATTTTATTAATGGTCTGGCATGGTCGATCGCGTTAAGGCGTGTGCTCGTTATCCGAGGGTCGCGGGTTCGAGGCCGCGTGGCGCTAATGTGCTCGCCCTCCCAGCCGTTAGGGGATATAATGTGACGGTCAATCCCACTATTTGTTGGTAAAAGAGTAGCCCAAGTGTTGGCGGTGGGTGTTGATGACTAGCTGCCTTCCCTTTAGTTTTACACTTCTAAATTAGGGACGGCTAGCACAGATAGCCCTCGAGTAGCTTTCAACACAGATAGCTCTCGAGTAGCTTTCAAAACAAAACAAAATTTTATTAATGATCTGAAAAGTGGGGTTGGTTTAGTTTCTTTCATTTGTCTGGACAGGTGTATACACGTCGTAAAATATACTGTAGTCATTACAACCTTCTAAAAAGACAGAAATGATGATTTGCTTCTGTATTAAGTTTTGGGTCATTACTAATGCGATAACTTGATATAAATGAATTACTTTCCTTCTGAAGTGTTCAGTATTCGGCAAAGTAGCATGTCCTTTAATATCTCTCTCTGGTTTGATTCCATTTGTCAAGTTTAAAAGCTAGTTCTACCAAGCTTTTGTGTTTAATGATTTTTCGTATTTGTGTATGTTAGATACAAAGTACATTAATTTTATATGTAATAATTTTAAACATAATTTACAGGACATAAAATGCAAGCTCACGTTATTTAGAGCAATATTTTTTGTTCTATAATAATATAGTACCGGGCTTAAGTGTTGTAAATCGAGAAACTTACTTATCTAACCGAGGGACAATCACACATTGGACAAATTCGTGTGATATATAAAATTGAATGGTACAAATAGTGTTATTCTCGTTTAGAACAAGCGTAAGATGCTACCAAGATATTTGAAACTATCAATGTAGTCATAATGAAAATATCTCTAATTCACTAAAGCAGTGGCGACACCCACGTGCTCGGTAAGTCAGTCCCAGGTGTCCGCGAAGGTCAAAACAAACACATTATGTGTGTGTCCATTCTGTTCATTCCACCAGTATGATTCGTGACGTTATGATCCACTTGGCCATCATTCGCTGGGCTTATCACGTCACATCACTTGGCCTTAATATCTGTGCTGCAGGGAACTTCGTGCGCTTAGCAGTCGACTTGTTACTATAGTTATCGTGCGTCATTTCTAAATTTTCATTCCTAATCTTTCAATTCCTTCATACTTACTATGTCGAGCAAAGTCAAAGAACGAATTCGTACAGTGCAAATTCACGTGCATAATGGAACATGATGGGAGTCAACGTCCTCAATACATGATTTGCAATGTCAATTTGAGCAATTCTAGTCTAGCACAGGTAAAACAAAGAGAACTCATCCTAAAGCTGCATGGAGATGGGAAATAGAAGAATACAATGCTCAATGAATTGAACGTAAAAAGAGCCAGGTTCGATGAAAACGCTACTTTGTCTATTCTCGGCTTTGTATCCATCGACAAATTGATCCTCACAGCATCGTACGAAGTTTCGTACTTGATCGCAAAGCAGGGCAAAATACACTATTGGTGAAGCACTCGTAAAACTAACTGCGTTAAGATGGCGAATATCATACAGGTTAAAGCTGCTGAAAATAAGTTATCACAAATTTCTCTTTCAGAAGACACCATCAACAGCAGAATAGATGACATGAACGACGACATCTTGGCTCAAGTAGTTGCAAATGTGATTTGAAGCCTAGCAAAATTCAACCTTCAACTCAACCAGACCACTAACGTTTCCAATCTGAGACAGCTCGTTGTACGCGTGCGCTATGTGAAGGACGACGAGATAAGATATTTTTTTATTTTGTATGCTTCCTCTTACAACAACAACTAAGGTCGTCGACGCGAAGAAACTTGTGGATGACTTTTTCAGAGACAACGATCTTTCGAAGGATATGTTTTTTGCAGTTTGTTTGGACGGAGCTCCAGTCATGCTGTGACGAAACTCTTCTTTTTGTGCACTGGTAAAAGCCGATGCACCACACATCATTGTAATGCACTTTGTTCTGGAGAGGCATGCCATGGCAAGAAAAACCTTGCTTTCCAAAACTGGCAGTAGTTTTAAAAAATTGTTGTGAAATGTGTGAAATAGTGTCCTGAAGCACAGCATCTTCAAAGAGCCATGTAAGAAATGGGCTTTGAATTCAAGGTATTTTTGTACCATTCTAACGTTCGGTGGTTATCTCGGGGAAAGGTGCTGAATCGTGTTTTTGCCATGCGTGTGGAATTAGCCCTGTTTCTGCGAGAGCACCAACACTGTCACTCAGATTTCTTCGAAAAATCTGAGTTTATTCTTATTTTGTTGTACATAGCCGATATGTTCAATGCTTTCAGTCATCTCAATCAACAGATGCAGGGTGGTGAAGTCAACATAATCGAAACGGAAGAACACCTGAAGGCTTTTAAAAAAGCTATTGTTATAGACACAACGAACAGAGAATAGTAACTTTGCAAACTTTCCCTGCTGGACGATTGTGAGATCAAAGATGTGTCTGTAATTGGAGACATTTCTGTACCCAGGGAACTGAAACATGCAATTGTCATGCGCTTAGATGAGCTCGCAAAATATCTCGACGGATACTTCCCCACCAGAAATTCATTTCCAGCATGGGTGAGACAGCCGTTCACGTTTAGTGTTGCGACAACAGATGTCAATGATGAATACCTCGACGAAATCATTGAACTTCAGCAAAGCCAGGTTCAACAGAAACTTTTTAGAACAACAACGCTCTCAAATCGTAGCGTACCCTCTTATTGCTTATGAAACCCTTGAGATATTCACACCGTTTGTTACAACATATCTTTGAGAGCAATCCTTTTGGAGGATGGTAGACATAAAAAAGAAGAAAAGGAACAGACGTTATTGCGAAAATGATATAACAGTGGCAATTGCCAAGGTGAAGACGCGCATTTCTGAACTTGTCTCTAAAAGGCAACAGGAAATGTCACATTAATTTGCAGTAAATATTCATTGAGTTATGTCTTTGTTTTTGTGTGAAATTCGTGTTTTGTTGGTTTTGTTCTTTGAACACAGTGATATTATGTGCAAGTGATGCATTGTTCATTTTTTGCATTAGTAAGATGTCTTCTGATATTTTGAATTGAAAATATTTTATTTTTCTGATTACGAAGTGTTCAGTACCTCTAACAAGGTTAAGAACCACTGCACTTAGGTAAGTGGACATTTATCTCTGAGGTTTAGGATTCGTTCAAATCAGGAAATAGTGTAGATTCTCAATTGTAACCTCCTAGTACTAAACCATTGACTGTCAACAATACTGAATTTATATGCAATTTAATTAAAAAAATGAAATGGTATATTGTTTTAACAGTTTTTGTGTCAATATGAAAATGGTAAATTCACAATTTGTGAAGAAAATTTCGTGTCAATTATTTCATTTGAGGGTTTGTTCGAAGGCTATTATATCAATGTCATTTTAAAACGTTCATGAAGAAACAACTGAACAGAGATACAAACCAAATGAACTAGAAACGTTGTGGAAGAAATCATGAGAGTAGGGATACTGACATCATTTAATAATCATTTTATGGAATTTGTCATGAGAAATTTATAAAAATATAAATAAACTCACGTCTTAAATATCGTAAATGTAAATTTATCATACCAATACTTCATTATTACAGCTACTTTAGAAGCTATCGATACCCAAGTTCTCTGATGTTGTTGCATCTGATCAGGAACACTCTTATTCGAAAAAAGAACCTTCATGCACGTGTATTTGAAAGCTCAACGTCATAAGAATATGTAGTTATGCCATTGTCGTTCCTAAAAAAAAGAGAGAAACTCCTGTATTTGTTTATCTTAAATTAAATGTTTTTGGATCCAAAAAAAAAAAACAGTTTTAAACATCAATTAGTTTGTAAACATTCTTCAACATACAGTGTAGCTTCAGTTGTTTCCTGGTACTTTAGTTTTGTTGAACCGAAGAATCAAAAATGAAAACATTTTCAACTTTAATGCATGTAACTGTATTAAAATTACAGTTACATAGGAAGCTTCATGTTCATCTAAAACTTTTACCCCTTTAATGTCAGTTCATGAATGGTTAAATTTTCTTTATCATTATTTCGTATTGGTTAAACGACGCCGTTTCTTAAGATTCAGTGATGGGATTCAATTATTTTAACATCCGGTTATATGTCGCATTGCTCACCACAATTTTGTGTGATTAGAAATAACGACAAAAATATCTTACTCAGATAATTTAATGAGCATGCTTAAATATTTCCAAATTGCCACTTGATTATCATTAAAATCTTTATTCCTTCCACGCGTGAACCCTTTCTCATTAGCTGTGTGTATTTCCATATCTAAATTTGAATTGGAAAAGTGGGATTCTGTGAATCCAGTGGGAGGCTAATCAAATCAATTGTCATCAGGTTTGCCACATATACGACTGTAAGGCAGCTTCTTTCATCTGAATATATAATATTAATTATTGAAAACCCTTTTTCTGCTTCTGTGGAACTAAGAATACCACTATTTATAATATTTTTAGCCTTTTGTACAGTTCTTGAAATCTCATGATTATGGTAATTTCGAAGGACATTTCTCACATAGTCACAAAAATCATTAATGCTGATTTCGTGATAAAAAAACTTGTCATCAGGGTCTTTCCAAGGCAACAACTTTATCAGTACTCCGAAAATCGGGTTCAGGTATGTTTACCAGTTCATGAATTTTATTGTCATTTTCTTGTGCATTATTTGTTAATTTTAAGCGATCACAATCCACAATATTTCTCATCGCTATTTGAGTTTGATGATACATGGAGGATATCTCCAGAGATACCGAGTGTATTTTGAACGTGTGTGTGATGCTATATAGAGAACCATACAAGGTTTTACGTGTGTACAAACCCATGATTATAGGTTTCTAATGTTTTATAATTATTTGTCTTCCAATGTGAATGATGTAGATTCAGATAATAAATTTTCATTTTTTCTGTGGTTAAAATTCCAATGGTGATCTGCAAGCTACACAACTCTTTAATGAAATGTTGATGTATA
Source organism: Carcinoscorpius rotundicauda (assembly GCA_011833715.1). Lineage (NCBI taxonomy): Eukaryota > Metazoa > Arthropoda > Merostomata > Xiphosura > Limulidae > Carcinoscorpius > Carcinoscorpius rotundicauda. Next base: position 17,482,675 of record CM022401.1, on the reverse strand, counting down.
GGAGACAGTAAACTACATTTCCAATGATTAACAGTATGATTACAGATTCGACATCAACCAGCATTCATGACATTTAGATGAATTTATAAGCTATAAACTTAAGCTATATGCTAAGAACTTAATTATTTGTTCTACTAAAATCAGATGACTACACAAAAAGAGAGTTATTTGTGAGTGGAGACAAACCGAAGAAATTCGTTCAGGTTTCATAAAACCTCATCCTATAAATGAACTGTTGTCACAACTTGTCCATTTCGTAAAATTAGTGTTTCTGAGTTTCGAACATCATTAGAGAAGTGCAATGTTTATTGTATTAACGCAGTGTATCCCAAACCTTTTCGGTTCATGTCGTCCTTCATATCTCAGCAATTTTTTTCAAGGCGCTCCTTGGAAAAAAATAGAAAACCTAACAGTTCCATTTGTTAAGTATTTATGTCCTAACAACTTAGGCCCGGCATGGCCAAGCGTGTTAAGGCATGAGACTCGTAATCTGAGGGTCTCGGGTTCGCATCTCCAACGCGCCAAATATGCTCGCCCTTTCAGCCGTGGAGGCGTAATAATATAACGGTCAATCCCACTATTCGTTGGTAGAAGAGTAGCCCTAGAGTTGGCGGTGGTGGGGTGATGACTAGCTGCTTTCCCTCTAGTCTTACACTGCTAAATTAAGGACGGCTAGCACAGATAGCCCTCGAGTAGCGAAATTCAAAAACATACCTAACAACTTATTAGCCGTTTGAAAGAATAATACACGTAAATTGAAAGTAAAAAAACAATATTTTTATTTAATTTTTAAATAACCACAATTACTGATGGGATGTGTGCTGCTGTTGGACACTGCACGGCTTTTCAAACCTTGGAATCAGAATGGACACTGCCATCCTCATTTCATGTTCCACGTTCATTTTCGCGTGGCACTTGCTTTTCATCACTGCAATTACCGAAAATCCAGTTTCTCAGAGATATGACGTCGGAAATGAAATTGGAATTCGTTGAGCTTTGGCATCGGGCAGCGGATATTCATCTTTTACTGATATCCAAAACTCAATTAGTTTCATACTGCAGAATTTTGTTTTTAAAGCTTTTTCACAAGTCGCTTCAATAAGATTTTCTTCTTCTACAGAGGTAAATTCAGATGGGGCCTTAGCCTTGAATGGGTCTTAGATCCATACAAACTTCTCCATATCTTTTGGAAAGTAATTTTCAAACAAGTCGCTGAGCTGTGTTAGGTGCTCTTCTAAAAAAAAAAAATTTTGTGGGTCAAATCAACTTCGTTGGGTGTAACAAACTGCTGCAACAGAGGGAAACGGTCTTTGCCACCATCTTTATTCATTTTTCTTCTCGATGGTTGTTACCTTTCTCTAAAAGCTAAAACCTTCCCTGTAAATTTCAGAATGTGCGTATTGCTTCCCTGCAGAAAGAGTTTCCATCCATTAAGTTTATCGAAGAAATCACACAGGTATTCTGATTTTATGCCATCCTCCATAACAGCCGGACATAGAGCGACTGCCAACACTATTGACGCCAACGCACTTATTCCAGTCCAAGTTGTTTTCACACATAAAAGTGTCAAGGATCTCAAACAGATCTGGAGCCTTTGTACTTGTAGTGATACTTTTACAAAAGAGGTCTTTCACAATTTTGTCACTATCCACGAACCGTATGTAGCAACTCCTTGTTATTATTCGTCGCTTCATCTAGCTGTAACCCAATTCCTTTCCTTTCATTTTTTTCAGTTAGTTTATCATTGAGGCCTTAAGCCATGTGAAGGAGTTTACGACTGACAGTATTGTTGAATAAAGGCACCTTTGAAAGCAGTCTTCCTGCAGTTTCACCAACCATAATGTTCATCATATTTACTGCAGCTGGTAAAATTAGTTGTTTGTTTGCTCCTCTACATAAAAATTTTTAAAATCAAAACCAGCCGTTTTTACATATATATTTCTCTACAAGTGGGTTTACTCATCATCACTGCATTAACGTTTATTTCACCTAAAAATTACATCTAGTAATAATCAATACTGAGTGTAATGTACTTGAGTTCCCTTTAATATGTGTTTCATACGAGAGTCCTGGAACAGGTTTATCTTGCTAAATATTCTACATTTCACATACATAAAAATTAAATGTAGGTTAGAAAAATTAAATTAAAAATTATATTATTCGTGTTGCGTTTTCATCATAATATGAAATTCAAGTTAGCGTTACGGATGGTAGAAAATTAAGAAATCACGAAATATACTTATTTGATATATTTCATCAGACTGTGAATCCGAGAAGTTATGGCTCATGTCTCGCTGCTGGATAAATTTGCTTTAGTGCTGTAAGAGCGTCGGTTTAATATTTATATTCAGTTGGATAAGAATAATCTGTGAGTTGGTAGTAAGTGTTGTTCACTTGTTGGTACTCTTCATTAGGTTATATATTTATGTGAGTCTCAGGTACAATACTGATCTCACCCTCCCTGCTGCATTAATAATTAAGTTTCACTGTTTAAATGTTGAACAGTATACAAAAGAGGGCGTTGATTTCACATAAAGTCAAGATATGGAATAAATGCTCCGATCAAGGCCATGTCCATTTACGTTCATTGTTCACATTGGTATTTACAGTACCATATATTCCAATGTCTTTTGATTATGCATTTTGCATTTTAGGTATTTACATGAATACTCTCAGGATACACAAAAATGATAAATTTGGTAAGTCGAGCGGTAGGGGGCTGATTACTAAACCTATAATATATATTAGGGGTGAGAGGTATTTAGGCTTTCATTAGTTGCTTTTTCCCTACTCTATGAGATCAAAATTAACACCTTCATGTGCAGATAGTTCTTTGTGCATTTTTATCCAAAATTCTTTGAGAAACGTAATAACAAAAAAATAGAACAACAAGAAAAAACATTAGAGCACATATTATCCAATAGCATATTCAATAAAAACTGAGCAAATAATATACTATCAATAACATTAATAACATCAAAATGAAATGCAAATGCTGACATTGTAATAATTTTTTTATGATATTGTTTGTTTGTTTGTCTTTTAATTTCGCGCAAAGCCATACGAAAGATATCTGCGTTTACCGTCCCTAATTTTGCAGTTTAAGACGAGATGGAAGGCAGCAAGTCATCACCACCCATCGGCAACACTTGAGATATTCTTTTACCAACGAAGAGTGGGATTGATTGTCACATTATAAGAAACAGTAGTGGAAATTACAGTGTTCTCTGTTGAAATAAATACCAAAAGTAAGGTAAAAATATCTGTGTAACAACACATTTTAGGGTTTTTTTAATTATTTTTGGCCAAAAGCTACAATATAAACTATTTGAACTCTGTTGAATTGGACCACATATTGTATCATTTGAATCTGAAAAAGGATTTGCTCCATACACAGGTTTCAAGAGACGTGTTTGCTTCAAAATATGCCTAATAAATATGGAATCATAAATACATCACACTATTTATCTGTAGTTCGTAAATTTATTGTTTTTATAAACTTTCCATTTATTCCTTTTCAGGGTGAGTAATTATGTCATGTTTATTCCTTGAAACAATACAACACAACATACTTTCTCTCAGTAGCCCATTAGAGACTTCATTTTTTCTCGGGTTTATTTCTGTTAACCAGTGATAAAATAAATCTTTTGGAATATGATATGAAAATAATTTAATCCTACTTCTTGATGATTTGTGGCTGTATTACAACAACTAGAAGTAACTAGAAAATAATGAAGCGAAGAAACGTAAAACGTATCTTTAAGAAACAATTTCACTTTGTATCAGACAACAAAAGTTTTGAAGCGTTTACTGAGCACTTATTTCCTTGTTATAACGAGTTCAGTGTATTTATATATAAGACGAACTATGTCAGAGATATTTATAATACAATGATTGTAAGAGTGCGGTTCATGAAATCTTTTTACCTCGCGCAGGTTCTTTGGTGTTGATAAAGTCCAGACTGAGTCAGTTTTGATTGATATCTAAACAGTCTTTCTCTTTTATGTATTCCAGAAACCTCATCTGTTGATGGAATCCTACACTGTTCTCCTAACTATTAGCCTACTTTCAGAAGATCTGGAAAGGCTTACCCAGTTATTTTACCAGGATGCTTTACGCGAAATGATCGATTCGTTGGCGCGAAACTAATTTGTAAATGCCACAACAGAGGAAGATATCAGATTTAGGCTGAATTATACACACGTAAAGGATATTCTTCAGTTGTTAGATGAACTTCAAACCATAAAGTTGTAGATAAACTTTTGAAGGTAACATATAGAAATAGTGAGCTGAAAAGATTATTTAATACTAAAATATCATTTTTTCTTTATGTTTGTCTATAACAGTGGTTCTTAACCTTGTTGGAGGTACTGAACCCCGAAAGTTTCGTACTTGCAATCAGTGAACCCTTCGTAATTGGAAAAATAAAACATGACTTTTTCAAATTAAAACATAAGTAGATATCTTATTAGTGCACAACATGAGCAATGCATCAGTTGCACATAATATTACTGTGTTAAAAGAATAAAAGCAACAAAACATGAATTTTAAACAAAAACAAAACTCAATGAATATTTACAGCAAATCAATGTGACTTTTGTTGTTGCCTTTTAAAGACAACTTCAGAAATGCGAGGCTTCACCTTGGTAAGTGCCACTCTTGTATCATTTTCGCAACAAAGTCTGTTCCTTTTTTTTCGTATTTATGTCTACCATCCTCGAAAATAATTGCTCGCAAAGATACGTTGTAACAAAAGGTATGAGTATCTCAAGAGCTTTATTACCAGTAAGAGTGTACGCTACGATTTGATAACACCAAAACGTTGAGTGCGTTGTTGTTCTGAAAAGTTTCTGTTGAACTTGGCTCTGCTGAAGTTCAATAATTTCGTTGAGGTATTCATCATTTACATCTGTTGTCGCAACACTAAACGTGAACGGCTGTCTTACCCATGCTGGATATGACTCTCTGGTGGGGATGTATCCGACGAGAGAATTTGTGAGCTCATCTAAGTGCATGGCAATCGCTTGCTTCAGTTTCCCGGGTACAGAAATAACTCCAATTGTAGCTTCTTTTGAAAAGCCTTCAGCTTTTTTCCGCTTCGACGATGTTGACTCCACCACCCTATATCTGTTGATTCAGATGATTGAAAGCATTGAAGATATCGGTCATGTTCGACAAAATGAGAATGGACTCAGATTTTTCGTAGCAATCTGCATGGCAATGTTGGTGCTCTCGCAAAAACAGGGCTAATTCCACATGCATGGCAAAACACGATTCAGCACCACCAATGAATTCACTCTAGTTTTCCTAAGACAAACTCCACAAGTGACAGCACATCAAGTGATGACAAGAGGCCATTCCATTGTAAATCATAAATATTGTAAAATAGCCACCAGAGGACTGATGAATATAAAGTTTTAGTGTATTTTTTGCATTATGATTATTCAAGAGTTTTTACAAACCAGAAAGATGACAATGTTGTAAGCTGTGTTTAAAATATTTTAATTTAGTTCTGTGCTAGAAGGAACTGCTAATCATGTAGATCTAATTATCACAACATTTATCTTAAGTACAAAAGTACTTGACTTTTTTACCGTCACATTATAATGTTTTCACGGCTGAAAGGGTGAGTATGTTTGGTGTGAGGGTCAATCGCATTATTCGTTGGTAAAAATGGTACTCAAGAGTTGGCAGTGGGTGGTGATGACTAACTAGCTAAATTAGGGAGGGCTAGAGCAGATATCCCTCGAGGATTGTTGTTGTTGTTGTTTTGAATTAAGCACAAAGCTACACATTGGGCTATATGTGCTCTGCCCACCACGGGTATCGAAATCCGGATTTTAGCGTCTAAGTCCGCAGACATACCGCTGAGCCCCTAGGGGGCAGCCCTCGAGGAGCTCTGCGCAAAAGTCAAAAACAGACAATGTGTTGGGTCGAAAAAATTAAATGCATTTTTATTATGTAAACGTTACAAACTATAGATTTTTGTTTTCTAAAAATTCATAGAAAGGATTTAAACATAAAAAGGCTTCATCTTCAATTTCTCTTATGGATTTTATGCACACCATTTTGTTATGAATATGAATTACTTACTACTATTGTAATGTGTTCTATTATTGAACAGGTTCTTCTGGACTTTCCAATAAAAAATTTAAGTCCAGTCCGAGTAACAACAACCAATTGGCGTATTTCTTTTACAACGTTTTTCAGGGTGTATTCTTTTTGACATAAGTTGTAGGCCTGTGTTCATAAATTTATGATTAACTTACTCCTATAAATACACGGCTAATTAATCAACTAACCGAAACTACGTAACAATTCGCAAACAATAACCTTTTTACAATGAGTTAAACCCTCGTACTAAATAGCATTAATTTCATTGATTGATTATTCGTATGTGTAAATAATGAACCTTTGTACTTACGATAAATGCTGTCGATAATTATATCATCATGATTATCAGCTCCTCCTGGCAAAGAACTAAATTAAAATATTTAAAATACAGCTTACATTGTCATCTTTTACGAATCGAGTGCCTTGATCACCTGGCCATTTCGGGCAACCACAGACCTGAAATATTTGTATGTGTATCACGTAACAAAGATAAATTTCTTAGAATATGCAATACAGAGTTAAAGTAATCGGTGATAAAATATATTAACTTTATAAACTGAGGCTTAACTGTAAATAAATAAAACTTTTTATTTTATTCATTTAACAGGTAAGGCATGTATCGAAATCACTTCTTTGATAATTTATTATCATTATCTTTACTGTACATTTGTTTTCACTCTGAGTTAACAAATTTACTCTTTAATGTTAAAAATTATCACTTTAATGTTCACAAATTCACTCTTTGAATTTAAGAAAAGTGAAAAATTTACTCAAACCTTTTTATTAAAAAAAATCACTTTGATGTTAACATTTTTTCACTTTGAACTTAAAACCCTGTAAGAAAATTATTTACTTATATCTTAATATTTATTTAAATTTTAAAAAAGTTTTATTCTAGATTTTTTAAACTGAAAAGACTTTGATGAAGTCCTCAAAACTATGTTAGCGTAACAAATGTGCTTATATATATAAGGCATCCAGCCTATCTTGTCACATTGTCGTTCTGTTGGGATATTTAATATTCTTGAGTTGAGAAAATAAACGCACAGCTGTGTAGTTTGTGACCATTAATGTTAAAAATATACGCAATGCAATGTCTACGCTTGAAAACTCACACTCAGTTTTAACTTCTGAAACTATTTTATAAAGTTCATCATGACTGAATCTGGTTCATACAGTTTTTGTTGTACTGAACTTATTGCTCACGTATGAGTGAAACCGATGAAGTTCGGCAGAGAGATTATTGTCCAAGTCCTCTGGGTAAACATTAATAAGCTTTTGGAAACACTGAGAGTATCTTTCAGTTTCAGAAGATTAAGTGACGTCATTTGACAAATCACTTAGGAAAGAAAATCTGTTTGTACACCTCTCTTCTTCTTCTCATCTCGGTTTCTAGTTTGTCAACAATTGTGTAGAAGGTGGTGATACGAAATTTATCTCTGGCATTCAGATCTACTTCTTGGACATCTCCGTCATAGAGTACCTTCTTTGTGACATGACACGTTTGCGAGTTTGAGCTGCATTGTAATCAACATCTGGTAGTATATCCTTTGCAACTGTTTCAAATCTTTCAAAGTCATCCCTTAAAATGCGTAGTTGGTCAACTAATGACTAGTACAGATCTACACGTGTTTTTAAGTTCACATCCTGACTTTGCAGAACTTGACTTGCTTTATGAAACATTTGCAAAATCTCATTCCACATGATCAACACAAAAACAAACTCTAACTCTTGCATCTTATTTGTAATATTATCTGCTTCTCTTCTAGTGTCTCCCTTAAGTAACAGGTCTTCAACTAGACATTCTAAAGTTTCCAAAATCTTAAAGAAAGACCTAAAAATTGCTGTTGTTGCCATAGCATGTACCTTCAATGTTGTTTCAGAAAGGGATTTTATCACCTTTTCATTTACAAAACAAGCTTTAAGAATTTTCTACCGGCTGGTTGGGGCTGAAAAAACGTATAGAGCAAGTGCATTGCAGAGAAAAATTAACTGCCACTTGACAACAGTAAACAGCACTTTGGCTTACCAGATATAGTGAATGTGTTGCACAAGGCATATGTATGGCTAACTTATTTTCTTCTAAAATCTTTTGTTGCATCTCATTATAACGCCCAGACATGTAAGAAGCATTGTTGTAAGACTGACTCCCACATTTTGAAAAACAACTTTGCAGACTTCACATAAGTACTGCAATACCCGGTTAGCCATTTCCTCACCAGTGTGGATTTTCTGTTCCAGAAAAATTATAAAGCGTTCATCAGGCTACCCATCTTTTAAGCATCGAAGTAAAACACTTAACTGATCTATATGTGACAGATTTGGAGTCGAAGCAACTGAAAAGCTAAAATAACCAGAAGAATTTATTTCATCAACAATGAACGCATGGACCTACTGAGCCATTGGTTCAATGAATTCTTCACAGGTGGTTTGGAACAAGTAAGCAGAATTTCCTTTTTCCAGAATTTCCATATTTCGATATGTTCCCTGCTAAGAATAGATGAAACTGACTTATAAGCTCAAGCAGCCCTAAAAAATTCCCATTCTGCGGTGAACCAAAATTTTCATCTGTTTCTCGAAAAGACAGACCACGTTCAGATGACGTACGAATAACGGCTATTATACGTTCCAAGACATGTTCTCATTAATTTCACTCTTCTTTAATTTGTTTTTCCAACTCTTCTCGCAAGCCTGAACTTTGTATGCGAGTTAACCATGTTAGCATAGTCTTGGTGAGTAGTGCTTCTTTCATGATGATCAATAACAATAGTATTTCGCCAGTCACTGAACCCTTGTCTTTCAACAAACCGCGAGGAAAATTTAGTGATTAAAACTTTACAAACAAAGCAGTAAATTGACCCTGTTGATGGTGAATACAATAACCACTCTCTCTTGTAGTGTTCACCATTGGCCTTTACCCCAAATAAAAGTTTTTGTGAACAGTATCTCGTTGGTTTGCTACTATTGAAAGTCCGTCATATTTGTCAAATGGCCCATTGTGATGTTGACAGTTAGTGGATCCATAATCAATCGAATAAGTTACATCAGCAGCAGAGAAATCGAGCCACAACCCTGGATCTTTTGCTTTAGTTTCTTCATCTTTTGTAGATTGAAGCATGTTATCATAGTCCAGTAGATTTACATTTTCAGCAATTATTTTGACTTCAGACTGTTTTGTAGAGCAGCTTGCATAAACTTTAACACTAGAGATATCAGAAGAATATACAGGAAAAGTGAGATCAATTGTGAGATATGTGCCAGTTGAGCCAGCCTGTGACACCTCAATGTCATCATGATGGCTTAACCTTGAAGTAGACAAAGTGGTACTTGTAGGTGTGGAACTTGGTTTAATTTCAATCTTGTCAGAGTCAGATGCAGTACAAGTGACTTTTGATGGCGAAGATGGGTTTTGATTTGGAAAATCATGTTGTGTTAGTTGAGTCAAAAAAAAAAGCTTTCCAGTCTTGGCCACTATCCAAAGTCTTTTGTGCACCACTTAAATAAACTCGCTTCATCTTGCAAACTGAAAGATACAGAAAAAAATACTGCAAAGGAATTTGGATCATATACAGCTATAATGATTAGAAAAACACTGAAATTTATAGAGAAAAACGTTTGTAAGACAGTCAAAGATACCTAACTCTATGTTTACATTTAGACGAAGAATTTCTGAAATTTATCCTAGTACCTTGGTCCATCAGCACACAAACATGAATTCATAAATACCTTTATTGATTTACTGCATTATGATTGGTTAAAAACTGGCTTCAGTCCATTTTAGGAGAATTAGTTTCAGTCATCGCAAAAGTTTCATTAGGTTGTTGCTATTGTAGCTGTGTGCAAGAAGCAATGTCAATGGTGATATGCAAATCCATTGTAAGCCATAAAATATTCCAAAACAATTTGTGGTCAATAACACATACTATAGTAGCCTTTATACACAGTGAAAATTTGTATTGGTATACACACATAACATATAATCAACTGTAAAGTGAACTACCAAACACTGGGTTAGGTATAAGCAAGAGTACCTTAATCCTGATCAAATATCTGAAGAATAAGTTGTAACCTCAAACTGAGCTCAGTTTTGACCTTTAAATGAGTCAACAAACTACACATCAACAAAATAGGCATATATCTGAAACTTCTTCTGCATACCTGGATGCAAAGGCAAATTCAAAACGACGGCCTTAAATTGGGAATAGTCCACTTCATTATTCCAAGGTACAGTATTGTTTCCACTCTACTTACACCAAATTAGTTACAGTATTTAGGCCTAACGTTATTGTCACTCAGTTCTCAGAAAACAACACTAACGTTAAACTTAATATTCAGTAGTAACCTTGCTCACATGCACTTGTTCAGACAATCCTAAAGTGATGTTGATTGGTCGGTTCCTTTCCGTATCTTTGTATGATCACGGTGCCACAGTACTGTGCTACTACTAGTAGTATAGTGTATACACAACAACGTTAAGAATAATGTTGTCGTTAATGTCGGATTCTTACGAAATATAACCCTAAAAGATCGAATTATCGCTTTTAGACTGCACAAATCACATCAATAATGCAATACAATACTAATGCAAATAAAATTAAAACAAACGAGACAATAACGTACGAAAACAGAAGCCGATAAAAACCATAAAACTCGCCAAGTCTTTGTACACACCTGTCATCATTTCGTTTGATTTATGTTTCTGTGGTATTGTACTCATATTTTTCAGTAGACATGACTGAATAGATCATTAAAGGTAAAACAAAAGTTCCACTGCTATAATTTCTCATAAGTAGCCACAACAGAAGAAATGATTGAGAAAAGTTTTCATCTTCATAACATACGATCATCTTTAACCTGAAGTTTTATCAACATTTTGTACAACTCTAGTAATCTTTCGCGAATAAACTTCTTAATTAGAAACATAGTTTAGTAGTTTCTCGAAACTTTAGTCACTCACAGAAGTAAAGAACACGTTTTTTAATTAATGCAGAGTAAAGTCTAACACGGCAAAGTTAAGGATAAGGACAATTACAAAGAAATCGACTAAAGTTACTAAGTAGAGTAGCTGAATAACTTATCAGAAAAAATATAATGAATTATGATATTTCTTACAATTTTATTTAATATCTATGTACATAAATAGACAATTGTTTTTCTTTCTGTCACGTTCATTGTCTCTTGAATATCTAATCGTAGACAAAATATATCATTACACTACTTATTAAAAGGGAATATTCCAGTAAAATTATTCATTTCTTGCAATTCGTAAAATTTCGCATCGGTATCAATACATTTTCATCTTTGTTTTCATGTATTGAACAGCAAATCTAAGAAAAATCAAACAAAAATATTTCATTTCTGAGAGAATTTAACAAGAAAAACATTTATTCGTCGTCTATCGATTAGCCAAGCGTGTCAAGGCGTGCGACTCGTCGTCTGAGAATCTGTTTGTTTTGTTTATTTTTTGGAAATTCGCACAAAGCTACTCGAGGGCTATCTGTGCTAGCCGTCCCTAATTTTGCAGTGTAAGACTAGAGGGAAGGCAGCTAGTCATCACCACCCACCGCCAACTCTTGGGATACTCTTTTACCAACGAATAGTGGGATTGACCGTAACATTATACACCCCCACGGCTGGGAGGGCGAGCATGTTTTAGCGCGACGCGACCCTCAGATTACGAGTGCACGCCTTAACGCGCTCGGCCATGCCAGGCCTTCGTCTGAGAATCACGAATTCAAATCCCCGTCGCAACAAACATGCCCGCTCTTTTAGCCGTGGGGCGTTATAATTTGACGGTCAATCCAACTATTCGTTAGTAAAAGAGTAGCCCAAGAGTTGGCAGTGGGTGGTGATGACAAGTTGCCTTCCCTCTTGTCTTACACTTTAAAATTAGGGATATCAATATGCATTCATAACATCAAGACCGAAAAAGTTTTGCTAACAGTGCACTAAAGTTATTCCTTTTTTCTTAAAAAGAAACATAATATAGTTTTATTACTGAAAACAAAACACATGAAATGCCAGAAAACGATTATAAACGTTCCTCTAAACGACAGTATGGCGTATAAAGTCTGATCCAAGAAATTGAAATCATTGCATATGTGATATTTATTAATCACTATTTTTACAAAAAAAAATATTGCTCATTTGTTTCAACGGGTATCAGCTAGACATTCTATAATAGAAATAATTACAGAGTGACACATATTAAAAATACGAAATTCATTCAAACATTGTAGTTTATTTTATGAGATAGGAAATCAAGAAATCAAGCTTCCTCATTTATAGTTCTGATCCAAAACTAAGCCACGTTCTATAACACACAAGAAGACATGACAGTGAACACAGTAAAAAAAATGTGTCATAAAACTAGCGATTAATTAATTGAATAAACATGGGGACAGTTTTGAAACGGTATGTCAGAATAAAAACAAAATAATTAAATAGGACCGCTTCATTTATTTTACTTTTATTAAGATCTATGAAGTGACACAGACCTGCATTAAAACCACGTTCGAAATAAAGTTGAACATGGAATACAACAGGAGTCTGTCTGTTCTACCATTTGCTGGTTATAGATTAAAATGTAACTAAAATACATTTAACTATTGTGTAATAGGTAAAAAAGGTTGTTTTTCTTAAGACTAGTAAATTATTCGTCAGAGCCCTTCTTGTTTCATACATTTCTATAAATTCGAATGCTTGGTCTAAATGGTGGTGTTCAGAAACATCTAGGCCCGGCATGGCCAGATGGGTTAAGGCTCGCAATGTGACGGTCGTGGGTTCGCATCCTCGTAGCACCAAACATGGTCGCCTTTTCAGCCGTGGGGGTGTTATAATGTGACAATAATCCCACTATTCGTTGGTAAAAGAGTAGACCAAGAGTTAGCGGTGTGTTGTGATGACTAGCTGCCTTCCTTCTAGTCTTACACCACTAAATTAGGAACGGCTAGCACAGATAGCCCTCGAGGAGCTTTGCGCGAAATTCAAAAACAGACAAACAAACATAAACATCTTCGATTACAACGTACAACATAAGCTGTGCGCGTTATTTCTTCTTCTAAGCGCCGCTATATAACAGCAAGAAAAATACAACAGCGCTAGTGTTGAAGTTATATATTTACAAATGTAGTGGCACTGTTGCTGAAACTGCTTTTGAAACCGCCCCTTTACAACAACTTTAAAGTCAATCCTTATCATTCACGTACTTATCAAGCTTTGTCTTAAATTCACTTAAATTTACTACCTCCACAACATTTGAAAGTAATCCATTCCAAAGGCCAAGAATCCTGTTAGAAAAATAAAACCTCAGCTGAAGATGACTCTTACCCTGCCAAAAATTTTATTTGAATCCCCTAATTCTACTATTCTCACTGTTAAATATGAAAAAAATGATTAATTCACTTTACAGTCTTAACACTACACTTAGGTCCCAAATAACTCTTTTCTTTTTCAAGAGAAAAATAATTTGAGAGATTTCAACCTTTTTAAAATGACAAACCTTAATCCCAGGCATCATCTCAGTAATTCTTCTCTGAATCATTTCTTGCAATTCAATCGCTTTCCTAAGGTAAGGAACTCAAGAATGGATATTGTATTCCAAATGTGGTCGAGTCAGTGATCTGTACGATAAAATTATAACATCTTTAGGTTTATATTTAATATTTCTGTGGATAATACCTAAAATACTATTTGTCCTACCACTAGCAACAGCACTCTGCTCGGATGACTTTAGAAACTGATCCTCCATAACAGTTTTGGTTATTCCCATCCAAATAATATTTATAATTCAAATTATGATAATCCACATGTGTTATCTTGTATTTATTACAATTAAAATCAATTTGCTATTTATTCGCCCAGCCACTAAACGATCTAATTTTATTTGTAAATCAGCTACATCCTGTTCACAGCTAACAAAACTCAAGATATTAATATTATCCGTAAATTTAAGTAATTTATTGACCATTCCTTCATTTATGTCACTGGTGTACACCAAAAAAGAACAGAAAACCAAAGATTGAGTCTTGATGGGCCTATTTGTGACATTACTTCAGTTTGACTGAATTTCATTGGTAACAACCCTCTGGTTTCTTCCATCTTACCACTCTTCTATTCATTTTGTTAACTTATTTCTCAGAGCTTATCAAATGCTGCTTGAAAAATCCAAATACACTACATTTACAGTTTGTGTATATTACCTTCAACTACACGTGTAGTAATTTTTTCAATGAATGTCAAAACATTTGTAAAGCAAGATTTTCACTTAGTGAAACCATATAAACTATTCAATGGAATCCTAAACTTCGTTAAATGGCTTTGTAAGCCATCACTTGTTAAACTTTCCACAACTGATGTAAGACTATAAGGCTTATAATTACAGTACCAATTTTTACCACTATCCTTGAAGAGAAGTTACATTATGTAACATACTATTCCCTTGTACCTGACCACTATTCAAAGACTTGAAAAAATAGTAGCCTTACACATTCAATAGTTCACCTCATTCAAAACATAAAAAAACCTATAGAAATATTATCTGGCCGAGGAGATTTATCATTATTTGAACTTTCAAAATTTTTCTTAATCATTTCAAAATTAATTTGGTGTTCTTATTTTATCTTGTTTCCATTTATCAACTGTTCAAGGTTTGGAATACTCCCGAAACCTTCGTTAGTAGAGGCCGAAGAAAAATTTAAGAAGAAAGCCATCACATAATCATCACATATTAGTCTTCTTTTATCATTCCTCAAGAGCCCTACCTCATTATAATATTTAATTTTTTTCTTAAAATATATAAAGAAGACTTTATTGTTAATGTTTACATTGCCAGCCAATCTTTTCTCGTGCATTCTCTTTGATGTCCTAATTTTCTGTTTTACCAACTCTCTTCATCTTCTAAATCTTCTGTCATACAAATCAATTTATATTTGTAATGCTTTTTAAGAATTTTATTACTTAAACTTTTGTGAACTAGCCTTTTTTTTTACTTGTAGCTACCATTTTTTTCTGTGAGGAATTATTACCTTGAATATTTAAAAAAAATATCTTGAAAAATTTCTACATCTAATCAATGTTCCCAAATAACTTAGCTGTCTAATTTAGAACAGGTAATTTTTGTCGTATCTCTTCAAAATTTTAAATTTTTCTTCACAAAAATATTATTCCTTATCTCTACATGCAACAAAACATTGAACCTAATAGAGCAATATTCATTGCACCCACATGGTCTCCAGATTTCATCCTTTCAATCATTTTTATATTTAAAGTTAACAATACATCTAAAATAGCATTGTTTTTGGTAAATTCCTTTACAAACTAGTAAAGAAAGCCATCTTGAAATATTTTCAAGAACCTTTCTTCTTCGTGGCTTGACTCCAGCATTTCCCTATTGATATGCCTGAAATTAAAATCATCAATAATTATGACTTTATTTATTAACAGCTGAAATCTTAGTCTCATTGTAAAGTTTCTCATTAATTTCATCAGTGTAATTTGGCGTTATGTAATAAATTCATACTGAAATCATTTTCCTTTTAAATCGATTAATAGAAATGAAAATCATTTGGTGGTGAATAATAAATTCACACTAATTTTTTTTTCCTTTTATATCGATAAAATGAAATCAAAATGGAGTCAGTCTGTTTGATGTTGTATTTAATATTCTCAGTATCAGTAGGATATAACACATTTTATATATAAAGCCGTTTTTTCCAATTTTTCAACACTCTACTGTTATTATATAGTCTGTAACCATGTATTTCAAAGAAACCTCTGTCATTAAAATCATCTATATTTAACCAAATTTCAGTTATTCCCATTATGTTAAAACCCTCTATTCATACCAGTGCTTTAAATTTATCACTTATTTTTTTATTTTTTAAGCATTGCAACTGCAAAAATTTAGCCTATCCTTATAACAACTTATATACTCATTTCCTGTGTCAAACTTTTCTCTGCCTTTTATTCTGTTTACATTTAAATTTTCCTGGCTCTCCCCAGTGCTTAATCCGAGGATAAAACTTTTTTTTACAATAAAATTACTTGCATAAGCAAACAAGCCAAATGTAAATCATGCACTCCAAAAAGTTCACTTCTTCCCCAGAACTGTTCATCCTTCCATTCTAACCTAAGCCTACCCCTTAGTAGTATAATCTTATTCTTTTCTTCATATTTTGCAATATGGACTGTTCTATCCATACACCTTGTCAAGGGATCACCTATAACCTTCTTATCATCCATGTCCTTCTCTAACCCTTCTGTTTTCTTTCCCATTAATAGTTCCTCACCTGCAGAAGCCAAGGGCTAAAATTCGTTACTCAACAGAATAGTCTCATTACATAACTAAAGAAACTATTTTCCACTCCAACTGTATTTTTTCTGGCATCCTAAAAGTCATTGTTAGCAGATGTATTCTTTACATGCAAAAGCTTAAGCTTTTAAAATCCTGCTTCCGCTTTCCACAGTCTTCTGTTTATCTGTTGCTTCTAGTTTCATTATAATAGCCTCATATTAATTCTTCAACTTACAAATTCTACATCAAAATGGTGCATCTTAATTTCTGGCTGGTACTTTAAAGGAAGCTGTGATGAATGGAAGAAAAGAGAATATGACCATTCGGTTATAACTCGGTAAAACGTGGAAAATGGGGTATTTTAAAGAGAAACAGTGCTAAATTTATTATATCTTTGTTGTAGTATATGTGATGTTTTATAAATAAAATAGGTGTAATGATTTGTGTAAATTCTTTTAAACTTCGTGTTGTTTGCATTTTGAAGCATTTATACCAATTTTTTTCTCAAGCGCTCAGATAAATTCGAATAAGCTTATTATATTTATATGAAAAATTTTCAATCTACTTGAATTGAGAATGTCGAAAGTGGAGGTGCAGATACATAAATAACATTACTGCCCAAACTTGAAAGGATACGACGCGCCATCTCTTGTTTACTAACAACAATATTTAAGATGTATGCTTTTCATTGACGCCTAATATATACAGATTGAAAAAAACAGATGTTAATCTTAAGATTTCCCACTGGGCTGAAATCCAATGCATTATTCATATGACAGACAAGCTAGTGTTTCATTGATATTTATGGTTACAGAGTTATGGTTATGAAAGTTATATTTACGGTATTGGAGGGTACGATGGCTGTAAAGTGCAATAAAACCAGAAAAAAACAGATGTTAATCTTAAGATTTCCCACTGGGCAAAAATCCAATGCATTCTTCATGTGACAAACCAGATGCGTTCGTTTTGTAAACAACTTTTCGAAACTAATTTCTAAGTCAATATTAGGTTTATATGACCTGAGCTCCAGAAATGCATTCAAATGAAATATTAAAATTTTCCAAACGTCTACTTAAGATGAAAAAATAGGTTATGTGTTGTGGGATGAGGTTGCTTTACTATTCTCAGTTTGACTGGCGGTCTTTGTAAGCTCAACACATAAAATACGACCGTTTGCACATGTTGAAAATCACGTGACTCGCAAGCTTGTGTTTCATTTTATATTTATGGTTACAGACCCAAGCATAAAAGTTATATTTACGGTATTGGAGGGTACGATAGCCGTAAAGTGCAATAGAACCGGCCCGGCACAGCTAAGCGAGTTAAAGTGTGCGACTCATACTCTGAGGATCGCGCCAAATATGCTCGCCCTCTTAGCCGTGGGGGTGTTATAACATGACGATCAATCCCACTATTCGTTGGTAAAAGAGTAGTCCAAGAGTTGGAGGTGGGTGGTGATGACTAGCTGCTTTCCCTCTAGTCTTACACTGCTAAATTCGGGACGGCTAACACAGATAGCCCTCGAGTAGCTTTGTACGAAATTCCAAAACAAACAAACAAACAAACAAAAAATCACGCGATATAGACAAATATTTCATTTTCATAGCTTAAATTTAATCCTTTAATTTCAGATGACTCGCTGGGATTTTATATTAAGTGCCAGACGATCCTTTATACGTGGCAAGATATTTTAAATTAAAAAATTCCGTGATGAGTATTATTTTTTCATATTTATTTTCATAATTCTAATAACTAAGTCAAAGCTTTTCTCTGATTTTCAACATTGGACTTCATAATGAAACGAGACTAAAACCAAAAATATTTCACATTAATAGGATAAAACTTGTTGTAGTTTTTCTTCCAGTTTTTAAAATATGATGTTTTAAATGCAAACTACAAAAATGCCTCAGCAAATTTGAGACAATAAGCCAAAAACAGTGTGTACGCCCAGTTTTAAACGTTCATAACAAGCGTTTGTAAATTTTCATGAAAATTGGTGAAGGTAATCCTAAGTCTTCGTTCCTCAAATTTCAATCTTCTTCATGGGAGTCACAATAAAAATGAGAAAATTACTGAAGTGGAACAATGCACACCAATGTAATGTTTGTTCATGTATCTGGACTTGAGAGTCATCCAAATTCTTTTGATATTAACGCAGAGGCTACAATTTGAAAAATTCCAAATTGTGAACTTAGATTATTATTCGATAAGTTTTTGCATGTTAATACTAATTTTCAACAAATCTAGTTTACACAGTTTAAGAGCCCGTCAAACACACTGATCCCAATTTTTGGGGGGATTTTTAACATTTACTTTTTTTACTGAGAGGGGGTGTAAAGAGCAAAATGCAAAAGTATTTTTTGAAGAATTTGGAATAATTCAAAAATTAGGTAAATAAAGATACGTACAGTGAAGAACGCATGTGTATTTGTTACTTCTTATTATCTCTTGTAAACGATTTAAATTAATTTTATTCCACCAATTGGGTTTCATTGGGTTTCATTAATTTCACTTTCAGTGTCTACAATTAGCGGTGGTAACGTGCTCAGTTTTATTAGATGTGGCTTCTGTACTCAAATTAGCCACAAACATTTTGATTAGACTAAACGTATTGTATTCAGGTTTGACTAGAGCAGTTTAATGTTACTTTTGAAACTTAACCTACATTTGATATTTGTTATTCAGAAACAACGATCTTGTTGATAATTTAATATGGATTTAAATTG
Organism: Carcinoscorpius rotundicauda; assembly: GCA_011833715.1. Lineage (NCBI taxonomy): Eukaryota > Metazoa > Arthropoda > Merostomata > Xiphosura > Limulidae > Carcinoscorpius > Carcinoscorpius rotundicauda. Next base: position 17,463,541 of record CM022401.1, on the reverse strand, counting down.
TACTTAATAAGTATGCATAATGGGAAATTCGAACAAGATATGGTACTGCAGGATGTTACTGAAACTTTACTGGCTGATTTTAAGCTGGGGAATAAATGGCCAGAACACAATGAACGCAATATTTATTAGAACTTAAAATAAAGATATAGTACGTGTACTTGCTTACGATGGACTGTTACTTGTTTACAGAGTCAGGATCTGGTTAGGCTTGGACGGGACTCGGAATCAGAATAGTTAAACGAAAAGCTTCTACTTGTTAAGAAACATCGTATTTATCAAGCGCGATTGACCTACGTCGTTACTAGATGTTTTCATTCTGCACAGTTGAATATTGAGGGATATGCTATGAACATCTTGAGAAAAATCTCGTGTAAGAAACAAAAATAAACTGAAATGAGATCGACTTCACAGATTTTCTTGGCCACTTGTTATTTAAACATCTGTACATATTCAGAACAAATAATAATTTCAGATTAAATGTTGATACTGCAGAAAGAAAAAAACTTGTGATATATTTCTATATTAAAATCAGTATTTTTTTTTTTCTCGGCGAGACAATAAAACATTCGTCAATTTCTATCTAATAAGTACAGTTCCTTATTCAAATAACGGTCAAAATTCAATTGATTTTATGACAATATATGGAAATATAATTTTATTTCTTCATAGGTTTATCAAATGTATGCTTAAGAATATGCAGTAGTTAGTAAGATGTTCAAAAACTAATTATCAGTTTTTATTTTCATTGAAAGGCATCCAATGCTCCCCAAACCAAAACCATATATCGTGATGTCGAATCTTTCAAAGGTCGTCAAGATGTTTTGGTTATTACTGGAGAATTGAGTCTAAATATCCTAGCAGATAAGGTGAATGTACAAGGAAGTGGTAAATACTTGAAACATTTCACGTATTCCTCGAAATATATTGAAAATGTGGTGCACGTGAGTTTTGAAACGGTAAGAGACATTGAATTTTTGCATGTGAATCTTTCTGAAGATGAGAACAGTTGGCTTTCAATACATCTTATACAACCACACACTGGCGAAACGAAACAGGAAATATTAAAAATCACACAATTCTGAGTTACATATGATAAAACAATAACAATGAAAAACCGATTCTAAATATTTTCAACAAGGTCAAAAATGTTTTGTTTTATTGTTTATGACAAAGTTACTAAGTCTTAACTGTCACTATTCCTAATTTTAATCTCTCTTGAGAAGACGATCAGCTGTCAGTAACCAATGGCAACTCTTGTGATACTTTTAAAAATAAACTAAGGGATTGGCCACAAGTTTATAATGCCTCCATTTCAGAAAAGGCAAGCTTGTTCAGCTATATGTTTCGATTCTGTGACCTAGAGACTACGAATTAAACAGCTTAATCATCAGGTCCTGCCAGGTCTCGAAAAGTTAAATATAGTTTTTAATACATATTAACACATCAATTAAAAACATATTTCTAGTCATCTCTAACAATACAGGTGTAGAAGGTCTTTATGTCAAAAATTGTTCTGAATCTTGTTTTTAAGTAAAGCAGATTCTGACGAAAGTTCAAAATTTTAAGTTTTTTTTTTGGTTTGGTAACAAAGGTCTCTACTACACAATCACGCCATTTGTGTTTTGACAAATAAAACACATAGAAATGAATTAGTTGAAGGCAAAAATATTTAAAAGATGCACTGTTTAACGCTTATATTTTGATATGTATCATGGTTTTAAAAAACTACACAAAAAAAGAATGAATACACCTTTACACAACGCCCTCTATGTGTCTCAGCGATAAGTCTAAAGTCTCATATGGTCAAAACCTATAGCCAGGTGGGTGAGGCACTCGACTTGACACTGCAATCAAACTTCTATATTTAATTTTTTAGATTCTATAGAAAAAGAAAAAATATGTTTTTCAATCATCTTTTCAATTTACTTTATTTTTATACGTTTTCTTATTGTTTTTCGGGGGAACAGCAGAAAGGTCTTTTTTTTACTCTCAACGCTAACGTCCGTGGTTCGATTTCTCGCGGCGGAAACACCCGATAACCCAAGATAGCTTCGTTGTAAAACAAACAACATTCTTATCTTTATATGAATATCCCCCTTATAGCCTTTTCTATATTTCCTAATTGTTGGCTTAAAATTATAATCCTTGCATTTTGGTTTAATTTGCTTCTGTACTTTTATGGCGATCCCTATTCCCCCTTTTTGAAATGAACAATTTTCCCCTGTTTTTTTTTTTTTCCAAATGACATATCTTGATATTTTTAGAACAATGAACAAATTTTTTATGGAAAACGCCAGGCCTACTTTGCTGATTGTTTTTATTTATTGCCAAACATAATGCTACACAAAGAGCTATCCGTTCTTTATCTGACACGGGTATCGAAATCCAATTTCCAGCGCTTTGGTTCACAGGTATCCCATAGTGCCAGCATAGGGCCATTTTGTAGAAGAAGCTTATTGTCTGTGCTCACATAAGGCGTGTTTTCATGTTTATTTCAGGAGCCAATCTGGCTGATCTTTTACCTGGTAGAGATTTATATTTCTATCAGTATCATTTTTTTATCTTGAAATTAGATGAAACAAGACAAGGGTTTTGTTTGCTTGTGTTTAAGTATAAAGCTACACAATGAACCATAAGGTACGCTTACCACGAGTATCGAAATCTAATCTTCAGCTTTACGAGTCACCAGGTTACCTCTGAGCCACTATGGTGCAAAACATGACCAACAAACAAACAAGAAAATCCGTCTATGATTGCAGTCAAACTTTCAAAACAAAGTCACAACATTTATGAATTGTTCTACACCAGACATACAAATACAACTGCTATGGAAAATCGTGCGGAAGTATGTTTTCTCTTATTAAAGTTATAATTTATAAACTATGAACATTGGAGATTATATAAAAGTTACGTGGGGTGACAGCTTTTCTTTAGTTCTGGGCAGGTCCAAATTAAGAATTATTGCACCTGTGGGTACGAAGTATCCTGCCTTCTTGAAACCTTTTCAAAAGTATCCATATTTCCAACTGTTACATGAAAGATTTAATCTGTTCCCAAAACAGAGCTGTCTGCGGGTTCAAAATCCTGAAATTTAGCACCATGAGCTTATCGTTGGCTCACTTATGTAGAAGTATTAAGTATTTATTTTTTATGATGCACTATGGTTGGATAACGGTAACTTTACGCGCTTAAAACGCTAAAATACGGTTTTTGATCCTGCGCGATAGAAATAGAAGATAGAATAGTGTGGTTTTGTTATAAAACAAATTGTTTAAGGAAAGTACAGCGCCACCTTCTGTCTGCAGGTGTCAAAGAAGATTCTTTCAGAAGAGAACTCTAAATTGTTAAAATAATATGCATTTAGATTTATTTTTCTTAATTATCATATTCAAAATTTTGAAGCTTATTTGGTGATTCCTGTATTAATTTAACCCTAGTTCTGAGACCGATATTATTTTAAGTCACTAAACGAATTTCGGAAACTGCAAAACTAGAAAAAAACTAGACCAGTTATTCTTACCTCAGAACACATTTCGTTCGTGCAATTACTTACGGAGGGAAACTGGTGGGTTAACTTTGTTTCATTCTGAAAGATTATAAAAACTTAGATGAGGTTTCTGGACATTTACGTTTATTGCTTAGAAAAGCGGGGATGGCGCAGAGTTGGAAGGTAAAGCATTTGATGAGAGAAATTTTAAACAAGAACAAATGAATAAGTTACGAAGTTTAAATATTCATTTTTTATTCAGGTTTAAATTTCGGAAAACAAACTAAATAATGAAATGCACGATAAATGTAAAACAAGTGAAATATGTTATTTGTACTTGATGGCCCGGCATCGCCAGATTAACGTACTCGACTCGTAATCTGAGGGTTGCGAGCTCGAATCTGGGTCCAAGTATGCATGTTCTTTCAGCCATGTTGCGTTATAACGTTACAGTCAATTCCACTAATAATTAGTGAAAAAGTATCCAAAAAGTTTGTGGTGATAACCAGATGTCTTCCCTCTAGCATTACAATACTGAATTAGAGACTGATAGAGCAGATAGCACTCATGTAGCTTTGAGCGAAATTAAAAACAAGAAACGAACACTCACTATATGAATACTAACCTGAATGCCAATTCCTCATCTTGCCAGTCGTCCTTCGTATGATCTGCTCATTTGTTCCAATGTGAATTAACAAAATTGAATGTTACAAAAATATAATTATCAGATGAAAATTCCGTAACTGGAATGCAAAAATTTTAAAAATGCAACACGATCTTAAAACTAAAATAATATTAGAAAATTATTATAAATTAATGTTATTTTCATAAAAATATGAAGGACAGGTCTGAGAATTTCAAAATACAAAGACAAAGAGAAATACGTATGGGTGGGAAGTAGTGGGCTATACAACAAAAGTTTTGGTTGTAAGATAAAGAGAATGGCAAGAATAGATATTTCGATGTCAAATAGAAAGACGTTCAAGAATGGAAACTGATATCGGCGTTCGGTTAGACAAAGCAAAATGGAAATCTGAGGAATAAATACTTAAATAAATGTGTGAATAAAGATCTGGATCTGAAATAATTAGCAAGGCAATGAATAATAGAATTATGGAGGTCAAACAGTTAAACGATAGATGAAAAATAAAGATCTCGATGCCAGATTTTTGTGAAATTATGAAAAATAGATACATGGTTTTCAAATAGCAAAACTAAAAGAAATAGAAATGATGTGGAAGATCGTGGGTAAAAAAACGGAGACCTGGGTGTCATGTTGTCAGCAAGATGATGCAAAAAGAGATCTGAAGAATAAATACTTATAATGGTTTCAATAGAAATTTGGAACCTAAATACTTTACAAAGTGAAGGATAGATATACGGATGTCAGACAATTAATACACAAGTGAAAAATAAAGATGTGGATGACATTGTCATAAATTATGAACGGATATATAAATTTCAAACAGAGAGACGAAGAATAAAAATTTGGGTGTTAAAAACACACACACATTCAAAAGAACGGAGATTTGGTTGTAAAATAGTTTGCAAGATCATGAATAAAAACTGATATCAGGCGATGGGTAAGATAATGCAAGATGTAGATCTGGGAAATAAAGTTAAGAAAAACGCTGTAACAATTGTATTAAAGTACGCGAAGGAAAGTTCCCCGGTTTTAAAGCGAAGTTAGTTTGTTTGAAAAGAAATAGAAATACAGATCGATACAAGTCTGGTTATGTATGTACATTACGGGTATCGACACTGAATAACAGTAGCTGAATCTTTCCTTTATCACAATAGAAGCTTTCACGTAGTGCTGTTGAAAGAAGTTTCATTAACTGACGAAAACTTCCGAAATACCAGTTCTTAAACAACGATAAAGAACTGAACAATTTTAATTTATACACATGATACAAAATTTACATATTAGCGAATGAGATCACAATATTTCACTAAAAACAGTTCATAGTTCTAGTTATTGCCCTTCCGAAACAGATATCGTGGTGGCGCCTTCGCCAGCCTCCCGATGCCGACGTTCTACAACTTCCGTAACAGAGACCGTGGTGGCGCCTTCGCCAGCCTCCCGACGCCGACGTTCTACACCTTCCGTAACAGAGACCGTGGTGGCGCCTTCGCCTGCCTCCCGACGCCGACGTTCTTCACCTTCCGTAACAGAGACCGTGGTGGCGCCTTCGCCAGCCTCCCGACGACGACGTTCTACACCTTCCGTAACAGAGACCGTGGTGGCGCCTTTGCCAGCCTCCCGACGTTGACGTTCTACACCTTCTGTTGGAGAGACCGTGGTAGCGCCTTTGCCAGCCTCCCGACGCCGACATTCTACATCCCTCATCATTTGATTATCTTCCGTAACGAACACCGTAGATACAGAACGGGTCTGTTGGGAGAAAATGCAACGATATGACGTTAAAATATAATAACAAAATTACTAAAACAATCTTACTCTCCATCTCTTCGAAATTTTAAAATATGGATAAAATAACTAAAATTATAAACCTCTCCTTTTTTTCATCTGCTGGTATTTATACAGTTCATCTTTGATGAATTCTGAAAGCTCTGAAATTGCCCATACTCATAAATATCCCGTAGATAGAGCAGTCCATATGCATTGTATGATAAAGGTAATTAAAGTTGATTGCCGGCCTCTTTCCCTGTACATAGGTTCCTTTCTATGTGCATATTGGGAAGATTCTCTGAACAGTATTATAATTATCGTTCATTGTGCTACGAACGGATGGCACGGACATTAATTTTAAAGTAATACAAAACTCACCTAGATTTTCTGATCCACATGTCAAGGAAAAGTACATATAGTGTCTTACCTACAGTAATCGCTCTTTCATAAGAAAGACACACTTTCTATTAACTTATAGAGTGAAATCGTATTCATGAGCTTTGACAATTATGTTTTTTTATAAAACTGTGTTAAAGTCTGGAATCTATCAAAAAACATTTTACAACCAGCTATCTCTCGTATACAATCTTACAAAAATAGTAAACAAACGTATACAAGGAAAACCGAATCATACTTCAGTCGACAAGTAGAGCTGACTACTGATCGCCCCCCAGTGGCTCAGCGGAATGTCTGCGGACTTACACGCTAAAATCCGGTTTTCGATACCCGTGGTGGGCAGAGCACAGATAGTCCATTGTGCAGCTTTGTGCTTAATTCAAAACAACAACAACAACGACTACTGATCTCAAAAATAAAAACAAAAAGGATTGAAACCGACAAAACATAAAGAAACAGATTTTGTATTCATAAAATATTGTAAATTATTCATAAAAGAAATATTTTAAGGTTGCCTGATTGAAATTTATTATGATTCTGATGAAATTCCGAGATAGCTTTACACAAAGTAGGCGAGTTCCTAATGTCAGCATCCCTTAAATAATGTCTGATTTTAGATTCAGTAAAGAAGAAAGGATTTCAAACGCTTTTAATGTTAGTTAATTTATAATGTGTGTTTCATAATTGTTAATTACTTCCTGCAAACGTTTCACAAGCTTCTGAATGCAACTTCTATAAAATTGTTGGGGTTTGGAGGAAAAGAGTGTAGAGAGGATAGTTTTGACATGTTCATTGTTCTGAGCTCTTTTCCATCAAGATAGTTGTGCAAACTTTAAAAGAGATGATAATCAGATGGGGCAAATTTTGGAGAATAAGGAGAATGATGGAAGTTTTAACCAGTCTAGCTCTTCAAACATTGCTGATGTAATCCTTGTTGTATGGGGCCGCGCACTATCCTGGTGTAACACAACACCTTTACGATTGACCAAACAGGCTTCTTATCTTTCAGTGATCCATTATTTGCGGCATTTAAAAACTGTTATAAAATATCCATGTTTGATCTCCAGTCACTAACATGTCCAAAATCGGTGAGTTACGTTCACGAGAAGACTGATAATACAAATGTTCCCTCTTGTTCTATGGTTATCTACTATAAAACCATTGGGAACCTTAGTTTCAAGAGTTGACACCTTTCCAAACTGTTGCAGATGACGGCGAACTGTTCAATGGGTTGAATTAAGCTTTTGTGCTAGTTTTTTCAACTGTAACAGCACAATCTTCATCAAGTGCACCAGCAGAAAGTCAGGAAATAAACCCAACAAGACGACCTGAGCGTGGTGCATCACTTAAGCTGTAGACACATCCATCTTCATAAGAGTTTATTTTATTTTTGATCTGAAATGTGGAGTTGGTTTAGTTTCTTTTATTTGTCTGGACAGGTGTACAAACGTCTTAGTATATATTGTAGTCATTACAACCTTATAAAAAGACAGAAATGGTGATTCCTTTCTCTCTTAAATTTTGGGACATTGCTAATGGGATAACCTGATATAAATGAATTATTTTCCTTCTGAAGTGTTCAGTATTCGGTGAAGTGGCATGTCCTTTTATATCTCTGTCTGGTTTGATTCCATTTGTCAAATTTATAAGATAGTTCTTCCTAGCTTTTGTGTTTAATGATTTTTCGTATTTGTTTAGGTTAGTTACTAAGTGTATTATCTTGTATGTTAGTTATTTTAAACATAATTTTCAGGACATTAAATGCATGCTCACATTATTTAGAGCTGTAATTTTTGTTCTAGAAAAATATCATACCGGACTTAAGTGTTGTAAGTCCAAAAACGTACTCACGTAACCACATTGGAGAAATTCGTGCAATATATAAACTTGAATGGCACGAATTGTGTTATTTTAGTTTAGAACAAGCGTAAGTCAATATAGTCATAATGAAAATATCTTTAATTTACTAAAGCAGTGGCGAAAGCCCGGGGTTCGGTGACTCAGTCTCAGGTGTTTGTCGGAGGTCAAAACACACACAATGTGTGTGTGTTCATTCCACTCGTATAATCTTTCAATCCCTTCATACTAACTATGTGGAGCAAAAACAGAAGGTTGTCGGACGAACACGTACAGAATGGATTCACGTGTGTAACGGACCATGATGGGAGTCAGTGTTCGCAATGCATGATTTGCAATGCCAAGTTGAGCAATATCAGTCTTGTATCGGCAAAACTTAGAGAACTCCGTAAAGCTGCATGGAGATGGAAAATACAAGAATACAACGTAAAGAGAGCCATGTTCGATGAAAAGGCTACTTTGTCTGTTCTCGGCTTTGTATCCATCGACAAACCGATCCTCACAGCATGGTACGAAGTTTCTTACTTGATCGCAAATCAGGGAAAATCACACACCATTGGAGAAGCACTTGTAAAACCAGCTGTGTTGAAAATGGCGAATATCATACTGGGAAAAGCTGCTGAAATTAAGTTACCACAAATTTTTCTTTTAGATGACACCATCAGCAGCAGAATAGATGACATCTTGGTTCAAGTAGTTGCAAAGCTGATTTCAAGCCCAGCAAAATTAAGTCTTCAACTCGAACAGACCACTGACGTTTACAATCTAAGCCAGCTCGTTGTATTCGTGCGCAACGTGAAGAACGACGAGATAAGGTATTTTTTATTTTGTTAGCCTCCTCTTACAACAACAACTCAGACAGTAGACGTGAAGAAACACAGGCATACGTTGGCAACAAAACCTTGTCTTCCAAACAGGCAGAAGAATTAAAAATTGTAGTGGAATGTGTGAACGTTGTGCAAAATAGTGCCCTGAAGCACAACATCTTTAAAGAGCCATGTGATGAAATGGGCTCTGAATTGAAGGTACTTCTGCACCATTCTAACGTATGGTGGTTATCTCGGAAAAGGTGCTGAATTGTTTTAGCCATGCGTGTAGAATGGTAGACATAAAAACGAAAAAAAGGAATATAAATTGTTGCGAAAATGATATAAGAGTGGCACTGGCCAAGATGAAGCCGCGCATTTCTGAACTTGACTCTGAGGGGCAACAGCAAAAGTCACATTAATTTGCAGTAAATATTCATTGAGTTATATTTTTGTTTTTGTGTGAAATTCATGTTTTGTTGGTTTTGTTCTTTGAACACAGTAATATTATGTGCAACTGATGCATAGCTCATTTTGTGCATTAGTGAAATATCTACTGTTGTTTTGAATTTTAAAAAATCACATTTTATTTTTCCAATTACGAAGAATTCAGTGAAACTTCCGGGGTTAGGTACCTCTAACAAGGTTAAGAACCACTGCACTAAAGTAAGTAGACATTTATCTCTGAGGTTTATGATTCGTTTGAATGACGAAATATTATAAAGCATCAATTGTAACCTCCTGGTACTTAATCATTGACCGTCAACAAGAGTGAATTTTATGTCTCAGAAGTTGTTTAGAAGATGTAATGTAATTAGGAACAATGAAATGGTACATTGTTTTAACAGTTTGTGTGTGGATATGGAAAATTGTAAATGTTTGTTTTTGTTGGTTTTTGAATTAAGCACAAAGCTAGTAAATGGGCTATCTGTGCTCTGCCCACCACGGGTATCGAAACCCGGTTTTTAGTGTTGTAAGTCCGCAGGCACACCACTGAGCCACTGGTGTGCCAATTGTAAATGCATAGCTGGTGAAGAAAATCTCCTGTAAAATAGTGAGCACATTTCATGTAAGGGTTTGTGTTAAGGCTATTATATCAATGTCATCTAAAACGTTCAGGAAGAAGCAACTGAATAAAGATACAAACCAAATTAACCAGAAACGTTGTGCAAGAAATCATGAGAGTATGGATACTGACAGCATTTAATAATCATTTTATGGAATTCGTTATGAGAAATTTATAAAAATACAAATAACAAATATAAATATCCTCAAGTCTTTCATATCGTAAATATAAATTTATCATACCAATACTTCATTATTACAGCTGCTTTAGAAACTATCGATACCCATGTTCACTGATTTCGTTGAATCTGATCTGGAACACACTATTTCGTAAATGGAATCTTGATACACGTTAGTTTGTAAACATTCTTCAACATACAGTGTAGCTTCAGTTGTTTCCTGGTACTTTAGTTTTGTTGAACCGCAGAATCAAAAATGAAAACTTTCATAGTTACAGCCTGTAACCATATTATTAAATTTTACAATCCGTAAGGGGAAATGCAGTCTTGCTTTCGAAAAACTTCATTTTCTGAACTGTAGGTTTATTCCTTTCCAGGATGTTAAAATTGATAATTACGTTTGTGTGCAATTATAAAGGAAGTTTCATGTACATCTCAAACTTTTATTTCTTTTTAATGTCAGTTCGTGAGTGTCTATTTGTTGAAACAGTTTTATTTATTTTTATCATTATTTCGTATTGGTTAAACGACGCAGTTTGGTTAGATTCAGTACTGTTTAGAACAGTGATAGGATTCAAAAATTTTTATAACCGGTTATACGTCGCGTTACACACCACAGTTTTGTGTGAATAAAAATAACAAAAATATCTTACTCAAATAATTTATTCACCATGCTTTAAATATTTCCAAATTGCCACTTGATTATCATTAAAATCTTTACTCCTTCCACGCTTGAACCCGTTGTCATCAGCTGTTTTTATTTTCATAGCCAAATTTGACCTGGAAATGTGGGATTCTGTGAAACCAGTGGGAGGCCAATCAAATCAATTGTCATCAGGTTTGCTACATTTACAACTGTAAGGCGGCTTCTTTCATCTGAATGTATAATATTCATTATTGAAAACCCCTTTTTCTGCTTCTTCGGAACAAAGAATACCAGAATTGATAATATTTCTAGCTTTTTGTAATGTTTGTGAAATCTTATTATTATGGTAAGTTCGAAGGACATTTTTCACATAGTCACAGAAATCATTAATGCTAATTTTGTGATGAAAGAACTTACTGAATTCATACAATTTATTATCAGCGTAATGTGAAGGTGAATCCCGCTGTTCTTTGGTGAAAGAGTAGCCCAAGAGTTGTTGGTGGGTGGTGATAACTACTTGCCTTCCCTCTACTCTTGCACTGCGAAATTAGAGACGACAAAAGCAGATAACCCTCGAGTAGCTTTGCGCGAAATTCCAAATAAACCAACATCTTCTGGGGTGATTGGGGAGAGGGCATTTGTGAAAGTAACATTTTTAGTTATAGTGTGATTGCATCTTATTAAATAATCAAATGTTGACTTATTGTTATATGTTTGCATCCTTGCTTGATCACATTTGGACTGTATTAAGTGTTTTGCTACCTTCATATATCTTTTTCAATCAAAGTTACGATTTTGTAACGTTTTACTTTATATTTGCTATCAACATTCTGTATCTCGATACACACTTCAATTTTATACCTTAAACGTTAACTTTCCGTTTCGTAATTTAGAGTTATTTCAACACATAGATTCTTTTTTAAATTTTCTTATGTATTTTGAGAATCAGTAATTGACTATTTCCCTTATTTGAAGAGTTCGGAATAAAATTTTCTATAATTGTATGTATCGTTTTTGAACAGTCACACCTTTCGAAAGAAAAACACAACAAAAAACACTATGTCTTTTTCTGTTGAGATTTTTAAAATTAACAGTTGAAGTCTACTCAGCTGCTGGGATTTTTTGAACCCCAACACTTAGTCTTCAGTTATCTGTTTGCAAATGTTGTTGCATAAAGGAATGACCAATATTCCATTATCAACAAACTCAAGCGTTATCTAATGAAAAGAATTATTTAAATTCATGTTTTCACTTTCTCCTTATCATCCTTTTCACTTATCGTTTCAAAGAAATGTTTAGATCTGTCTTTGACCTGAGATTTGAGTCTTTTACTACCAAGTATTATACGAGCGACTGATAAGGTTAACGAGTTTATAATGAAAGTGACTGACATTATTATATTTTCTATAATGTAAAAGTTGTTAAGTAATATATGAATTATTGGTCTGTTTGATGAGCGACATGCAATGGAAGGAATATCTGTTTATAGTAAATAACAGTAAAACTGGGTTGGTTTAAGTGAGGTTGGACATTTGTTTAAGATCTGTAAATTTTCTGTATCAGTGATCACATCTGATAAGATAAATGACATCAGTATAATAGCCACATTTAAAACAAAAAGAGCTTCTCAACAGAACTTAATTATAATTCATTTAATTTTTTCTTTACACAAACAGACGAAGATCTATTAATTTCAAATAACTGACTTATCAGAAACAGTACCGTCGAAAACTTCACAGTTAAGTATGGTCTCAAGCAATGTTCTATATAATAAAGCTATATTTATATGTAATGATGGCCTGGCACGGCCAAGCACGTAAGGCGCTCGACTCTTAATCCGAGGGTCGCGGATTCGCGCCCACGTCGCGCTAAACATGCTCGCCTTCCCAGCCGTGGGGGCGTATAAAATGACGGTTAATCCCACTATTCGTTGGTAAATAAGTAGCTCAAGAGTTGGCGGTGGGTGGTGATGACTAGCTGCCTTCTTTCTCGTCTTACACTGCTATATTAGGGACGGCAAGCACAGATAGCCCAGAGTAGCTTTGTACGAAATTCCAAAAGAAACTAACAAAAAATATGTAATGATATTTGATATTAAAGAAGAGAGATGAAACTGAGTGAAAGTTAAAACATAAAGTGTAAAATATTATCAGATCTGGAAATAACTAGAAAGTAATAAAAAACATAGTGGATGATAAAATTAAATTTAGTTATTTAAACGTTTCCAGTTCATTTGGTAAATCTTGTATTTATCATTTCAAGAGTATTAAAGAATTTCACATGAAAGTTGCGACAGAATGGTTTAAGGAACATTGTAACATCTACTGAACTGGTGATGATCACCCTTTAAAGTATTATAAACTGGTGTAATATTTACAATATTCCGTGTGAAAGTTGCTCTGGTCATGATATCAGTTCTATTACACAGAAACTGTCGTATTTGCCTAAGAATTATTCTTTAAGAATTCGATTACGATACCACTTCTAAAAATCACATTTAAGACATAATTAAAGAACTTGACAAATAAATAAAAAGATTTGAGCATTTTGTCACAGGTATTTAAGAATATTACCAGCCATCCATGACACGCTTACAACTTAGCGAAAAATAAAGCATGCATAACCCTATCTAACATGCTTATCGAGTAAATTGCTAATGTCAGCTGACATGGACATTTTAAAGCCAGTTTTGATCATTTGCTGTTAGTCAGTCAATTCAGTCTCAAATTTTGTACATATCCACGTCGAACAATTTGCCTTCGTTCCATTTGTTCCAGTTGTAAAGTACATTGGTGTAATAAACGCTGTTAACAACGATCTTGAGATAAGTAGAGTACACATTGAACGATTTCAGTAAGTTGTCTGTTCTGTCGATGTTTCGTTCGAAATGCTTTCTCTTTATGACACTGCTAAATTGCCGACGACTATAGCATATGGCCCTCGTGTAGTATATAGCCAAATTCAAACAAACCAACAGTCTCTTCAGACAAATCTAATAAGCTAACGAATTTTTCAATGTTTGGTTTCGTTCACTAAAATGGAGAAACTTTGGAATTATCTATCGAAATTTGCATTCTGAGAGTCACAGCATACAGGCGTTCGGTTTTTGAATATAACAGACTTTACCGTCTTCACTCGTGAATGACAGATCCTGACCACCCCGGGTTATTTTTCGTTTCTTTTCGGTGAAGGGAATAGTAAGTTTACCCAAATACTTTATCCAGAAAGACAAACACTCGTGAAATATGGACAATCCATGAATAAAGATAAATTCGGATGTTGTCAGGAAAAATCCCATGCGTATGATATGGTGTAAATCTAATCTGGAACTATAACAATTTATGAGTTATAAAATAGTAATTACCTATCACCGTATTGCTGTGTGTTTTGTTTTTTAATCTATCTTTCCAAACGCTTTTTTCATAATCCAATCCCCATTTGGGAGCACCTTTCAGATGTTGGGTGCACAACCCACCTTTCAAATTTTAAACTTTAAGTAAAGCATGATTCTAAATGTATACTAACAGTTTCACTCAGAAATATTTTAAACGCTTTAGTTTTGTAACATTCATTCAATGCACGTCACAAAGAAGAATTTACACCAATCCAGACTTTCATGTTTGTTTACATGTAAACTCTGACGAGTTTCTCCAAAAAACAATCTACCTATTCTTAAACCTAATTCCTCATTCTATGATTATAATAGTTAAATAATTTTCATTTCTTTACATACTAATTACTCGTGTCGTTTTTTGTACAATTTTCTTGGTGGTTTACTAACGACAATCTTTTTATTTTACTCTTGTATGTTACTACAGAATGGATCTGCACAGCACCCAATGAAGGCCAGCTTTGAAAGTTGTAACAGACAACATTTGAATGTGATTGAACAGAGAACATTATGTACTACTTATTTTATATATATCATGAACAGTGTTGTCTGTCCATTAATTGTTCTCTGTCTTCTGTTTATGGTGGTCTTTTCTTGCGCTGAGTTTGAAAAAGCGGATGAAGTCAAAGCTTAACATTAACTATTTAAATAACAGTATTAGAGGTATGAGTAATGTTGACAAGAACAGGATATTCTACACTAACTTGTTATAAATAAATAGCATAATCATTCACATGTCAATATGTGACAAAAAGACTATCTCTATTGTCTCTGAAACTAAAACAAATTGACGAGATATGAGGGTTGTAACATTATCTCCATTATCTCTCTAAATCTAAATGGTAGTTACCGACACATCTTGTATCAGTAAACTTATGCTTCTTATCTTTACTTTGTTCCACACATTTGTTTGATAATACTGCTATCCTTACCCTTATTCTTCTGCGGTGATAAGCGAATCAAAGTAGAACCAGTTGGTGGTTTTTGATCTACTGTACTACACGTGCACAAGGGTGTAGTATTTTAAGTAAATGTGACACCTAACAGAACATTTAAGTTTTACTTAATGGTTATGTTGGCCATCTAAATTTAAATATAACGTAACGGTACTTCTGGTCATATAAGTTATGTACTGTATTTGACGTTTCTATGAACTGCACCTTCCTGGAGTTTAAGATTATATGAGGTTTTATTAATATATTTTAAATACGTAGTGAAAGTTTGTTGAAACGTAGAGCGCCTAGAGACAACAGCTTGTACGTTTCGTGTTCCACACATAACGCGTCCACTTTTATCTCCGTACTGGTGGTATCGTTAATAATATTAGCTAATGTATCTGATTATATTACTTTTTAAACATTTATTTATTGGTAAATTTTAGTTGCAGATTTTGTTTCACATTATCAACTTAATATAAGTATTCAGGACTAACCTAAATCTCCTGAGCTGGTCTCACCTTATTGGGATAAAGGCCGAAAATGATTGTTTTTATAAAAAAAAAAAGAACGTTTGAAAAAGAGAAAATTATTATTACTTATTAAAAGGTTTATTTGTATTTCTACATTCACTCTAAGTAGGAAAATTGCTTTGATCTTAAGTTATATAAGTGTGATTTGTATATTGTATGTATCATTAATAACTGTTATCTTCGGCTTTTATAATGTCAATAATTAATATTTTCACTTTTTGGGCGACTTTTTCTGGAAAAACACATTTAACTAAGCCTCCAAAGTGTTATTTTAAAACATCTTAAGATACAAAAAACAACACCGTTTAGAAATATGTGTTTTAATTTCCAGTGTCTTACTAAAATATTTTCATCGTTATTGAAAGTAAGTCTAATTCGTTAGCATTTTGAGTCTCGAGTTATCTAATTTACAGGACTGGTTATGTAAAACTATATTATTTCTCAAAATGTACGAGTATAAATTGAATGTTCATAAAATGTCTCCTACTACATTCCAGGATCACAGTCTTTGTTTTCAGTAAGGATGACCCGTTCAAACTTTACAACTTGATAGGTTGTGGTAAGTATTTGAGAATAATACGAATCTTATTTTACTTATTTGTTGTACCTTCCATGATGGGTTTAGTTTTAAGCCTTAGCCACTTGACACCTTTAATTAACTGATACTATATTAACTACTTAATTTAACTTTTGTTACACGAGGCTTAAACATCATGCAACTATTGTTGAAGAAGTATCAACATCATTATTATTACCCTTTTGTTTTCATCCACGTGAGTATGTGAGTGCATGTGTTTATCACGAAATACAAAAATAAACGGATTTGTTGAAACTTTGCAATCATATGTGGAATGTTATTACTTTTTGCCTGTTGATGTTCATAACATTCAGACACATTTTCATATGTTTTAAGGACCCAATATGGTCAACGCCATTCTGGTGCTGGTATTATTGTTCTAAAAATCAATATTGTTTTAATATTGACAGAGTTAAAGGTATTGCGTTTAGCAAGTTACATAATCGTAATTCAGAATGTACTTGATTACTGATAAATTTAACGCCATCCTTTTGTTTCGCTTTAGAACGTTCTGTACTTATCAATCTGATTTACAAACATTGTTTCTAAAGAGCATCACTTGGTTGAGTGAGACCCGTTTCTTAGAAATATAACGTTATTTAAACAAATATACAAAATATACAAAATACGGAAACGTTCCAACTTGTCGGGATTAATATAAAACAGTGCACTATATATTCGGTTTGCGAGTTATTTTTATACTCTTGGTAAGCATTATAATGTTTTGTTTATAATAAGAAGCCTTCACTATACCATTTCTTTCCAACCTAAGTATAAACGATTGTTTAGTCTCAGTTAAGTTGGGTAAGAATAACGATATGGATGATAGATAGATTTAAGATTATGAAAAAAAATAGATGTGCGAAGTTCAGAGAGCAAGACGATGAAGAATACAGATCTGGGTGAGAAGTGGTCCGTAATACAATGAAGAATAGGAATTTGGGTGAAAAATAGTTAGCAAGACGATGAAAAATAGAGATGTGTCTGTTAAGCCGTAGGTAAGATAATGCAAAATGGAGATCGAGGAATAAATGGTTAAGAAACAAACAAACACGATGTAATTAGTGTATTAAAGTGTGTCAAAGAAAGTAGTTTGGTTTCATAGCGAAGTTTAATGGTTCTTATTTAGATGGAATAGAAATACAGACTGATACAAGTCTGGTTACGTATGTACATTAAAAGTATCGACACTGAATCCTTCATTACAATAGAAGCTTTCAAGTAGTGCTGTTGAATAAAGTTCGTTAACTAACGAAAACTTATGAAATAACAGTTGTTAAACACCGATAAAGAACTATACAATTTTAATTTATACATATTATACAAAAAATTAAAATATTAGCGAATGAGATCAGAACATTTCACTAAAAACAGTTCATAGTTCTAGTTATTGCCCTTCCGTAACAAAGACCGTGGTGGCGCCTTCGCCAGCCTCCCGACGCCGTCGTTCCAATTCTTCCGTTGGAGAGACCGTGGTGGCGCCTTCGCCAGCCTCCCGACCCCGACGTTCTACATTTCTCTTCATTTGATTATCGTCCATAACGAATACGGTAGATAGAGATAAGTCTGTAGGATAAAAATGCATTGATGTGATGTTAAAATATAAATACAAAACTACTAACACAATGTTACACTCCATCACTTGAAAATTCTAAAATACGTAAAGAATAACTAAAACCATAAACCTCTCCTTTTGTGTATCTGCTGGTATTTATACAACTTGTCTTTGATGAATTTTGAGAGCTCTGAAATTGCGTATGCTCATAAATATGCCGTACAGAGAACAGTCCGGATGCATTGTATGATAAAAGGAGGTATAGTTGATTGCCGACCTCTTTCCCTATACATTGATTTCTTTTTATGTGCATATTGGGAATATTCTATAAACAGTATTTTAATTATCGTTCATTGCGTTATGTAAGGATGATACGGATTTTAGTTTAAAGTGATACAAAACTCACCTAGATTTTCTGATCAACATGTCAAGGAAAGGTATATATAGTGTCTTACCTACCGTAATCGCTCTTTTATAAAAAAGATACACTTTCAATTGACTTATAAAACGAAATCGTATACATGGGCTTTGACCATTATTTTTATTATAATGCTATGATAAAGTTTGGAATCTATAAAATACATTTTACAACCTCGTATACCATCTTACAAAAATATTAAACAAACATATACAAGGAAAAACCAAATCATAGTTCAGTCGACAAGTAGAGCTGACTATTGATCTTAAAATAAACACAAAATGATTGAAATTGACAAAACATAAAGACACAGATTTTGTATTCATAAAATATTGTAGATTATTCATAAAATAAATATTTTAAGGTTGCCTGATTGAAAACTGTAATTATTCTAAAGAAATTCCGAGACAGCTATACACAAAGTAGGTGAGTTCCTAGCATCAATTATTCCTAAATCAGTAGCTCCCAAACTGCTGGTAATTTAACAATTCATCGGGGATAATGGAGGGGTGACAGAGAAAAAAGTTAAAATTCTGAAAATCAAGAAAACATTCAGGTAGCTGGTATTAAGATTAATTTTAACTTAGTCTTAGAATGTGAACTTGTAAATTAAACCTATTTTAAGTGTGTAATAAAGTTGAACCAAGTAACAATAAACATCAAAAACTAATATACAGTAGTAGAAAAGAAAAAAATATAATTCTAAGTGTATGTGGTAACCTAAAAGTATTTTGACAAGTATGCTTTAGAACACAAGTCACTCAGTAACCCTGATGACTCAACGACGTGTCTAGTTCGCGTCACTCACTGCCTGAGGTTGCCTCAATTTCACACTGTCAGTTTCTTTGTGAGCATCAGCCGAGGTGGACAAAATCTGGTATGTATGTGTACTGCCGTGTGCAGTATAGTTAGTATTTACCTACTATTACATCATTCCTATGCTGAATAAGCTCTTTTAATGCTATCTAGAATGCCATGAAAAAAAAAAATAATAAGTTCACATTGTTCACACTTTTTATGCCGTTTTTCCTTTTCTTTTTCTGCAGATTAAACAATAAAATGTCTAAAAAGCGCATCTACTCTGACGCCTTTCTTCGCTATGGCTTTGTGAATTTACCTTCTGGTGGAGAGGATCGGCCAAAATGTGTAGTATGTCACAAAGTGTTGACAGATGAAAATCTCAAGCCATCAAAAGTGCCATCCAAATCTTCACAATGAGGATCAGGCTTATTTTCAGCGCCGGGCTGTAGCACTGAAGAATATCCAGTTCGGTTCAAAAGCTTCAAGCTGCTGTCGAAGCATCTTACTTTGTTGCATATAAAGTTGCCGAACAACCAAAGTGCCACACCAATGTAGAGAATATGATTATGCCTTGTGTATACGAGATGGTGAGCAAGGTATCTGGGGAGGATCAAACGAAGAAACTGAGTATTATATCTCTATCAAACAACACAATCAACTGACGAGTCGATGACATTGCATCAGATATTCTGTCCCAAGTTACAACAGAGATCAAGAAAAGCTCATATAGCAAATTCTCCTTGCAATTTGATGAATCGTGTGACGTAGCCAGTTGTGCTTTTCTCCTTGGGCCCGTCCTCCACCAGGACAAGATCAAAG
Source organism: Carcinoscorpius rotundicauda (assembly GCA_011833715.1). Classification (NCBI taxonomy): domain Eukaryota; kingdom Metazoa; phylum Arthropoda; class Merostomata; order Xiphosura; family Limulidae; genus Carcinoscorpius; species Carcinoscorpius rotundicauda. The sequence continues at coordinate 17,443,663 of CM022401.1, read as the reverse complement.
AAGAGTTCCTATTATGCGAAGATCTGCTGACAACTACGAAGGGAGAAGATATCTTGAATATCATCAACAGTTTCTTTACCACGAATGGATTGGATTGGAAAAGCGTTCAACAGGTAGGGAGAAATGTTTATATACAGTCTAGATTAGTATAAATACAACGAATTCCATGGCATATAGTCATATAGGTATATTTATTGTAAAAGTAGCTGTAGTGTAGCTAATATTTTATACATAATTCACAAAAAAGTATCGTGCCTGTCGTAGTGAAATACTAAAGTACCAAAATAAATTAAATTAAAACCATATAATTATAACGCAAAAGATAAGTAAGAATGACTAACTAACAAAATCTATAATAGTTTTTCTGTTTTAGTCTAGGTCTCCGTCGATGGAGCACCGTCGATGATGGGTTGTAATCGTGGATTACGGGGCCTCATACAAGCTGTGAATCATGAAAGTTCTGTAGATCATTGCATAATTCATCGGTACTCTCTTGGATCAAAAAGCGTGCCTGGTAATCTGAAATTAGTGTTTGAAGATGTGTTTAAAATCGTCAATTTCATCAAGTCCACGGATGTGAATTCGCACATATTTAGGGAGCTGTGCAAGGAAATAGCAGAACAGTATCAAGTTCTGCTCTACCACACCGATGCTCGCTGATTGTCACGAGGCAAGGTTGTACGTCGAGACATTTAGCTCCGAACGGCTTTTCAGGAATTTCTGAAACAAGAAGAATCTCCTTTTGCTACCAAATTCACTGATAAGGAGTGGCTTGCTCGACTTTGTTACTTGGCGGAGCTGAACAGTGATAACCTGCAACTCCAGGACTGAAACACAACTGTTATTGATGTCCATCACACTGCGACTGCATTTCTGGGAAAACTGAGACTCTGGATTCGACGCTTGGAGAAAGGAGTGATCGCTCAGTTTCCAAAGTTGGACCACTTAGATAAGGAGAATAGTTATGATACTGGATCACTTTTACAGACCATCAACAAAGAGATGAGCGACCATTTGAAGGGGCTTGAAACAAGCATGCAGCACTACTTTCCATAGAATGACTTAAAAACAGCCAGTCTTCAGTGGATCATTCATCCTTTTCATGTACCTGATGATGATTTCCCGGCAAAGGAGGAGTGGATCACAATGCGAGCAAATGAAGCCTTGAAAGTGAAATTCCAAAATCAAAATGCAGATTCCTTTTGAATTTCACAACTAGCTGTTAAATACAAATGTTTACTCTTGTTCTGAGGTTGGCTTTTGTCAAATCATGGGGTAACGACGTTTGAAGAGTTGACAAATTTCCAAACTGTTGCAGATGATGGTGAACTGCTGAATAAAGCTTCTGTGCTAGTTACCCAACTGTAACAGCATAATCTTCATCAAGTGCACCAGCAGAAAGTCAGGAAATAAACTCAAAAGGACGACCTGAACGTGGTGCATCACTTAAGCTCCAGACAAATCCATCTTCATAAGAGTTTATTTTATTAATGGTCTGGCATGGTCGATCGCGTTAAGGCGTGTGCTCGTTATCCGAGGGTCGCGGGTTCGCGGCCGCGTGGCGCTAATGTGCTCGCCCTCCCAGCCGTTAGGGGATATAATGTGACGGTCAATCCCACTATTTGTTGGTAAAAGAGTAGCCCAAGTGTTGGCGGTGGGTGTTGATGACTAGCTGCCTTCCCTTTAGTTTTACACTTCAAAATTAGGGACGGCTAGCACAGATAGCCCTCGAGTAGCTTTCAAAACAAAACAAAATTTTATTAATAATCTGAAAAGTGGGGTTGGTTTAGTTTCTTTCATTTGTCTGGACAGGTGTATACACGTCGTAAAATATATTGTAGTCATTACAACCTTCTAAAAAGACAGAAATGATGATTTGCTTCTGTATTAAGTTTTGGGTCATTACTAATTCGATAACTTGATATAAATGAATTACTTTCCTTCTGAAGTGTTCAGTATTCGGCAAAGTAGCATGTCCTTTAATATCTCTCTCTGGTTTGATTCCATTTGTCAAGTTTACAAGCTAGTTCTACCAAGCTTTTGTGTTTAGTGATTTTTCGTATTTGCTTATGTTAGATACAAAGTACATTATTTTGTATGTAATAATTTTAAACATAATTTACAGGACATAAAATGCAAGCTCACGTTATTTAGAGCAATATTTTTTGTTCTATAATAATATAGTACCGGACTTAAGTGTTGTAAATCGAGAAACTTACTTATCTAACCGAGGGACAATCACACATTGGACAAATTCGTGTGATATATAAAATTGAATGGTACAAATAGTGTTATTCTCGTTTAGAACAAGCGTAAGATGCTACCAAGATATTTGAAACTATCAATGTAGTCATAATGAAAATATCTCTAATTCACTAAAGCAGTGGCGACACCCACGTGCTCGGTAAGTCAGTCCCAGGTGTCCGCGAAGGTCAAAACAAACACATTATGTGTGTGTCCATTCTGTTCATTCCACCCGTATGATTCGTGACGTTATGCTCCACTTGGCCATCATTCGCTGGGCTGATCACGTCACATCACTTGGCCTTAATATCTGTGCTGCAGGGAACTTCGTGCGCTTAGCAGTCGACTTGTTACTATAGTTATCGTGCGTCATTTCTAAATTTTCATTCCTAATCTTTCAATTCCTTCATACTTACTATGTCGAGCAAAGTCAAAGAACGAATTCGTACAGTGGAAATTCACGTGTATAATGGAACATGATGGGAGTCAACGTCCTCAAATACATGATTTGCAATGTCAATTTGAGCAATTCTAGTCTAGCACAGGTAAAACAAAGAGAACTCATCCTAAAGCTGCATGGAGATGGGAAATACAAGAATACAATGCTCAATGAATTGAACGTAAAAAGAGCCAGGTTGGATGAAAACGCTACTTTGTCTATTCTCGGCTTTGTATTCATCGACAAATTGATCCTCACAGCATCGTACGAAGTTTCGTACTTGATCGCAAAGCAGGCCAAAATACACTATTGGTGAAGCACTCGTAAAACTAACTGCGTTGAGATGGCGAATATCGTACTGGGAAAAGCTGCTGAAAATAAGTTATCACAAATTTCTCTTTCAGAAGACACCATCAACAGCAGAATAGATGACATGAACAACGACATCTTGGCTCAAGTAGTTGCAAATGTGATTTGAAGCCTAGCAAAATTCAACCTTCAACTCGACCAGACCACTAACGTTTCCAATCTGAGACAGCTCGTTGTACGCGTGCGCTATGTGAAGGACGACGAGATAAGATATTTTTTTATTTTGTATGCTTCCTCTTACAACAACAACTAAGGTCGTCGACGCGAAGAAACTTGTGGATGACTTCTTCAGAAACAACGATCTTTCGAAGGATATGTTTTTTGCAGTTTGTTTGGACGGAGCTCCAGTCATGCTGTGACGAAACTCTTCTTTTTGTGCACTGGTAAAAGCCGATGCACCACACATCATTGTAATGCACTTTGTTCTGGAGAGGCATGCCATGGCAAGAAAAACCTTGCTTTCAAAACTGGCGGAAGTTTTAAAAAATTGTTGTGAAATGTGTGAAATAGTGTCGTGAAGCACTGCATCTTCAAAGAGCCATGTAAGAAATGGGCTCTGAATTCAAGGTATTTTTGTACCATTCTAACGTTCGGTGGTTATCTCGGGGAAAGGTGCTGAATCGTGTTTTTGCCATGCGTGTGGAATTAGCCCTGTTTCTGCGAGAGCACCAACACTGTCACTCAGATTTCTTCGAAAAATCTGAGTTTATTCTTATTTTGTTGTACATAGCCGATATGTTCAATGCTTTCAGTCATCTCAATCAACAGATGCAGGGTGGTGAAGTCAACATAATCGAAACGGAAGAACACCTGAAGGCTTTTAAAAAAGCTATTGTTATAGACACAACGAACAGAGAATAGTAACTTTGCAAACTTTCCCTGCTGGACGATTGTGAGATCAAAGATGTGTCTGTAATTGGAGACATTTCTGTACCCAGGGAACTGAAACAAGCAATTGCCATGCGCTTAGATGAGCTCGCAAAATATCTCGACGGATACTTCCCCACCAGAAATTCATTTCCAGCATGGGTGAGACAGCCGTTCACGTTTAGTGTTGCGACAACAGATGTCAATGATGAATACCTCGACGAAATCATTGAACTTCAGAAAAGCCAGGTTCAACAGAAACTTTTTAGAACAACAACGCTCTCAAATCGTAGCGTACCCTCTTATTGCTTATGAAACCCTTGAGATAATCACACCGTTTGTTACAACATATCTTTGAGAGCAATCCTTTTGGAGGATGGTAGACATAAAAAAGAAGAAAAGGAACAGACGTTATTGCGAAAATGATATAACAGTGGCAATTGCCAAGGTGAAGACGCGCATTTCTGAACTTGTCTCTAAAAGGCAACAGGAAATGTCACATTAATTTGCAGTAAATATTCATTGAGTTATGTCTTTGTTTTTGTGTGAAATTCATGTTTTGTTGGTTTTGTTCTTTGAACACAGTGATATTATGTGCAAGTGATGCATTGTTCATTTTTTGCATTAGTAAGATGTCTTCTGATATTTTGAATTGAAAATATTTTATTTTTCTGATTACGAAGTGTTCAGTACCTCTAACAAGGTTAAGAACCACTGCACTTAGGTAAGTGGACATTTATCTCTGAGGTTTAGGATTCGTTCAAATCAGGAAATAGTGTAGATTCTCAGTTGTAACCTCCTAGTACTAAACCATTGACTGTCAACAATACTGAATTTATATGTCTCAGAGAGAAGTTAGAAGATGCAATTTAATTAAAAAAATGAAATGGTATATTGTTTTAACAGTTTTTGTGTCAATATGAAAATGATAAATTCACAATTTGTGAAGAAAATTTCGTGTCAATTATTTCATTTGGGGGTTGGTTCGAAGGCTATTATATCAATGTCATTTTAAAACGTTCAGGAAGAAACAACTGAACAGAGATACAAACCAAATGAACTAGAAACGTTGTGGAAGAAATCATGAGAGTATGGATACTGACAGCATTTAATAATCATTTTATGGAATTTGTCATGAGAAATTTATAAAAATATAAATAAACTCACGTCTTAAATATCGTAAATGTAAATTTATCATACCAATACTTCATTATTACAGCTACTTTAGAAGCTATCGATACCCAAGTTCTCTGATGTTGTTGCATCTGATCAGGAACACTCTTATTCGAAAAAAGAACCTTGATGCACGTGTATTTGAAAGCTCAACGTCATAAGAATATGTAGTTATGCCATTGACGTTCCTAAAAAAAAGAGAGAAACTCCTGTATTTGTTTATCTTAAATTAAATGTTTTTGGATCCAAAAAAAAACAGTTTTAAACATCAATTAGTTTGTAAACATTCTTCAACATACAGTGTAGCTTCAGTTGTTTCCTGGTACTTTAGTTTTGTTGAACCGAAGAATCAAAAATGAAAACATTTTCAACTTTAATGCATGTAACTGTATTAAAATTACAGTTACATAGGAAGCTTCATGTTCATCTAAAACTTTTACCCCTTTAATGTCAGATCATGAGTGGTTAAAATTTCTTTATCATTATTTCGTATTGGTTAAACGACGCAGTTTCGTAAGATTCAGTGATGGGATTCAATTATTTTAACATCCGGTTATATGTCGCATTGCTCACCACAATTTTGTGTGATTAGAAATAACAACAAAAATATCTTACTCAGATAATTTAATGAGCATGCTTAAATATTTCCAAATTGCCACTTGATTATCATTAAAATCTTTATTCCTTCCACGCGTGAACCCTTTCTCATTAGCTGTGTGTATTTCCATATCTAAATTTGAATTGGAAAAGTGGGATTCTGTGAATCCAGTGGGAGGCTAATCAAATCAATTGTCATCAGGTTTGCCACATATACGACTGTAAGGCAGCTTCTTTCATCTGAATATATAATATTAATTATTGAAAACCCTTTTTCTGCTTCTGTGGAACTAAGAATACCACTATTTATAATATTTTTAGCCTTTTGTACAGTTCTTGAAATCTCATGATTATGGTAATTTCGAAGGACATTTCTCACATAGTCACAAAAATCATTAATGCTGATTTCGTGATAAAAAAACTTGTCATCAGGGTCTTTCCAAGGCAACAACTTTATCAGTGCTCCGAAAATCGGGTTCAAGTATGTTTACCATTTCATGAATTTTATTGTCATTTTCTTGTGCATTATTTGTTAATTTTAAGCGATCACAATCCACAATATTTCTCATCGCTCTTTGAGTTTGATGATACATGGAGGATATCTCCAGAGATACCGAGTGTATTTTGAACGTGTGTGTGATGCTATATAGAGAACCACACAAGGTTTTACGTGTGTACAAACCCATGATTATAGGTTTCTAGTGTTTTATAATTATTTGTCTTCCAATGTGAATGATGTAGATTCAGATAATAAATTTTCATTTTTTCTGGGGTTAAAATTCCAATGGTGATCTGCAAGCCATGCAACTCTTTAATGAAATATAATAGTGGCGGAAGTACATGTTGATGTATAGGAGACAGTAAACTACATTTCCAATGATTAACAGTATGATTACAGATTCGACATCAACCAGCATTCATGACAGTTAGATGAATTTATAAGCTATAAACTTAAGCTATATGCTAAGAACTTAATTATTTGTTCTACTAAAATCAGATGACTACTCAAAAAGAGAGTTATTTGTGAGTGGAGACAAACCGAAGAAATTCGTTCAGGTTTCATAAAACCTCATCCTATAAATGAACTGTTGTCACAACTTGTCCATTTCGTAAAATTAGTGTTTCTGAGCCTTTGTACTTGTAGTGATACTTTTACAAAAGAGGTCTTTCACAATTTTGTCACTATCCACGAACCGTATGTAGCAACTCCTTGTTATTATTCGTCGCTTCATCTAGCTGTAACCCGAATTCCTTTCCTTTCATTTTTTTCAGTTAGTTTATCATTGAGGCCCTTAAGCCATGTGAAGGAGTTTACGACTGACAGTATTGTTGAATAAAGGCACCTTTGAAAGCAGTCTTCCTGCAGTTTCACCAACCATAATGTTCATCATATTTACTGCAGCTGGTAAAATCAGTTGTTTGTTTGCTCCTCTACATAAAAATTTTTAAAATCAAAACCAGCCGTTTTTACATATATATTTCTCTACAAGTGGGTTTACTCATCATCACTGCATTAACGTTTATTTAACCTAAAAATTACATCTAGTAATAATCAATACTGAGTGTAATGTACTTGAGTTCCCTTTAATATGTGTTTCATACGAGAGTCCTGGAACAGGTTTATCTTGCTAAATATTCTACATTTCACATACATAAAAATTAAATGTAGGTTAGAAAAATTAAATTAAAAATTATATTATTCGTGTTGCGTTTTCATCATAGTATGAAATTCAAGTTAGCGTTACGGATGGTAGAAAATTAAGAAATCACGAAATATACTTATTTGATATATTTCATCAGACTGTGAATCCGAGAAGTTATGGCTCATGTCTCGCTGCTGCATAAATTTGCTTTAGTGCTGTAAGAGCGTCGGTTTAATATTTATATTCAGTTGGAAAAGTGCAATCTGTGAGTTGGTAGTAAGTGTTGTTCACTAGTTGGTACTCTTCATTAGGGTATATATCCATGTGAGTCTCAGGTACAATACTGATCTCTCCCTCCCTGCTGCATTAATAATTAAGTTTCACTGTTTAAATGTTGAACAGTATACAAAAGAGGGCGTTGATTTCACATAAAGTCAAGATATGGAATAAATGCTCCGATCAAGGCCATGTCCATTTACGTTCATTGTTCACATTGGTATTTACAATACCATATATTCCAATGTCTTTTGATTATGCATTTTGCATTTTAGGTATTTACATGAATACTCTTAGGATACACAAAAATGATAAATTTGGTAAGTCGAGCGGTAGGGGGCTGATTACTAAACCTGTAATATATATTAGGGGTGAGAGGATTTCAGGCTTTCATTAGTTGCTTTTTCCCTACTCTATGAGCTCAAAATTAACACCTTTATGTGCAGATAGTTCTTTGTGCTATTTTATCCAAAATTCTTTAAGAAACGTAATAACAAAAAAATAGAACAATAAGAAAAAAACACTAGAACATATATTATCCAATAACATATTCAATAAAAACTGAGCAAATAATATACTATCAATAACATTAATAACATCAAAGTGAAATGCAAATGCTGACATTGTAATAATTTTTTTATGATATTGTTTGTTTGTTTGTCTTTTAATTTCGCGCAAAGCCATACGAAAGATATCTGCGTTTACCGTCCCTAATTTTGCAGTGTAAGACGAGATGGAAGGCAGCAAGTCATCACCACCCATCGGCAACACTTGAGATATTCTTTTACCAACGAAGAGTGGGACTGATTGTCACATTATAAGAAACAGTAGTGGAAATTACAGTGTTCTCTGTTGAAATAAATACCAAAAGTAAGGTAAAAATATCTGTGTAACAACACATTTTAGGGTTTTTTAAATTATTTTTGGCCAAAAGCTACAATATAAACTATTTGAACTCTGGTGAATTGAACCACATATTGTATCATTTGAATCTGAAAAAGGATTTGCTCCATACACAGGTTTCAAGAGACGTGTTTGCTTCAAAATATGCCTAATAAATATGGAATCATAAATACATCACACTATTTATCTGTAGTTCCTAAATTTATTATTTTTATATACTTTCCATTTATTCCTTTTCAGGGTGAGTAATTATGTCATGTTTATTCCTTGAAACAATATAACACAACATACTTTCTCTCAGTAGCCCATTAGAGACTTCATTTTTTCTCGGGTTTATTTCTGTTAACCAGTGATAAAATAAATCTTTTGGAATATGATATGAAAATAATTTAATTTTACTTCTTGATGATTTGTGGCTGTATTACAACAACTAGAAGTAACTAGAAAATAATGAAGCGAAGAAACGTAAAACGTATCTTTAAGAAACAATTTCACTTTGTATCAGACAACAAAAGTTTTGAAGCGTTTACTGAGCACTTATTTCATTGTTATAACGAGTTCAGTGTATTTATGTATAAGACGAACTATGTCAGAGATATTTATAATACAATGATTGTAAGAGTGCGGTTCATGAAATCTTTTTACCTCGCGCAGGTTCTTTGGTGTTGATAAAGTCCAGACTGAGTCAGTTTTGATTGTTATCTAAACAGTCTTTCTCTTTTATGTATTCCAGAAACCTCATCTGTTGATGGAATCCTACACTGTTCTCCTAACTATTAGCCAACTTTCAGAAGATCTGGAAAGGCTTACCCAGTTATTTTACCAGGATGCTTTACGCGAAATGATCGATTCGTTGGCGCGAAACTAATTTGTAAATGCCACAACAGAGGAAGATATCAGATTTAGGCTTAATTATACACACGTAAAGGATACTCTACAGTTGTTAGATGAACTTCAAACCATAAAGTTGTAGATAAACTTTTGAAGGTAACATATAGAAATAGTGAGCTGAAAAGATTATTTAATACTAAAATATCATTTTTTCTTTATGTTTGTCTATAACAGTGGTTCTTAATCTTGTTGGAGGTACTGAACCCCGAAAGTTTCGTACTTGCAATCAGTGAACCCTTCGTAATTGGAAAAATAAAACATGACTTTCTCAAATTAAAACATAAGTAGGTATCTTATTAGTGCACAAAATGAGCAATGCATCAGTTGCACATAATATCACTGTGTTAAAAGAATAAAAGCAACAAAACATGAATTTTAAACAAAAACAAAACTCAATGAATATTTACAGCAAATCAATGTGACTTTTGTTGTTGCCTTTTAAAGACAACTTCAGAAATGCGAGGCTTCACCTTGGTAAGTGCCACTCTTGTATCATTTTCGCAACAAAGTCTGTTCCTTTTTTTCGTATTTATGTCTACCATCCTCGAAAATGATTGCTCGCAAAGATACGTTGTAACAAAAGGTATGAGTATCTCAAGGGCTTTATTACCAGTAAGAGTGTACGCTACGATTTGATAACACCAAAACGTTGAGTGCGTTGTTGTTCTGAAAATGTTCTGTTGAACTAGGCTCTGCTGAAGTTCAATAATTTCGTTGAGGTATTCATCATTTACATCTGTTGTCGCAACACTAAACGTGAACGGCTGTCTTACCCATGCTGGATATGACTCTCTGGTGGGGATGTATCCTACGAGAGAATTTGTGAGCTCATCTAAGTGCATGGCAATCGCTTGCTTCAGTTTCCCGGGTACAGAAATAACTCCAATTGTAGCTTCTTTTGAAAAGCCTTCAGCTTTTTTCCGCTTCGACGATGTTGACTCCACCACCCTATATCTGTTGATTCAGATGATTGAAAGCATTGAAGATATCGGTCATGTTCGACAAAATGAGAATGGACTCAGATTTTTCGTACCAATCTGCATGGCAATGTTGGTGCTCTTGGTGCAAAAACAGGGCTAATTCCACACGCATGGCAAAACACGATTCAGCACCACCAATGAATTCACTCTAGTTTTCCTAAGACAAACTCCACAAGTGACAGCACATCAAGTGATGACAAGAGGCCATTCCATTGTAAATCATAAATATTGTAAAATAGCCACCAGAGGACTGATGAATATAAAGTTTTAGTGTATTTTTTGCATTATGATTATTCAAGAGTTTTTACAAACCAGAAAGATGACAATGTTGTAAGCTGTGTTTAAAATATTTTAATTTAGTTCTGTGCTAGAAGGAACTGCTAATCATGTAGATCTAATTATCACAACATTTATCTTAAGTACAAAAGTACTTGACTTTTTTACCGTCACATTATAATGTTTTCACGGCTGAAAGGGTGAGTATGTTTGGTGTGAGGGTCAATCGCATTATTCGTTGGTAAAAATGGTACTCAAGAGTTGGCAGTGGGTGGTAATGACTAACTAGCTAAATTAGGGAGGGCTAGAGCAGATAGCCCTCGAGGATTGTTGTTGTTGTTGTTTTGAATTAAGCACAAAGCTACACATTGGGCTATATGTGCTCTGCCCACCACGGGTATCGAAATCCGGATTTTAGCGTCTAAGTCCGCAGACATACCGCTGAGCCACTGGGGGGCAGCCCTCGAGGAGCTCTGCGCAAAATTCAAAAACAGACAATGTATTAAGTCGAAAAAATTAACTGCATTTTTATTATGTAAACGTTACAAACTATAGATTTTTGTTTTCTAAAAATTCATAGAAAGGATTTAAACATAAAAAAGGCTTCATCTTCACTTTCTCTTATGGATTTTATGCACACCATTTTGTTATGAATATGAATTACTTACTACTATTGTAATGTGTTCTATTATTGAACAGGTTCTTCTGGACTTTCCAATAAAAAATTAAGTCCTATCCGAGTAACAACAACCTGGCGTATTTCTTTTACAACGTTTTTCAGGGTGTATTCCTTTTGACACAAGTTGTAGGCATGTGTTCATTAATTTATGATTAACTTACTCCTATAAATACACGGCTAATTAATCAACTAACCTAAAATACGTAACAATTCTCAAACAATAACCTTTTTACAATGAGTTAAACCCTCGTACTAAATACCATTAATTTCATTGACTGATTATTGGTATGTGTAAATAATGAACCTTTGTACTTACGATAAATGCTGTCGATAATTATATCATCATGATTATCAGCTCCTCCTGGCAAAGAACTAAATTAAAATATTTAAAATACAGCTTACATTGTCATCATTTACGAATCGAGTGCCTTGACCACCTGGCCATGTCGGGCAACCACAGACCTGAAACATTTGTAAGTGTATCACGTAAAATAGATAAATTTCTTAGAATATGCAATAGAGAGTTAAAGTAATCGGTGATAAAGTATATTAACTTTATAAACTGAGGCTTAACTGTAAATAAATAAAACTTTTTATTTTATTCATTCAACAGGTAAGGCATGTATCGAAATCACTTCTTTGATAATTTATTATCATTATCTTTACTGTACATTTGTTTTCACTCTGAGTTAACAAATTTACTCTTTAATGTTAAAAATTATCACTTTAATGTTCACAAATTCACTCTTTGAATTTAAGAAAAGTGAAAAATTTACTCAAACCTTTTTATTAAAAAAAATCACTTTGATGTTAACATTTTTTCACTTTGAACTTAAAACCCTGTAAGAAAATTATTTACTTATATCTTAATATTTATTTAAATTTTAAAAAAGTTTTATTCTAGATTTTTTAAACTGAAAAGACTTTGATGAAGTCCTCAAAACTATGTTAGCGTAACAAATGTGCTTATATATATAAGGCATCCAGCCTATCTTGTCACATTGTCGTTCTGTTGGGATATTTAATATGCTTGAGTTGAGAAAATAAACGCACAGCTGTGTAGTTTGTGACCATTAATGTTAAAAATATACGCAATGCAATGTCTACGCTTGAATACTCACACTCAGTTTTAACTTCTGAAACTATTTTATAAAGTTCATCATGACTGAATCTGGTTCATACAGTTTTTGTTGTACTGAACTTATTGCTCACGTATGAGTGAAACCGATGAAGTTCGGCAGAGAGATTACTGTCCAAGTCCTCTGGGTAAACATTAATTAGCTTTTGGAAACACTGAGAGTATCTTTCAGTTTCAGAAGATTAAGTGACGTCATTTGACAAATCACTTAGGAAAGAAAATCTGTTTGTACACCTTTCTTCTTCTTCTCATCTCGGTTTCTAGTTTGTCAACAATTGTGTAGAAGGTGGTGATACGAAATTTATCTCTGGCATTCAGATCTACTTCTTGGACATCTCCGTCATAGAGTACCTTCTTTGTGACATGACACGTTTGCGAGTTTGAGCTGCATTGTAATGAACATCTGGTAGTATATTCTTTGCAACTGCTTCAAATCTTTCAAAGTCATCCCTTAAAATGCGTAGTTGGTCAACTAATGACCAGCACAGATCTACACGTGTTTTTAAGTTCACATCCTGACTTTGCAGAACTTGACTTGCTTTATGAAACATTTGCAAAGTCTCATTCCACATGATCAACACAAAAACAAACTCTAACTCTTGCATCTTATTTGTAATATTATCTGCTTCTCTTCTAGTGTCTCCCTTATGTAACAGGTCTTCAACTAGACATTCTAAAGTTTCCAAAATCTTAAAGAAAGACATCACAATTGCTGTTGTTGCCATAGCATGTACCTTCAATGTTGTATCAGAAAGGGATTTTAACACACTTTCATTTATAAAACAAGCTTTAAGAATTTTCTACCGGCTGGTTGGGGCTGAAAAAACGTATAGAGCAAGTGCATTGTAGAGAAAAATTAACTGCCTCTTGACAGCAGTAAACAGCACTTTGACTTACCAGATATAGTGAATACGTTGCACAAGGCACATGTATGGCTAACTTATTTTCTTTTAAAATGATTTGTTGCATCTCATTATTACGCCCAGACATGTAAAAAGCATTGTTGTAAGACTGACTCCCACATTTTGAAAAACAACTTTGCAGACTTCACATAAGTACTGCAATACCCGGTTAGCCATTTCCTCACCAGTGTGGATTTTCTGTTCCAGAAAGGTTATAAAGCGCTCATCAGGCTACCCGTCTTTTAAGTATCGAAGTAAAACACTTAACGGATCTATATGTGACAGATTTGGCGTCGAGTCAACTGAAAAGCTAAAATAACCAGAATAATTTATTTAATCAAAAATGAACGCATGGACCTTCTGAGCCATTGGTTCAATGAATTCTTCACAGGTGGTTTGGAACAAGTAAGAAGAATTTCCTTTTTCCAGAATTTCCATATTTCGAAATGTGCCCTGCTAAAAATGGATGAAACTGACTTATAAGCTCAAGCAGCCCTAAAAAATTCCCATTCTGCGGTGAACCAAAATTTTCATCTGTTTCTCGAAAAGACAGACCACGTTCAGATGACGTACGAATAACGGCTATTATACGTTCCAAGACATGTTCTCATTAATTTCACTCTTCTTTAATTTGTTTTTCCAACTCTTCTCGCAAGCCTGAACTTTGTATGCGAGTTAACCATGTTAGCATAGTCTTGGTGAGTAGTGCTTCTTTCATGATGATCAATAACAATAGTATTTCGCCAGTCACTGAACCCTTGTCTTTCAACAAACCGCGAGGAAAATTTAGTGATTAAAACTTTACAAACAAAGCAGTAAATTGACCCTGTTGATGGTGAATACAATAACCACTCTCTCTTGTAGTGTTCATCATTGGCTTTTACCCCAAATAAAAGTTTTTGTGAACAGTATCTCGTTCATCATCAGCAGAGAAATCGAGCCACAACCCTGGATCTTTTGCTTTAGTTTCTTCATCTTTTGTAGATTGAAGCATTTTGTCATAGTCCAGTAGATTTTCATTTTCAGCAATTATTTTGACTTCAGACTGTTTTGTAGAGCAGCTTGCATAAACTTGAAGACTAGAGATATCAGAAGAATTTGCAGGAAAAGTGAGATCAATTGTGAGACATGTGCCAGTTGAGCCAGCCTGTGACACCTCAATGTCATCATGATGGCTTAACTTTCAAGTAGACAAAGTGGTACTTGTAGGTGTGGAACTTGGTTTAATTTCAATCTTGTCAGAGACAGATGCAGTACAAGTGACTTTTGATGGCGAGGATGGGTTTTGATTTGGAAAATCATGTTGTGTTAGTTGAGTGAGAAAAAATAGCTTTCCAGTCTTGGCCACTAAATCCAAAGTCTTTTGTGCACCTCTTAAATAAACTCGCTTCATCTTGCAGACTGAAAGATACAGAAAAAAATACTGCAAAGGAATTTGGATCATATACAGCTATAATTATTAGAAAAACACTGAAATTTATAAAGAAAAACGTTGGTAAGACAGTCAAAGATACCTAACTCTATGTTTACATTTAGACAAAGAATTACTGAAATTTATCCTAGTACCTTGGTCCATCAGCACACAAACATGAATTCATAAATATCTTTATTGAGTTACTGCATTATGATTGGTTAAAAACTGGCTTCAGTCCATTTTAGGAGAATTAGTTTCAGTCATCGCAAAACTTTCATTGAGGTTGTTGCTATTGTAGCTGTGTGCAAGAAGCAATGTCAATGGTGATATGCAAATCCATTGTAAGCCATAAAGTATTCCAAAACAATTTGTGGTCAATAACACATACTATAGTAGCCTTTATACACAGTGAAAATTTGTATTGGTATACACACATAACACATAATCAACTGTAAACTGAACTACAAAACACTGGGTTAGGCCTAAGCTAAAGTACCTTAATCCTGATCAAATATCTGAAGAATAAGTTGTAACCTCAAACTGAGCTCAGTTTTTACCTTTAGATGAGTCAACAATCTACACATCAACAAAATAGGCATATATCTGAAACTTCTTCTGCATACCTGGATGCAAAGGCAAATTCAAAACGACGGCCTTAAATTGGGAATAGTCCACTTCATTATTCCAAGGTACAGTATTGTTTCCACTCTACTTACACCAAACTAGTTACAGTATTTAGGCCTAACGTTATTGTCACTCAGTTCTCAGAAAACAACACTAACGTTAAACTTAATATTCAGTACTAACCTTGCTCACATGCTCTTGTTCAGACAACCCTAAAGTGATGTTGATTGGTCGGTTCCTTTCCGTATCTTTGTATGATCACGGTGCCACAGTACTGTGCTACTACTAGTAGTATAGTGTATACATAACAACGTTAAGAATAATGTTGTCGTTAATGTCGGATTCTTACGAAATTTACCCTAAAAGATCGAATTATCGCTTTTAGACTGCACAAATCACATCAATAATGCAATACAATACTAATGCAAATAAAATTAAAACAAACGAGACAATAACGTACGAAAACAGAAGCCGATAAAAACCATAAAACTCGCCACGTCTTTGTACACACCTGTCATCATTTCGTTTGATTTATGTTTCTGTGGTATTGTACTCATATTTTTCAGTAGACATGACTGAATAGATCATTAAAGGTAAAACAAAAGTTCCACTGCTATAATTTCTCATAAGTAGCCACAACAGAAGAAATGATTGAGAAAAGTTTTCATCTTCATAACATACGATCATCTTTAACCTGAAGTTTTATCAACATTTTGTACAACTCTAGTAATCTTTCGCGAATCAACTTCTTAATTAGAAACATAGTTTAGTAGTTTCTCGAAACTTTAGTCACTCACAGAAGTAAAGAACAGGTTTTTTAATTAATGCAGAGTAAAGTCTAACACGGCAAAGTTAAGGATAAGGACAATTACAAAGAAATCGACTAAAGTTACTAAGTAGAGTAGCTGAATAACTTATCAGAAAAAATATAATGAATTATGATATTTCTTACAATTTTATTTAATATCTATGTATATAAATAGACAATTATTTTTCTTTCTGTCACGTTCATTGTCTCTTGAATATCTAATCGTAAACAAAATATATCATTACACTACTTATTAAAAGGGAATATTCCAGTAAAATTATTCATTTTTTGCAATTCGTAAAATTTCGCATCGGTATCAATATATTTTCATCTTTGTTTTCATGTATTGAACAGCAAATCTAAGAAAAATCAGACAAAAATATTTCATTTCTGAGAGAATTTAACGAGAAAAACATTTATTCGTCGTCGATCGATTAGCCAAGCGTGTCACGGCGTGCGACTCGTCGTCTGAGAATCTGTTTGTTTTGTTTGTTTTTTGGAAATTCGCACAAAGCTACTCGAGGGCTATCTGTGCTAGCCGTCCCTAATTTTGCAGTGTAAGACTAGAGGGAAGGCAGCTAGTCATCACCACCCACCGCCAACTCTTGGGATACTCTTTTACCAACGAATAGTGGGATTGACCGTAACATTATACACCCCCACGGCTGGGAGGGCGAGCATGTTTTAGCGCGACGCGACCCTCAGATTACGAGTGCACGCCTTAACGCGCTCGGCCATGCCAGGCCTTCGTCTGAGAATCACGGGTTCAAATCCCCGTCGCAACAAACATGCCCGCTCTTTTAGCCGTGGGGCGTTATAATTTGACGGTCAATCCAACTATTCGTTAGTAAAAGAGTAGCCCAAGAGTTGGCAGTGGGTGGTGATGACAAGTTGCCTTCCCTCTTGTCTTACACTTTAAAATTAGGGATATCAATATGCATTCATAACATCAAGACCGAAAAATTTTTGCTAACAGTGCACTAAAGTTATTCCTTTTTTCTTAAAAAGAAACATAATATAGTTTTATTACTGAAAACAAAACACATGAAATGCCAGAAAACGATTATAAACGTTCCTCTAAACGACAGTATGGCGTATAAAGTCTGATCCAAGAAATTGAAATCATTGCATATGTGATATTTATTAATCACTATTTTTACAAAAAAAAATATTGCTCATTTGTTTCAACGGGTATCAGCTAGATATTCTATAATAGAAATAATTACAGAGTGAAACATATTAAAAATACGAAATTCATTCAAACATTGTAGTTTATTTTATGAGATAGGAAATCAAGAAATCAAGCTTCCTCATTTATAGTTCTGATCCAAAACTAAGCCACGTTCTATAACACACAAGAAGACATGACAGTGAACACAGTAAAAAAAATGTGTCATAAAACTAGCGATTAATTAATTGAATAAACATGGGGACAGTTTTGAAACGGTATGTCAGAATAAAAACAAAATAATTAAATAGGACCGCTTCATTTATTTTACTTTTATTAAGATCTATGAAGTGACACAGACCTGCATTAAAACCACGTTCGAAATAAAGTTGAACATGGAATACAACAGGAGTCTGTCTGTTCTACCATTTGCTGGTTATAGATTAAAATGTAACTAAAATACATTTAACTATTGTGTAATAGGTAAAAAAGGTTGTTTTTCTTAAGACTAGTAAATTATTCGTCAGAGCCCTTCTTGTTTCATACATTTCTATAAATTCGAATGCTTGGTCTAAATGGTGGTGTTCAGAAACATCTAGGCCCGGCATGGCCAGATGGGTTAAGGCTCGCAATCTGACGGTCGTGGGTTCGCATCCTCGTAGCACCAAACATGATCGCCTTTTCAGCCGTGGGGGTGTTATAATGTGACAATAATCCCACTATTCGTTGGTAAAAGAGTAGCCCAAGAGTTAGCGGTGTGTTGTGATGACTAGCTGCCTTCCTTCTAGTCTTACACCACTAAATTAGGAACGGCTAGCACAGATAGCCCTCGAGGAGCTTTGCGCGAAATTCAAAAACAGACAAACAAACATAAACATCTTCGATTACAACGTACAACATAAGCTGTGCGCGTTAATTCTTCTTCTAAGAAATGCTATATAACAGCAAGAAAAATACAACAGCGCTAGTGTTGAAGTTATATATTTACAAATGTAGTAGCGCTGTCGCTGACGCTGCTTTTGAAACGACTTTTATTTATGATAGTTTTTGTTTTATTAATTAATAATAGAAGAACGAAAACACACGTACTGGTAAATGGTAATACTTTATTGCAAGAATAACATAACACAGATTTTTCAGAACAGTCTATCTATATATCTGTTAATGATGATGGGGAGAACAGATAATCATCATACAGTTTTCTACACATTCAATGATAGTGCTTCAAAACACGATGCTACGAAACAAATGAATAACGAAATGTGAGCTCAAAGCGTAATTTCTTTGCAAAATGCGAGAGTTAAAAGTTTTGAAAGAGGAATAAATGTTATAATGAAGACCAAATATTTACACCAGTTATACTATTAGGCTTAATATTTCCACCCACGTTGGTACGAAATTATACGAGATTCTCGATCTCTGCAAAGAAATTACGGTTTCCTATTTTGCTCAAAGCTGAGGAAACAATTTGCCGTAATGACTCGGTGTGTTCGGAATTTTTTAGGAGTTGAAGAGGGTTTTGCTTCCTTTGCCCGTACGCCTATATGTCTAATCACTGCTGTATGTATTGTAGATACGCCAGAATTAATTTAGATATATATTTTTTTTCTATTATGGTGTGATAATTTCATATCTCAGAAATTTTAATCATAATGTATTTTTACAGTTATAGGAATTTTAGAAATTCTGTTAATTAATGTTTATTACGGCCGGTTGTACTCGTATAAGCAGATGTCAGTGAAAGTCTTCACATGTCGCTTGAATGTTGCTAAATAGCATCCAATAATGCTATCTGTATTTAATCGCAGACAAAGATACAAATAACACTGAACGAGTCAGTCATTACCTTTTATAATTGAGGGAAATGTGCGTATTAAGCATACATAGAAGTCGAAATAGCCATCTATGACAATTTAATGTCATCTGCTGACCAGTCAGGCTGTATTTAGACGCCGCCCGAAAGTACACTGTTTACTGATACAAGGTCCATGTACCTTCACTAATGGTGCTACCAGTGAATGTTAACATTGAAATTCATTTGATACATAGCTTTGCTTAACGGATGAGACAAAAAAATTGGGTTTACTTGTACCGTTTAAGACACGTCTATTCTGATCAATGACGTTATAGCTCATCAGGGAAACAATTAAAATATAGGCCTAATACTATCAATATCATTCCCAGAATTACACGAAAAGTTAATTTTTTGCATATGGTGCCCTCCATTCTAAAATCCGTGAGATGTCAGTTTTACTATGACAAATAATCAGGACGTGGTACAAGTGGTCCAAGATATTTAGTGTTGGTAGAACAATAAAAACAAAAAGCACATTGATGTAATTGTGATTCATATATGAAAGAGTACTTATAACAGAGTAAGCCTTCAGTATATATGTAAATGTCTTTCTATTCTGTTACATTTAATCGATTGTAACGCACGTGTGAAGTGTCAGTTAAATGTAGCACATTGTTGACTGTGTACTTGCAAGTTCACATGAAAACAAAGTGCTGCACAAACGATTCTCACATGAAATTGTTGTAGATGAGTATTGTCCTCCACATATTCTTGAAACTAATCCAGTTACTCAGTAGGAAAAGTTAGGCTTATTACTTTGGCATTTCTCGACTTACCATGTTTGTAAGATCTATGAAACTCCTTATGGGATACGTTACCCATACAGCTGTTTCTTTAAGAAAAAAATAAGTACTGAAGAAAAATTGTATCTCTATTTCTATATTATGTACTGATAGACTAAAATTATTGCGCAATTATAATTTTATACAAGTTGAAAAAGGGCCATTATGAGCAGTATTGACGTGTTCATGATCGGAAAATGCATTGGTCATGAAACGTAAGGTGTGAATATGGCAGACTAAGACGCACACACTTACAGCAAATATCAGACTTGTATTATTGTGTGAAGTTTTGAACAATGCTTGATTAATGAAATGGCAATGAAAAGGAACACGTCTCACTTGTTTTTAATTATTTAGGTATGAACACATAAAAATGGCCTATTTAAAACTTTCAACTTTATTTGCACATGAAATTTATACAATATGTAATTTTATAACTTGTAAACATTAGTTCAGTATATTATAACAATATTTTTATGTTTTAATCTTCAGATGTCTTTTACTACACCGGTTATACATCATTTGTGTGTAAAATACAATGTTTTACATAACTAAGTAATCTTTGTTATGTCGACATTCAAAGCTGAGCCCCAGCTACGGGGAATGATATTTGGTTTTACAAATATCAGACATACAACTGACCCACTGGGAAAGGTGAAGGGTTGTAGCAAATGTTTTCCCTCTGCTTCAAGCCTTTAATTATAAGATCTTACAGAGACCATTTCGAGAGAAGGAGCTCAGATACAAAATATCTACAACATAATGTAACATTCTCGGAGAACACGAGATTTACTGGTTCATCCTGGCTGTTCTTTTCTCTAAATTAAAAAAAACAACAACAACTTTGAAGTCAATCCTTATCATTCACATACTTATCAAGCTTTGTCTTAAATTCACTTAAATTTACTACCTCCACAACATTCGAAAGTAATCCATTCCAAAGGCCAACAATCCTGTTATAAAAATAAAACCT
The DNA here is from genome assembly GCA_011833715.1 of Carcinoscorpius rotundicauda. Classification (NCBI taxonomy): domain Eukaryota; kingdom Metazoa; phylum Arthropoda; class Merostomata; order Xiphosura; family Limulidae; genus Carcinoscorpius; species Carcinoscorpius rotundicauda. The sequence goes on along the minus strand of CM022401.1, from coordinate 17,422,662 downwards.
CAGCTGAAGATGACTCTTTCCCAGCCAAACATTTTATTTGGATCATCTAATCCTACTTTTCTCACTGTTAAGTATGAAAAAAAAACAGATTAATTCACTTTACAGTCTTAACACTACACTCAGGCCCTAAATATATTTTCTTTTTTTCAAGAGAAAAATAATTTAAGAGATTTCAACCTTTTTTTCAAATGAGAAACCTTACATCCCAAGCATCATTTTAGTAACTTTTCTCTGAATCATTTCTTGCAATTCAATAGCTTTCCTAAGGTAAGGAACTCAAGAATGGATATTGTATCCCAAATGTGGTCGAGTCAGTGATCTGTACAATAAAATTATAACAACTTTAGATTTATATTTAATATTTCTGAAGATAAAACCGAAAATATCATTTGTCCTACCACTAACAATAGCACTCTGCTCGGATGGCTGTAGAAACTGATCAGCGTTTTCATCAAGATTTTTTTCCTCCATAACAATTTTGGTAATTCTCATCCAAATAATATTTCTAATTCAAATTATGATAATCCACATGCGTTATCTTGTATTTATTATAATTAAAATCCATTTGCTATTTATTTTCCCAACTCATTAAACGATCTAATTTTATTTATAAATCAGCAACATCCTGTTCACATCAATGAATGTCAAAATATTTGTAAAGCAAGATTTTTACTTAGTGAAACCATATAGACTATTCAATAGAATTATAAACTTTGTTAAATGGCTTTGTAAGCCATCACTTGTTAAACTTTCCACAACTGATGAAAGACTAATAGGCTTATAATTACAGTACCAATTTTTACCACTATCCTTGAAGAGAAGTTACATTATCTAACTTACTATTCCCTTGTACCTGACCACTATTCAAAGACTTGCAAAAATAGTAGCCTCACACATTCAATATTTAAACTCATTCAAAACATAAAAAACCTGTAGAAATATTATCTGACCCAGGAGACTTATCATTCTTTAACGTTCCAAATTTCAAGATTCATTTGGTGTTCTTATTTGATCTTGTTTCCATTTATTAACTGTTTAAGGTTTGGAATACTGCTGAAACCTTCCTTAGTAGAAGCCGAAGAAAAAGCAAAATTTAAGAAGACAGCCATTATATAATCATCACATACTAGTCTTCTTTTATCATTCCTCAAGAGCCCTACCTCATTATAATATTTAATTTATTCTTAAAGTATTTTAACAAGACTTTACTGTTAATGTTTACATTGCCAGCCAATCTTTTCTCGTGCATTCTCATTGATGTCCTAATATTTTGATTTACCAACTCTATTCATATTCTAAATCTTCTGTCATACAAATCAATTTATATTTTTAATGCTTTTTTAGAATTTTATTTCTTAATCTTTTGTGAACTAGTCTGCTTTTTTTACTTGTAGCTACCATTTTTTTCTGTGAGAAATGATTTCCTTGAATATTCAAAACAATTATCTCAAAATTTTCTACATCTGATCAATGTTTCCAAATAACTTAGCTGTCCAATGTACAACAGGAGAATTTTTGTGGTATCTCTTCAAAATTTTTTATTTTTTCTTCACAAAAATATTATTCCTTATCTCTACATGCAACAAAACATTGAATCTAATAGAGCAATATTCATTGCACTTACATGGTCTCCAGATTTCACCCTTTCAATGATTTTTATATTTAAAGTTAACAATAGATCTAAAATAGAATTGTTTTGGGTAAATTCCTTTACTAACTGGTAAAGAAAGCCATCTTGAAAAGTTTTCAAGAACCTTTCTTCTTCATGGCTTGACTCTAGTATTTCCCAATCGATATGCCTAAAATTAAAATCATCAATAATTATGACTTTATTTATTAACAGCTGAAATCTTAGTCTCATTGTAAAGATTCTCATTAATTACAACAGTGTAATTTGGCGGTATGTAATAAATTCATATTGAAAACTTTTTCCTTTAAAATCGATTAATAGAAATGAAAATAATTGGGTTGTGAGTAATGAATTCACACTAATTTTTTTTTCCTTTTATATCGATTAATAGAAATCAAACTCATTTGGAGGTTGTAATAAATTCATACAATAAACTTTTTTCTGTTATATCGATTAATAGAAATCAAAATCGCTTGGTGGTGTGTAATAAATTCACACTAAAAACGTTTTTTCTTTTGTATCGATTAATTGAAATCAAAATGGAGTCAGTGTGCTTGATGTTGTATTTAATATTCTCAGTATCAGTAGGATGTAGCACATTTTATATATAAAGCCGTCTCTCCCCATTTTTCAACACTCTACTGCTATTAAATAGTCTGTAACCATGTATTTTAAAGAAACCTCTGTCATCAAAATCATCTATATTTAATCAAGTTTCAGTTATAACAACTTCTATACTCATTTCCTGTGTCAAACTTTTCTCTGCCTTTTATTCTTTTTACATTTAAATTTTCCTGGCTCTCTCCAGTGCTTAATCCTAGGTTAAAGCATTTTTTACAACAAAATTACTTGCATAAGCAAACAAGCCAAATGTAAATCATCCATTCCAAAAAGTTCACTTCTTCCACTGAACTGCTCAACCTTTCATACTAACCTAAGCCTACCCTTGAGTGGTATAATCTTATTCTTTTCTCCATATTTTGCCATATGGACTGTTCTATCCATATACCTTGTCAAGGGATCACCTATAACCTTCTTATCATCCATGTCCTTCTCTAACCCTTCTGTTTTCTTTCCCATTAATAGTTCCTCACCTGCAGAAGCCAAGGGCTGAAATTTGTTACTCAACAGAAGAGTCCCATTAGATAACTAAAGAAATTATTTTTCACTCCAACTGTACTCTTTCTAGCATCCTAAAAGTCATTGTTAGCAGATGTATTCTTTACATGCAAAAGCTTAAGCTTTTAAAATCCTGCTGCTACTTTCCACAGTCTTCTCTTTATCTGTTGCTTCTAGTTTCATTATAATAGCCTCATATTAATCCTTCAACTTGCAAATTCTACATCAAAATTGTGCACTTTTATTACTGGCATGTACTTTTAAGGAAGCTATGATGAATGGACGAAAAGAGAATATGACCATTCGGTTATAACTCGATAAAACGAGGAAAATGGGGTATTTTAAAGAGAAACTGTTAATTTATTATCTTTATGTTGTAGTATATGTGATGTATTGTAAATAAAATTGGTGAAATGATTTGTGTAAATTCTTTTAAACTTCGTGTTGTTTGCATTTTGAAGCATTGATACCAATTTTTGTCACAGATGCTCAGATAAATTCGAATAAGCTTATTATATTTATATGATAAATTTTCAATATACTTGAATTAAGAATGTCGAAAGTGGAGGTGCAGATACATAAATAACATTACTGTCCAAACTTGAAGCCCCCCAGTGGCTCAGCGGCATGTCTGCGGACTTACACGCTAAAATCCGGGTTTCGATACCCGTGGTGTGCAGAGCACAGATAGCCCATTGTGTAGCTTTGTGCTTAATTAAAAAAAAACAAAAAAACCAAACTTGAAGGATACGATGCGCCATCTCTTCTTTACTAATAACAATATTTAAGATGTATGCTTTTCAGTGACACATAATAAATACTGAATGAAAAAAAAACAGATGTTAATCTTAAGATTTCCCTCTGGTCTAAAATCCAATGCATTCTTCATATGACAGACAAGCTAGTGTTTCATTGATATTTATGGTTACAGACATAAGCATGAAAGTTATATTTACGGTATTGGAGGGAACGATGGCCGTAAAGTGCAATAGAACAGGCCCAGCACGCCCAAGCGTGTTCAGGTGTGCGACTCGTAATCTGAAGGTCGCGCCAAATATGCTCGCCCTTTCAGCCGTCGGGGTGTTATAATATGACAATCAATCCCACTGTTCGTTGGTAAAAGAGTAGTCCAAGAGTTGGGGTAAAAGAGTAGTCCAAGAGTTGGAGGTGGGTGGTGACGACTAGCTGCCTTCCCTCTAGTTTTACACTGCTAAATTCGGGACGGTTAGCACACGAAGCTCTCGAGTTGCTTTGTGCAAAATTCCAAAACAAACAAACAAACAATCAAGCGATATACACAAATATTTCATTTCCACAGCTAAAATTTAATCCTTTAATTTCAGATGACCCGCTGGGACTTTAATATTAAGTGCCAGACGATCCTTTTCACGTGGCAAGATATTTTAAATTAAAAAAATTACGTAATGAGTATTATTTTTCATATTTATTTTCATAATTCTAATAACTAAGCTAAAGCTTTTCTTGGGTTTTCAACATTGGACTTGTTAACGAAACGAGACTAAAACCAAAAATATTTCACATTAACAGGATAAAATTGTTGTAGTTTTTCTTCCAGTTTTTAAAATATGATATTTTAAATGCAATCTACAAAAATTCCTCAGCAAATTTGAGACAATAAGCCGAAAACAGTGTGTACGCCCAGTTTTAACTGTTCATTACAAACGTTTGTAAATTTTCATGAAAATTGGTGCAGCTAATCCTAAGTCTTCGTTCCTCAAATTTCAATCTTCTTTTTGGGAGTCAGAATAAGAATGAGAAAATTACTGAAGTGGAACAATGCACACCAATTTAATGTTAGTTCGTGTATCTGGACTTGAGAGTCATCCAAATTCTTTTGATATTCACACAGAAGCCATAATTTGAAAAAATTCCAAATCGTGAACTTAGATTTTTATTGGATAAACTTTTTGCATGTTAATACCAATTTTCAACTAATTTGGTTTACCCAGTTTAAGAGCGCATGAAACACACTGACCCCCCTTTATTTTTGGGGCTTTTTGAGAACCTTCCGATAGGTTTTTCACATTCATTTTTTTTGCTGAGAGGGGGTGTAAAGAGCAAAATGCAAAATTTAAAGTATTTTTTGAAGAATTTGGAATAATTTAAAAATTAGGTAAATAAAGATACGTACAGCGAAGAATGCATGTGTATTTGTTACTTCTTAATATCGCTTGTAAACGATTTAAATTAATTTTATTCCACCAATTGAACTTTATTGGGTTTCATTAATTTCATATTCAGTGTCTACAATCAGCGGTGGTAACGTGCTCAGTTTTATTAGATGTGGCTTCTGTACTCAAATTAGCCACAAACATTTTGATTATACTTAACGCATTGTATTCAGGTTTCACTAGAGCAGTTTACTGTTACTTTGGAAACTTAACCTACATTTGATATTTGCTATTCAGAAACAACGATCTTGTTGATAATTTAATATGGATTTAAATTGTTCTTAATAAGTATGCATAATGGGAAATTCGAACAAGATATGGTACTGCAGGATGTTACTGGAACTTCACTGGCTGATTTTAAGCTGGGGAATAAATGGCCAGAACACAATGAACGCAATATTTATTAGAAACTAAAACAAAGATGTTGTACGTGTACTTGCTTACGATGGACTATCACTTGTTTACAGAGTCAGGATCGGGTTAGGTTTGGGTGGGACTAGGAATCAGAAAAGTAACACGAAAATCTTCTACTTGAAAAGAAACACAGTATTTACCAAGCGCGATTGACCTTTCACGTGACTGGTTATTTTCATTATACACAAATAAATATTGAGGGATATGCTATCAACATCTTGAGACAAATCTCATGTAATAATGTTCTTCAAAGGTAGTATAATAACAAAGTGAGAATAACAAAGAAACAAAAATAAACTGAAATAAGATCGACTTCACAGATTTTCTTGGCCACTTGTTATTTAAACATCTGTACATATTCAGAACAAATAATAATTTCAGATTAAATGTTGACACTGCAGGAAGACAAAACTTGTGATATATTTCTATGTTAAAATAAGTATTTTTTTTTCTTGGCGAGACAATAAAACATTCGTCATTTTCTATCTAATAAATACAGTTTCTTATTCAAATAACGGTCGAAATTCAATCGATTTTATGACAATGTGTGAAAATATAATTTTATTTTTCGTAGGTTTTTTTCAAATGTAAGCTTAAGAATATGCACTAGTTAGTAAGATGTTTAAAAACTAATTATCAGTTTTTATTTTCATTGAAAGACATCCAATGCCTCTCAAACCAAAACCGTATATCGTTATGTCGAATTTTTAAAGATCGTCAAGATGTTTTGGATATTACTGGAGAATTGAGTCTAAATTTCTTAGCAGATAAGGTGAATGTCCAAGGTGCTGGTAAATACTTGAAACATTTCACGTATTCCTCGAAATATATTGAAAATGTGGTGCACGTCAGTTTTGAAACTGACACTGCACTCGACTTGACACTGCAATCAAACTTCTATGATTCATTTTTTAATTTTTATTGAAAAAAAAATATCTTTTTCAATCATCTTTTCAATTTACTTTATTTTTATACGTTTTCTTATTGTTTTTCCGGGGAACAGCAAAAAGTTTTTTTGCACTCTCAAGGCTAACGTCCGTGGTTCGATTTCTCGCGGTGGACACAGCCGATAACCCAAAATAGCTTTGCTGTAAAACAACATTCTTATCTTTATATGAATATCCCGCTTATAGCCTTTTCTATATTTCCTAATTGTTGGCTTAAAAATGTAATCCTTGCATTTCGGTTCAATCTGCTTCTGAACTTTTAGGACGAAACCTATTCCCCCATTTTTAAATAAACAATTTTATTCAGCCTTTTTTTTCCGAAATGACAAATCTTGATATTTTTAGAACAATGAACAAACCTTTTATGGAAAACGCCAGGCTTACTTTGCTGATTGTTGTTATTTATTGCCAAACATAATGCTACACAAAGAGCTATCCGTACTTTATCAGACACGCTATCGAAATCCAGTTTCTAGCCTTATAGTCCGCAGGTATCCCATGGTACCAGCCGAGGGTCATTTTGTTGAACCTTATTATTTGTGCTCACATAAGGTGTGTCTTCATGCTTCTTTCAGGAGCCAATCTGGCTGATCTTGAAATTAGATGAAACAAGACAAGGGTTTTGTTTGCTTGTGTTTAAGTATAAAGCTACACAACGAACTATAAGGTATCGAAATGTAATCTTCAGCTTTGCCTCCCAGTGGCTCAGCGGTATGTCTGCGGACTCATACGCTAAAATCCGGGTTTCGATACTCATGGTGGGCAGAGCACAGATAGCCCATTGTGTAGGTTTGTGCTTAATTAAAAACAACAACAATTGGCCTGGTATGGCAGGGCGCGTTAAGGCGTGCGCTCGTAATCCGAGGGTCGCGGGTTTGAGCCCGCGTCGCGCTAAACATGCTCGCCTTCCCATCCGTGGGAGTGTATAATGTGGCGGTCAATCCCACTATTCGCTGGTAAAAGAGTAGCCCAAAAGTTTGCGGTGGGTGGTGAGGACTAGCTGCCTTCCCTCTAGTTTTACACTGCAAAATTATGGACGGTTAGCACAGATAGCCCTCGAGTAGCTCTGTGCGAAATTTCAAAAAACAAAACAAACAATCTTCAGCTTTATGAGTCACCAGGTCACCGCTGAGTTACTATGGTGCAAAACATGACAAACAAACAAGAAAATCCGTCCATGATCGCAGTGAAACTCTCAAAAAAAAAATCACAACATTTATGAATTGTTCTACACCAGACATACAAATACAACTGCTCTGGAAAATCGTGCGGAAGTATGCTTTCTCTTATTAAAGCTATAATTTATAAACTATAAACATTGGAGATTCTATAAAAGTTACGTAGGGTGACAGCTTTTGTTTAGTTTTGGGCAGGTCCAAATTTAGAATTATTAAACCTGTGGGTAAGAAGTATCCTGCCTTCTGAAACCTTTTCATAAGTATCTGTATTTCCAAGTCTTTCATGAAAGATTTAATCTGTTCCCGAAACAGAGCTGTCTACGGGTTCAAATACTGAAATTTAGCATCATCAGCTTACCATTGGGTCAATTATGGAGAAGTATTGAGTATTTTTGTTTTGTGATGCACTATGGCTGGATAACGGTAACTTAACGCGCTTACAACGCTACAATATGGGCTTTGAACCTGCTCGATAGAAACAGCAGATAGAATAGTGTGGTTTTGTAAGTAAAGAAATTGTTTAAGGAAAGTACAGCGCCACCTACTGTCTAAATGTGTCAAAGAAGATTCTTACAGAAGAGAACTATAAATTTTTAAAATAATATGCATTTAAATTTATTTTTCTTTATTATTATATTCAAAATTTTGAAGCTCTTTGACCTTAGATATCGGCAAAGCAAAATGGAAATCTGAGGAGTAAATATTTAAATGTATGAATAAAGATTTAGATCTGAAACAATTAGTAAGGCAATGAATAGAAGTATGGAGGTCAAACAGTTAAACGATAGGTGAAAAATGAAGACCTCGATACCACATTTTTGGAAAATTATGAAAAAGAGATATGATTTTGAAATAGCAAAACGAAGAGGAATAGAGATGTTGTGGAAAATGGTGGGTAAAATAACGCAGACCTGGATATCATATGGTCAGAAAAATGATGCAAAAAAGGAGATCTGAGGAATAAATACTATTAATGGTTTCAATAGAAATTTGGAACCTAAGTATTTTACAAGGTGAAGGATAGAGAAACGGATGTCAAACAGTTAATACATAAGTGAAAAATAAAGATCTGGATGACAGTTCCATAAAATATGAATGGATATATGAATTTCAAACAGAAAGACCAAGAATAGAAATTTGGGTGTTAAAAACAAACTAAAAAAGAACGGAGATTTGGTTGTAAAATAGTTTGCAAGATCATGAATAGAAACTGATATCAGGCGATGGGTAAGATATTGCAAGATGGAGATCTGCGGAATAAAGTTTAGAAAAACGCTGTAATAATTTTATTGAAGTGCGTGAAGGAAAGTTCCCTGGGTTTAAACCGAAGTTAGTTTGTTCGAAAAGAAATACAGATCGATACACGTTTGATTATGTATGTATATTACGGGTATGGACACTGAATAACAGTAGCTGGAGATACAACTTTCTTTTATTACAGTAACAGCTTTTACGTAATGCTGTTGAATGAAGTTTAAATCACTAACGAAAACGTCAGAAGTACCAGTTCTTAAACAAAGATAAAAAAACCGTACAGCTTTAATTTATACAGATGATACAAAAAGTTACACATGAGTGAATGAGACCACAATATTTCATTAAAAAACAGTTAATAGTTCTAGTTAATGACCTTCCGTAACAGACACCGTGCTATCGCCTTCGCCAGCCTCCCGACGCCGACGTTCTACACCTTCCGTAACAGACACCGTGCTATCGACTTCGCCAGCCTCCCGACGCCGACGTTCTACAAACCTCGTTATTTGATTATCATTAGTAACGAATAACGTGGATACAGACGGGTCTGTTGGGTAAAAATGCAACGATTTGACGTTAAAATATAAATATAAAATTACTAAAACAATCTTACACTCCATTCTTTCAAAATTTTATATAGAAATTTTAAATAACTATAGAATAACTAAAACTATAAACCTCTCTTTCTTTTCATCTGCTGGTATTTATAAAATTCGTCTTTGATAAATTTTGAGAGTTCTGAAATTGCGCATGCTCATAAATATGCCGTAGAGAGAGCAGTCCATATGCATTGTATGATAAAAGTAAGTAAAGTTGATTGCCGGACTCTTTCTCTGGACATAGGTTCCTTTCTATATGCATATTGGGAAGATTCTCTAAACAGTATTATAATTATCGACAGAATGGATCTGCACAACAACCAATGAAGGCCGGTTTTGAAAGTGGTTACAGACCACATTTGAATGTGAGAGAACATAATGTACGACTTATTTTATATATATCACGAACAGTGTTGTGTTTCCATCAATTGTTCTCTGTCTTCTGTTTATGGTGGTCTTTTCTCGCGCTGAGTTTGAAAAAGTGGATGAAGTCAAAGCTCAACATTAACTATTTAAATAACAGTATTAGAGATATGAGTAATGTTGACAAGAAACAGGATATTCTACACTAGCTTGTTATAAATTAATAGCATAATCATTCACATGTCAATATGTGACAAAAACCATCTCTATTGTCTCTGAAGTTAAAACAAATTGACGAGAGTTGAGGGTTGTAACATTATCTCTCTAAATCTAAATTGTAGTTACCGACACATCTTGTATCAGTAAACTTATACTTCTTATCTTTACTTTGTTCCACACATTTGTTCGATAATACTGCTATCCTTACCCTCATTCTTCTGCGGTGATAAGCGAACTCGGTCTAAGTAGAAGCAGTTGGTGGTTTTTGATCTACTGCACTACACGTGCACAAGGGTATAGTATTTAAAGTAAATGTGACACCTAACAGAACATTTAAGTGTTACTTAATGGTTATGTTGGCCATCTAAATTCAAATATAACGTAACGGTACTTCTGGTCATATAAGTTATGTACTGTATTTGACGTTTCTATTAACTGCACCTTCCTGGAAGTTAGGATTATTTGAGGTTTTATTAATATATTTTAAATACGTAGTGAAAGTTTGTTGAAACGTAGAGCGCCTAGAGACAACAGCTTGTACGTTTCGTGTTCCACAGATAACGTGTCCACTTTTATCTCTGTACTGGTGGTATCGTTAATAATATTAGCTAATGTATTTAATTATATTACTTTTTAAACATTTATTTATTGGTAAATTTTAGTTGCAGATTTTGTTTCACATTATCAACTTAATATAAGTATTCAGGACTAACATAAATCTCCTGAGCTGGTTTAGCCTTATTGCGATAAAGGCCGAATATGATTCTTTTTATAAAAAAAGAACGTTAGAAAAAGACAAAATTATTTATACTTATTAAAAGGTTTTTTGTTTTTCTACATTCACTCTAAGTAGGAAAATTCCTTTGATCTTAAGTTAATATGAATGTAATTTGTATATTGTATGTATCATTAATAACTGTTATCTTCGGCTTTTATAATCTCAATAATTAATATTTTCACTTTTTGGGCGACTTTTTCTGGAAAAACATATTTAACTAAGCCTTCAAAGTGTTATTTTAAAACATATTAAGATACAAAAAACAACACAGTTTAGAAATATGTGTTTTAATTTCCAGTGTCTTACCAGAATATTTTATTCATTATTGAAAGTATGTCTAATTGGTTAGCATTTTGAGTCTCGAGTTATTTTATTTACAGGACTGGTTATGTAAAACTATATTATTTCTCAAAATGTACGAGTATAAATTGAATGTTCATAAAATGTCTTCTACTACATTCCAGGATCACAGTTTTTGTTTTCAGTAAGGATGACCCGTTTAAACTTTACAACTTAATAGGTTGTGGTAATTATTTGAGAATAATACGAATCTCATTTTACTTATTTGTTGTACCTTGCATAATGGGTTTAGTTTTAAGCCTTAGCCACCTGACATCTTTAATTAACTGGTACTATATTAACTACTTAATTTAACTCTTGTTACACGAGGCTTAAACATCATGCAACTATTGTTTAAGCAGTATCAACATCATTATTATTACCGTTTTGTTTTCATCCACGTGTGTGTGTGTGTGTGTGTGTGTGTGTGTGTGTTTTTATCACGAAATACAATAACGAACGGATTTGTTGAAACTTTGTAATCACATGTGGAATGTTATTACTTTTTGCCGGTTGATGTTCATAACGACAAATATTCAGACACATTTTCATATGTTTTAAGGACCGAATATGGTCAACGCCATTCTGGTGCTGGTATTATTGTTCTAAAAATCAATATTATTTTAATATTGACAGAGTTAAAGGTATTGCATTGAGCAAGTTACATAATCGTAATTCAGAATGTACTTGATTACTGATAAATTTAACGCCATCCTTTTGTTTCGCTTTAAAACATTCTGTACTTATCAATCTGATTTAGAAACATTGTTTCTAAAGAGCATCACTTGGTTGAGTGAGGCCTGTTTCTTAGAAATATAACGTTATTTAAACAAACCTGTTTCTTTTATAAACAATACAAAACACGGAAACGTTCCAACTTGTCGGGATTAATATAAAACAGTGCACTATATATATTCGGTTGGCGAGTTATTTTTATACTCTTGTTAAACATTATAATGTTTTGTTTATAATAAGAAGCCTTCACTATACAATTTCTTTCCAACCTAAGTATAAACGATTGTTTAGTCTCAGTTAAGTTGGGTAAGAATAACGATATGGATGATAGATAGATTTAAAATTATGAAAAAATAGATGTGAAGTTCAGAGAGCAAGACGATGAAGAATACAGATCTGGGCGAGTAGTAGTCCGTAATACAAAGAAGAATAGGAATTTAAGTGGAAGATAGTTAGGAAGACGATGAAAAATAGAGATGTGTCTGTTAAGCAGTAGGCGAGATAATGCAAAATGGAGATGTGAAAGATAAGTAGTTTGAATACAGTTGAGGAATAAATATTTGGATGTGAAATAGTTAACAAGACGATAAAGAATAGAGATGTGGATGTTAAACAGTTAGAAAGTAGGTGAAGAAAATTGATGTGGGAGCTAGATATTTATAAAAATATGAATAATATATATACGAAGACCTCCAGTGGCTCAACGGCATGTCTGCGGATTTACACGGTAAAATCCGGGTATTTATACCCGTGGTGGGCAAAGCACATTTAGCCCATTGTGTAGCTTTGTGATTAATTCAAAACAACATATATGAATTTTAATAGTAAAACGATGAAGAATAGGGATGTAAAGATAACGTGGTAGTTAAGATAATGCAAAATGGAGATCGAGGAATAAATGGTTAAGAAACAAAGAAACAAGATGTAATTAGTGTATTAAAGTGTGTCAAAGAAATTGGTTTGGTTTCATAGCGAAGTTTAATGGCTCTTATTTAGATGGAATAGAAATACAGCCTGATACACGTTTGGTTACGTACGTAAATTACGAGTATCGACACTGAATAACAGTAGCTGAATCCTTCATTACAATAAAAGCTTTCACGTAGTGCTGTTGAATAGAGTTCGTTAACTAACGAAAACTTCCGAAATACCAGTTCTTAAACAACGATAAAAAACTGTACAATATTAATTTATACACATGATACAAAATGTTTCATATAAAAGAATGAGATCACAATATTTCACTAAAAACAGTTTATAGTTCTAGTTAATGACCTTCCGTAACAGAGACCGTGGTGACGCCTTCGCCAGCCTCCCGACGCCGACGTTCCAATTCTTCCGTTGGAGAAACCGTGGTGACGCCTTCGTCGGCCTCCCGACGCCGACGTTCCAATTCTTCCGTTGGAGAGACCGTGGTGACGCCTTCGCCAGCCTCCCGACGCCAACGTTCTACATTTCTCGTTATTTGATTATCGTCCATAACGAATACCGTGGATAGAGATAAGTCTGTAGAATGAAAATGCATGAATGTAATATTAAAATATAAAAACAAAATTACTTACACAATCTTCCACTCCATTGCTTAAAAATTCTAAAATATGTATTGAATAACTAAAACCATAAACCTCACCTTTTTTTTTTTTTTATCTGCTGGTATTTATACAACTCGTCTTTGATGAATTTTGAGAGCTCTGAAATTGCGCATGCTCATAAATATGCCGTACAGAGAACAGTCCGTATGCATTGTATGATAAAGGGAGGTATAGTTGATTGCCAACCTTTTTACCTATACATTGGTTCCTTACTATGTGCATATTGGGAATCTTCTCTAAACAGTATTTTAATTATCATTCATTGCCCTATGTACGGATGGTACGGATTTTAGTTGACACAAAACTCATCTAGATTTTCTGATCCACATGTCATTAAAAGGTACATATAGTGTCTTACCTACCGTAATCGCTCTTTATAAAAAAAGTAACACTTTCAATTGACTTATAGAACGAAATTGTGTACATGGGCTTTGACCATTATTTTTATTATAATACTATGTTAAAGTTTGGAATCTTTAAAATACATTTTACAACCTACTAACCCTCGTATACCATCTTACAAAAATATTAAACAAACAAATATAAGGAAAAAACAAATCATAGTTCAGTCGACAAGTAGAGCTGACTACTGATTTTAAAAATAAAAACAAAAAGGATTGAAATTAACAAAACATAAATACATAGATTTTATATTCATAAAATATTGTACATTATTCATAAAAGAAATATTTTATGGTTGCCTGATTGAAAACTATTATGATTCTAAAGAAATTCCGAGACAGCTATAAACAAAGTAGGTGAGTCTTTAACATCAGTTATCCCTAAATCAGTGGCTCCCAAACCGGGGGTAATTTAACAATTTATCGGGGTAATGGAGGGGTGATAGAGAAAAAAGTTAAAATTCTGAAAATCAAGAAAACATTGAAGTTGCTGGTATTAGGATTAATGTTAACTTAGTCTTAGAATGTAAACTTGTAAATTAAACCTATTTTAAGTGTGTAATAAAGTTGAACCAAGTAAAAATAAACATCAAAAACTAATATACAGTAGTAGAAAAGAAAAAATATATTTCTAAGTGTATGTGGTAACCTAAATGTATTTTGACAAGTATGGTTTAGAACGCAAGTCACTCAGTAACCCTGAAGACTCATCGACGTGTCCGGTACGCGTCACTCACTGCCTGAGGTTGCCTCAATTTCACACTGTCAGTTTCTCTGTGAGCATCAGCCGAGGTGGACAAAACCTGATATGTATGTGTACTGCCCTGTGCAGTATAGTTAGTATTTACCTACTATTACATCATTCCCATGCTGAATAAGCTCTTTTAATGCTATCTAGAATGTCATCAAAAAATAAATAATAAGTTCACATTGTTCACACTTTTTTATGCAGTTTATTTTCTGCAGATTAAACAATAAAATGTCTAAAAAGCGCACCTACTCTGACGCCTTTCTTCGCTATGGCTTTGTAAATTTACCTTCTGGTGGAGAGGATCGGACACAATGTGTAGTATGTCACAAAGTGTTGACAGATGAAAACTTCAAGCCATCAAAAGTGCCATCCAAATCTTCACAATGAGGATCAGGCTTATTTTCAGCGCCGGGCCCTAGCACTGAAGAATATCCAGTTCCGTTCAAAAGCTTTAAGCTGCGTTCGAAGCATCTTACTTTGTTGCATATAAGTTTCCAAACAATAAAAAATGCCACACCATTGTAGAGAATCTGATTATGCCTTGTGCATACGAGATGGTAAGCAAGGTATGTGGGGAGGATCAAGCAATGAAAGTGAGTGTCATATCTCTATCAAACAACACAATTCGTGACGAGTCAATGACATGGCATCAAATATTCTGTCCCAAGTTACAACAAAGATAAAGGAAATCTCATATAGCAAATTCTTCTTGCAATTTGATGAATCGTGTAATGTAGCCAGTTGTGCTGTTCTTCTTGGGTTCGTTCGTTACGTCCACCAGGACAAGATTAAGGAAGAGTTCCTATTATGCGAAGATCTGCTGACAACTACGAAGGGAGAAGATATTTTCAATATCATCAACAGTTTCTTTACCACGAATGGATTGGATTGGAACGGCGTTCAACAGGTAGGGAGAAATGTTTATATATAGTCTAGATTAGTATAAATACAACGAATTACATGGCATATAGTCATAAAGGTTTATTTATTGTAAAAGTAGCTGTACTGTAGCTAATATTTTATACATAATTCACAAAAAAGTATCGTGCCTGTCGTAGTGAAATACTAAAGTACCAAATTAAATTAAATTAAAACCATATAATTATAACGCAAAAGATAAGTAAGAATGAATAACTGACGATGATGGATCGTAATCGGGGATTACGGGGCCTCATACAAGCTGTGAATCCTGAAATGTCTGTAGATCATTGCATCATTCATCGGTACTCTCTTGGATCAAAAAGCGTGCCTGGTAATCTGAAATTAGTGTTTGAAGATGTGTTGAAAATCGTCAATTTCATCAAGTCCACGGATGTGAATTCGCGCATATTTAGGGAGCTGTGCAAGGAAATGGGAGATCAGTATCATGTTCTGCTCTACCACACCGATGCTCGCTGGTTGTCACGAGGCAAAGTCGTACGTCGAGACATCTAGCTCCGAACGGCTCTTCAGGAATTTCTGAAAGAAGAAGAATCTCCTTTTGCTACCAAATTCACTGATAAGGAGTGGCTTGCTCGACTTTGTTACTTGGCTGACATATTTGCGGAGCTGAATAGTGATAACCTTCAACTACAGGTCTGAAACACAACTGTTATTGATGTCCATCACACTGCGACTGCATTTCTGGGAAAACTGAGACTCTGGATTCGACGCTTGGAGAAAGGAGTGATCGCTCAGTTTCCCAACCTGGACCAGTTTGTTGAGGAGAATAATTATGATACTGGATCACTTTTACAGATCATCAACAAAGAGATGAGCGACCATTTGAAGGGGCTTGAAACAAGAATGCTGCACTACTTTCCAGAGAGTGACCTAAAACAGCCAGTCTTCAGTGGATCATTCATCCGTTTCATGTACTTGATGAGAATATTCATGATGATGATTTCCTGGCAAAGGAGGAGCGGATCACAATGCGAGCAAATGAAGCCTTGAAAGTCAAATTTCAAAATCAAAATGCAGATTCCTTTTGGATTTCACAACAAGCTGACTCGCCAATTCTGTCCAAAAGAGCCTTGAAGTTGTTGGTATCATTCTCAACAACGTATCTGTGCGAGAAAGGGTTCTCAACCGTGCTGGGTATGAAAACAAAAATGAGAACTCGCTTGAATGTTGCAAACGATACCAGGCTGGCACTTTGAACTACAAATGCAAGAATTCTAAAACTAGCTCCAAGTATGCAACTCCATCCATCCCACTGACGTTCTTGACATCTTTGACAATATTCATTATTAATGCACAATGATCAAATACAATAATTAAAAGTGTAATTCAGTGTAAATAAATTATATAAATAGATTGTAAACAAATAAAGTGTAATAAATAAAATGCAATACATCTCTAGTTTAATTTAGTCATATATATCAATGTTGAAAACATTTTGTGAAAGGGGTAACATGATTAACCAGGCATGTTAAATTGGGTAACAAGCTGAAAAAGTTTGGGAACCACTGCCTTAAATAATGTCTGATTTTAGATTCAGTACAGAAGAAAGGATTTCAAACGCTGTTAATGCCATTTAATTAATAATGTCTGTTCCATTATTATTAATTACTTCCTGCCAACGATTCACAAGCTTCTGAATGCAACTTCCATAAAATTGTTGGGGTTTGGAGGAAAAGAGTGTAGAGAGGGTAGTTTTGATATGTTCATGTGTTCCAAGCTCTTTTCCATCAAGATAGTTCTTCAAACTTCAGAAAAGATGATAAACAGATGGGACAAATTCTGGAGAATAAGGAGAATGATGGAAGTTTTAACCAGTCTAGCTCTTGAATCTTTCCAGATGTAATCCTTGTTGTAAGGCGCCTTGCATTATCCTGGTGTAACACAACACCTTTACGATTGACCAAAGTAGGCTTCTTATCTTTAATTGCAATATTCAAGCGTACTAACTGTTTTGTAAACAGAAGTCTGAAGTAATCCTTACTTTGAGTGGCACCAACTCAAAGTAGATTACACCAGCTATATCCCACCAAATGCTTAACAAGACTTTCCTCAGGTCTAACTCTGTTTTGGACTGTGCATTAGCCAGTTTACCTGCACTGATCCATCATCTGCGCACTTAAAAACTGTTATAAAATATGCATTTTTTATCTCCAGTCACTAATATGTCCAAAAACGTTGAATTACGATTACGAGAGGACAGATAAATACAAATGTCCACTCTTGTTCTGAGGTTGGCTTTTGTCAAATCATGGGGAACCGACATTTGAAGAGTTGACACCTTTCCAAACTGTTGCAGATGACGGTGAACTGTTGAATGGGTTGAATTAAGCTTCTGTGCTAGTTCCCCAACTGTAACAGCACAATCTTGATCAAGTGCACCAGCAGAATGTCAGGAAATAAACTCAACAAGGACGACCTGAACGTGGTGCATCACTTGAGCTGCAGACAAATCCATCTTCATAAGAGTTTATTTTATTAATGGTCTGGCATGGCCGAGCGCATTAAGGCGTGTGCTCGTTATCCGAGGGTCGCGGGTTCGCGCACGCGTCGCGCTAATGTGCTCGCCCTCTCAGCCGTCAGGGTGTATAATGTGACGGTCAATCCCACTATTTGTTGGTAAAAGAGTAGCTCTAGTGTTGGCGGTGGGTGGTGATGACTAGCTGCCATCCATCTTGTTTTACACTTCTAAATTAAGGACGGCTAGCACAGATAGCCCTCGAGTAGCTTTGTGCGAAATTTCAAAACAAAACAAAATTTTATTAATGATCAGAAAAGTGGAGTTGGTTTAGTTTCTTTCATTTGTCTGGACAGGTGTATACACGTCTTAGTATATATTGTAGTCATTACAACCTTATAAAAAGAGAGAAATGGTGATGTCCTTCTGTATTGAATTTTGGGACATTACTAATGCGATAAGTTTATAAGCTAGTTCTACCAAGCATTTGTGTTTAGTGATTTTTCGTATTTGATAAGGTTAGATATAAAGTACATTATTTTGTATGTAATAATTTTAAACATAATTTACAGGACATAAAATGCAAGCTCACGTTATTTAGAGCTATATTTTTTGTTCTATAAAAATATAATATCGCACTTAAGTGTTGTAAATCGAAAAACTTACTTATCTAACCGAGGGACAATTACACATTGGAAAAATTCGTGTGGTATATAAAATTGAATGACACAAATTGTGTTATTCTCGTTTAGAACAAGCGTAAGATGCTACCAAGATATTTGAAACTATCAATATTGTGATAATAAAATATCTTTAATTCACTAAAGCAGTGGCGACACCCAGGAGTTCGGTGAGTCAGTCTCAGGTGTCCGGCGAAGGTCAAAAAACACACATTGTGTGTGTGTCCATTCTGTTCATTCCACCCGTATGATTCGTGACGTTATGCTCCACTTGACCATCATTCGCTGGGCTGATCACGTCACATCACTTGGCCTTAATATCTGTGCTGCAGGGAACTTCGTGCGCTTAGGAGTCGTTTTGTGACTATAGTTATCGTGCGTCATTTCTAAATTTTCTTTCCTAATCTTTCAATTTCTTCATGCTAACTATGTCGAGCAAAGTCAAAAGTACGAATACGTACAGTTTGAATTCACGTGTATAACGGAACATGATGGGAGTCAATGTCCTCCATACATGATTTGCAATGCCAAGTTGAGCAATTCTAGTCTAGCAGAAAAGGCTACTTTGTCTGTTGTCGTCTTTGTATCCATCGACAAATCGATCGTCACAGCATCGTACGAAGTTTCGTACTTGATCGCAAAGCAGGCCAAAATACACTATTGGTGAAGCACTCGTAAAACTAACTGCGTTAAGATAGCGAATATCATACTGGGAAAAGCTGCTGAAAATAAGTTATCACAAATTTCTCTTTCAGATGACACCATCAACAGCAGAATAGATAACATGAGCGATGACTTCTTGGCTCAAGTAGTTGCAAATCTGATTTCAAGCTCAGCAAAATTCAACCTTCAACTCGACCAGACCACTAGCGTTTCCAATCTAAGCCAGCTCGTTGTATTCGTGCGCTATGTGAAGGACGAGGAGATAAGATATTTTTTATTTTGTATGCTTCCTCTTACAACAACAACTAAGGTCGTCGACGTGAAGAAACTTGTGGATGACTTCTTCAGAGACAACGATATTTCGAAGGATATGGTTTCTGCTGTTTGTTTGAACGGACCTCCAGTCATGCTGGGACGAAACTCTTGTTTTTGTGCACTGGTAAAGGCCGATGCACCACACATCATTGTAATGCACTGTGTTCTGCACAGGCATGCCTTGGCAAGAAAAACCTTGCTTTCAAAACTGGTAGAAGTTTTAAAAATTGTTGTGAAATGTGTGAACTTTTTGTGAAATAGTGCCCTGAAGCACTGCATCTTCAAAGAGCCATGTAAGAAAATGGGCTCTGAATTCAAGGTATTTCTGTACCATTCTAACGTTCGGTGGTTATCTCGGGGAAAGGTGCTGAATCGTGTTTTTGCCACGCGTGTGGAATTAGCCCTGTTTCTACGAGAGCACCAACACTGTCACTCAGATTTCTTCGAAAAATCTGAGTTTATTCTTATTTTGTTGTACATAGCCGATATGTTCAATGCTTTCAATCACCTCAACCAACTGATGCACCTGAAGGCTTTTAGAAAAAGCTATTGTTATAGACACAACGAACAGAGAATAGTAACTTTGCAAACTTTCCCCTTCTGGACGACTGTGTAGGTGAGATCGAAGATGTGTCTGTAATTGGAGAAATTTCTGTACCCGGAAAACTTAAGCAAGCAATTGCCATGCGCTTAGATGAGCTCGCAAAGTATCTCGAAGGATACTTCCCCACCAGTATGAGAAAGGCACAGACAGAAGAAAAAGTTGTCCAAATGCGGTTGGATAATTTTGATGCTTCTAAACAAATTGGTTTAGTACCTCCATTTAACGAGAAGGCTGTAGATAAATATTTTCAGCAATTTGAAAAATTGGCCCTTAGGCTAAAATGGCCTACCGAATATTGGACAGCATTACTTCAGAGTGTTTTCAAAGGTAAAGCTCAGGAAGTATTTTGCAAACTCACGGCCGAGCAAAGTTGTGATTACCAGCATGTCAAAAAATACATTTTGAATGCTTATGAATTGGTGCCAGAGACATACAGACAAAAACTTTGACAGCCAAACATATGTCGAATTTGCTCGTGAAAAAAAAAACTGTTCGATAGGTGGTGTGATTCCAAAGAAATCAAAGATGATTACACAATACTCGGAGAACTCATGTTAGTTGAAGAGTTTAAAAGATGTTTTCCCGTAGAGCTCAAAACTTATACTGATGAACAAAAAGCTTCGAGAATTCATGATGTTGCTGTCTTGAAAGACGAGTATGCTTTGACTCACAAAGATTTGTCATACAAAAGCAAAACAAATCACAAGGCAAAGAAACCCAATGACTCATTCAAACATTGTGCAAGTGTCGACAAAGGCAGAGAGCAAACTTCTGATTCACAAACAAGGACTTCATCTCATTCTCAAAGCTCATCATCTCGCAAAAACGTGTCATTCTCATCCAAAACATTTGCTTATTGTAGGAAACCTGGCCATTTTATTTCTGAGTGCTATAAGCTCAAAAACGAACCATCACCCAATAGTTTCATTTTGCTCTCGTTGGGTAGACCATTGGTTCCCAATGATTTTGACCCTGTCAAGTCCACTGTGGATTCCAAGTCCAATATTCTTGATGTACCTGAAGATCTTGTTGAGGACAAATTTAAGCCTTTCATCACTGAAGGTTTTGTTTCTTTTGTTGGCGATTCACATCTACAACCAATTAAGATCATGCGGGATACTAGAGCTTTTGAGAATCTGATTTTGGAAAGTGTACTTCCGTTTTCTGAAAAATCATTCGTTGGGGCCAATGTGCTCATTTCTGGTGTTGAAGGTGGCGTCGTTTCTATCCCTCTTCATAGATTGGATTTGCATTCGGACTTAGTTTCGGGCCCAGTGACTGTGGGTGTTAAAGCTTCATTGCCTGTTCAGGTTGTGTCTATGCTTTTGGGGAATGATTTGGCTGGTAGTAAGATGGTACCAGAGGTTCATGGTGTTGAAACACCTGTTGTTAGTCCCAGTACAGAGCAACTCATTGAAGAGTTTCCTGATGTTTTCTCTGCCTGTGCTGTTACTCGTTCTCAAACATGTTCTCAGGAGTCCAAAGAGGATTTCCCTGTATCTGATACGCTCATGTCTCACATCGATGAGATCTCTGACTCAACTTTGAGTTCTACTGATGACTCCAACTCATTTTTCAACTCTCTTCATCGAAACAAACTTGTTGAGGAGCAGGACAATGATCCTGAAACTCGTTCTCTTTTACAACTGGCCGTTGATGAAAATGAAATAGCAACTGTCCCTATTTGTTACTATCAGAAGTCAGGTGTGTTAATGAGAAAATACAGACCTCCTGACGTCGCTGCTGATGAAGAGTGGAATGTTATTCACCAAATCGTCATTCCAAAATGCTATCGGAATGATATTCTTAGTCTTGCTCATGATCATTTGTTGTCAGGACACTTAGGTGTAAGAAAGACCCTAGATCGTATCCGACGATATTTCTATTGGCCAAAGATGCGCCAAGATGCTGTTGACTATTGTAAGACATGCCATTCTTGCCAAATGGCTGGAAAACCAAATCAGGGGATTCCCAAAGCACCACTGCAGCCTATTCCTGCCTTTGAAGAACCGTTCTCAAGGGTCATTATCGACTGTATTGGCCCAATGCCAAAAAGCAAAGCAGGAAATAAGTACCTCTTGACAATCATGTGTGCTTCTACACGTTTTCCTGAGGCTATCCCTTTGACAAAAATCACTGCTCCCAACATTGTCAAGGCTCTTGTTAAATTCTTTACCATGTTCGGGATTCCAAAAGTTGTACAATCAGATCAATGATCAAATTTTATGTCCAAGCTATTTCAACAAGACATGCATGAACTAAACATCCATCAAGTTTCATCCAGTGCATACCATCCTGAGTCACAAGGTATCCTTGATCGTTTCCACCAAATTAATGCAACGAGCACTCAAAGGACTGGGATGAGGGTGTTCCCTTGTATTTGTTTGCAGTTCGTGAAGTTGTTCAAGAATCAACTGGATTTAGCCCTTTTGAGGTGGTTTAAAAAGTTTTCACAAGATCAAACCTTTTTGTTTGCTTTTAAGGGGGAAAGTGTTATTTATAAAGCGTTTGGAATGCCATGTTGTTGTTTATATTATTGTTTCAAAGCTCAAACCAATAAAATATGTTGTTATTTATTTAAAATAACATTTAGAATTAATTAAAATTCATTTAGAATTATTCATGTAGAAATTTCTAGAATTAGAAAGATCGATCATTTGTATTGGTTTGGTGTCTGTACTCTGGAATTCTTGGAAGTTACGCGATTAGTATATAAACAGACGGCGATGCGAGGGAAGTTAGTCATCCGTTTTTACTCGAGTCAAGAAGTTGTCTTCGTTTGAAAAAGTTTAAACGTTTACTGTGTATTTATTCAAATTGGATTTGTGACTGGAGCTAGATCTACAAAAGCGGCGATTTTTATTCCGTCAATCTTTACGATTCAGTCGAATTATTGATTATACTGAAAGCCAACACGTATTGGACTGTGAATTGTTTTTGGACTTATCCATTCAAACTTCAGAATTTCTTCGTGGGACCAAATTCACCGCCTAGACTGGAATTTTGGATTTCTGATTTGGAATTTCATTCTGGATCATATTATTAGACACAGGCCAGTACTATTTTGTATTGTAAATAATTTTGAAGGTTGAAACTGAATATCTGTTATTAGATAATTTATTTTATATCTGTTAAATATAAATAGCTCATTATAATAAATTATGTAAGCTGTTATCTGTGTCTTTCTGTTGCATTCACCCCACATAAAAAACAACAAAAAAACGTAACATTTCCATCATGTTAAAACCATCTATTCATACCATTGCTCTAAATTCATCATTTATTTTTTTTATTTTTTAGGCATTAGAACTGCAAAAATTTAGCCTATCCTTATAACAACTTCTATACTCATTTCCTGTGTCAAACTTTTCTCTGTCTTTTATTCTTTTCGCATTTAATTTATCCTGGCTCTCTCTCCACTGCTTAATCTAAGGTTAAAACTTTTTTACAACAAAATTACTTGCATGAGCAAACAAGACAAATTCATACCAGTGAATTCATTGCACCCATATGGTCTCTTTGTGGAGAACCATGAGGTTCCAGTAGTTTTGGAACAATCCATTCCAAAAAGTTCACTTCTTCCACCGAACTGCTCATCCTTTCATACTAACCTAAGCCTACCCCTGAGTAGTAATATCTTATTCGTTTCTCCATATGGAATGTTCTATCCAGATACTTTGTCAAGGTATAACCTTCTTATCATCCATGTCCTTCTCTAACCCTTCTGTATTCTTTCCTATTAATAGTTTCTCACCTGCAGAAGCCAAGGGCTGAAATTTGTTACTCAACAAAATAGTCTTATTATATAACTAAAGAAACTATTTTTCACTCCAACTGTACTCTTTCTAGCATCCTAAAAGTCATTGTTAGCAGATGTATTCTTTACATGCAAAAGCTTAAGCTTTTAAAATCCTGCTGCCACTTTCCAGTCTTCTCTTTATCTGTTGCTTCTAGTTTCATTATAATAGCCTCATATTAATCCTTCAACTTACAAATTCTACATAAAATTGTGCATCTTTATTACTGGCATTTACTTTTAAGGAAGCTGTGATGAATAGAAGAAAAAATAATATGACCATTCGGTTATAACTCGGTAGAACGAGGAAAATGGGGTATTTTAAAGAGAAACAGTACTAAATTTATTATCTTTATGTTGTAGTATATGTGACGTATTGTGTATAAAATAGATGTAATGATTTGTGTAAATTCTTTTAAACTTCGTGTTGTGTGCATTTTGAAGCACTTGTACCAATTTTTGAGACAGACGCTCAGATAAATTCAAATGAGCTTATTATATTTATATGAAAAATTTTTAATATACTTGAATTAAGAATGTCGAAATTGGAGGTGCAGATACATAACATTATTGCCCAAACTAGAAAAGATACGACTCGCCACCTCTTGTTTACTAAGATGTATGCTTTTCACTGACACATAATAAATACTGAATAAAGAAACAGATGTTAATCTTAAGGTTTCCCTTTCAGCTAAAATCCAATGCATTATTCATATGACAGACCAGATGTGTGTGTGTTTTGTAAACAACTTTTTGTCATTAATTTCTAAGTTAATATCAGGTTTATATGACCTGAGCTCCAAAAATGCATTCAAATCGAATATTAAAATTTTCCAAACGTCTACTTTAAATGAAAAAATAGGTTTTAATGTTGTGAGATGATTGTTTGTTTTTTTGGAAATTCGCACAAAGCTACTCGAGGGCTATCTGTGCTAGCCGTCCCTAATTTAGCAGTGTAAGACTAGAGGGAAGGCAGCTCGTCATCACCACCCACCGCCAACTCTTGGGCTACTCTTTTACCAACGAATAGTGGGATTGACCGTCACATTATACACCCCCACGGCAGGGAGGGCGAGCATGTTTAGCGCGACACGGGTGCGAACCCGCGACCCTCGAATTACGAGTGCACGCCTTAACGCGCTCGGCCATGCCAGGCTAATGTGAGATGAAGTCGCCTTACTATTCTCAGTATGACTGGCGGACTTTGGAAGTTCAACACATAGCAATGACGACCGCTTGCACATGTTGAAAATTACGTGACTGGGAATCTAGTGTTTCATTTATGTTTATAGTTAGACATAAGCATAAATGTGATATTAACGGTATTGGAGGGTGTTACGTTTTCTTTTATTTATGTTAACTATACAGTCCTATACTGTTGACTTTCAGTATAACCAGTAATTCGAATGAATGGTACGGATTGATGAAATAAAAACACAGCTTTTGTAGATCTAGCTCCAGTCACAAATCCAAGTTGAATAAACACACAGAAAACGTTAAAAAATTTTCAAACGAAGAAACACCTCATAAATCGAATGAAAACGAATGACTGACTGACTTTCCTCGCATCGCTGTCTGTTTATATACTACTAAACCTACTGTATTCTCGAACAATCGCGTAACTTCCCAAAAATTCCAGACAAAAACGAAAAATATTTCACATTAATAGGATAAAACTTGTTATAGTTTTTCTTCCAATTTTTAAAATATGATATTTTAAATGCAAACTACAGAAATGCCTCAACAAATTTGAGACCATAAACAAACACAGTGTGTACGCCAAGTTTTAACCGTTCATTACAAGCGTTTGTGAATTTTCATAAAAATTGGTGCAGCTAATCCTAAGTCTTCTTTCCTCAAATTTCAATCTTCTTCTTGGGAGTCACAATAAAAATGAGAAAATTACTGAAGTGGAACAATGCACATCAATTTAATGTTAGTTCGTGTATCTGGACTTGAGAGTCATCCAAATTCTTTTGATATTCACACAGAGGCTACAATTTGAAAAATTCCAAATTGTGAACTTAGATTATTATTTGATAAGATTTTTGCATGTTAATACCAATTTTCAACTAATTTGGTTTACCCCGTTTAAGAGCCCATCAAACACACTGACCCCCCTTTATTTTTGGGGCTTTTTGAGAACCTTCCGATAGGTTTTTCACATTCACTTTTTTTGGTGAGAGGGGGTGTAAAGAGCAAAATGCAAAAGTATTTTTTGAAGAATTTGGAATAATTCAAAAATTAGATAAATAAAGATACGTACAGCGAAGAACGTATATGTATTTGTTACTTCTTAATATCGCTTGTAAACGATTTAAATAAATTTTATTCCACCAATTGAACTTTATTGAATTTCGTTAATTTCACTTTCAGTGTCTACAATCAGCGGTGGTAACGTGCTCAGTTTTATTGGATGTGGCTTCTGTACTCAATTTAGCCACAAACATTTTGATTAGACTTAACGTATTGTATTCAGGTTTGACTAGAGCAGTTTAATGTTACTTTGGAAACTTAACCTACATTTGATATTTGTTATTCAGAAACAACGATCTTGTTGATAATTTAATATGGATTTAAATTGTACTTAATAAGTATGCATAATGGGAAATTCGAACAAGATATGGTACTGCAGGATGTTACTGAAACTTTACTGGCTGATTTTAAGCTGGGGAAACGTAGAGGAATAGAGATGTTGTAGAAAATGGTGGGTAAAATAACAGAGACCTGGATATCATATGGTCAGAAAAATGATACAAAGAGGAGATCTGAGGAATAAATAATTATAATGGTTTCAATAGTACTTTACAAGGTGAAGGATAGATATACGGATGTCAAACAGTTAATACATAAGTGAAAAATAAAGATCTGGATGACATTTCCATAAAGTATGAATGGATATATGAATTTCAAACACAAAGACCAAGAGTAGAAATTTGGGCGTTAAAAACAAACTTAAAGAACGGGGATTTGGTTCTAAAATAGTTCAAGATCATAAAGAATAGAAACCGATATCAGGCGATGGGTAAGATAATGCAAGATGTAGATCTGGGGAATAAAGTTTAGAAAAACGCTGTAATAATTGTATTGAAGTGCGTGAAGGAAAGTTCCCCGGTTTTAAAGCGAAGTTAGTTTGTTTCAAAAGAAATACAAGTCTATAAACGTTTGGTTATGTATGTATATTACGGGTATGGACACTGAATAACAGTAGCTGGAGATACAACTTTCCTTTATCACAGTAACAGCTTTTTCGTAATGCTGTTGAATGAAGTTTAAATAAGTAACGAAAACGTCGGAAGTACCAGTTCTTAAACAAAGATAAAAAGAACTGTACAGCTTTAATTTATACACAACACAAGAAGTTACACACGAATGAATGAGACCACAATATTTCACTAAAAACAGTTTATAGTTCTAGCGCCTTCGCCATCCTCCCGACGCCGACGTTCTACACCTTCCGTAACAGAGACCGTGGTAGCGCCTTCGCCAGCCTCCCGACGTCGATATTCTACAACCCTTGTCATTTTATTATCATTAGTAACGAATAAGGTGGATACAGACGGGTCTGTTGGGTAAAAATGCAACGTTTTGACGTTAATATATAAATACAAAATTACTAAAACAATCTTACACTCCATGCTTTCAAAATTTTATATAGAAATTTTAAATACGTATAGAATAACTAAAACTATAAACCTCTCTTTCTTTTCATCTGCTGGTATTTATACAATTCGTTTTTGATAAATTTTGAGAGCTCTGAAATTGCGCATGCTCATAAATATGCCGTGAGAGAGCAGTCCATATGCATTGTATGATAAAGGTAAGTAAAGTTGATTGCCGGACTCTTTCCCTGGACATAGGTTTCTTTCTATGTGCATATTGGGAAGATTCTCTAAACAGTATTATAATTATTGTTTATTGCATTATGGCACGGACATTAGTTTTAAAGTAATACAAAACGCATCTAGATTTTCTGATCCACATGTCATGTAAAGGGACATTTAGTGTCTCACCTACCGTAATCGCTCTTTCATAAGAAAGACACACTTTCTGTTAACTTATAGTGCGAAATCGTGTTCATGAGCTTTAACCATAATGTTGATTACAATACTATGTTAAAGACTGGAATCTATAAAATACATTTTACAACCAACTACCCCTCGTATACCATCTTACAAAAATATCCAACAAACATATACAAGGAACAACCAAATCATACATCAGTCGAAAAGTAGAGCTGACTACTGATCTTAACAGTAAAAACAAAAAGGATTGAAACCGACAAAACATAAAGACACAGATTTTGTATTCATAAAATATCGTAAATTATTCATAAAAGAAATATTTTAAGGTTGCCTGATTGAAAACTATTATGATTCTGATGAAATACCGAGATAGCTTTACACAAAGTAGTTGTGTTCCTAATATCAGTCATCCCTTAAATAATGTCTGATTTTAGATTCAGTAAAGGAGAAAGGATTTCAAACCATTTTAATGTTATTTATTTAATAATGTATGTTCCATAATTATTAATTACTTCCTGCAAACGATTCACAAGCTTCTGAATGCAACTTCCATAAAATTGTTGGGGTTTGGAGGAAAAGAATGTAGAGAGGGTAGTTTTGATATGTTCATGTGTTCCAAGCTCTTTTCCATCAGGATAGTTCTGCAAACTTCAGAAGAGATGATAAACAGACGGGGCAAATTTTGGAGAATAACGGGAATAATAGAAGTTTTAACCAGTCTTCCTCTTTAATATTTGCATATATAATCGTTGTTGTATGGGGCTGTGCAATATCCTGGTGTAACACAACACTTTACGATTGACCAAAGTAGGCTTTTTATATTTCAGTGCAACATTCAAGCGCACTAACTGTTTTGACAATAAAAGTCTGAAATAATCCTTTCATTGAGTGGCACCAACTCAAAGCAGATCACACCAGCGATATCCCACCAAATGATAAACAAGACTTTTCTCAGGTCTAAGTCCGTTTTGGGCTGTTCTCTACCCAGTTTACCTGCACTGATCCATTACCTGCGACACTAAAAACTGTTGTAAAATATGCAATATTTATCTCCAGTCACTAACATGTCAGAAAACGGTGAGTTACGTTCACGAGATGACAGATAAGTACAAATGTCCACTCTTGTTCCGAGGTTGGCTTCTGTCAAATCGTGGGGAACCCACGTTTCAAGAGTTGACACCTTTCCAAGCTGTTGCAGATGACGGTGAAGTGGTGAGTGGGTTGAATTAAGGTTTGTTTGTTCATACAACTTTAACCTTTTATACACACAAATATATATTATATGAAATATAAAAATAGAATGAACAACAAAATGTTTTAAGATAATAATAAAGTACACAAATAGACGCTACAAAGAAACAAACATTTAAAGTTGAAAGGATACACAATTTACTCCCAGTGATAAAAACAAATTGTGAGATTGTGTGCTACTCTAGAGTAGATGTGTCAAAAGGGTTTTAGATTACTATGTTTGATGTTCCATGTTTGTATAGAAAGTGTTCTGCTAAGATCCACTCAAAACAAATATACCATTATGTCACATGTTGGTATTCATGTGTTATATCAACATGTTTATATCAATGTGCTATTAATTTATAACAAGTTAGTGTAGAATATCCTGTTTCTTGTCAACATTACTCATACCTCTAATACTGTTATTTAAATAGGTAATGTTGAACTTTGACTTCATCCGCTTTTTCAAATTCAGCGCGAGAAAAGACCACCATAAACAGAAGATAGAAAAAACTGATGGACAGACAACAATGTTCATGATATATATAAAATAAGTTGTACATAATATTCTCTCTCCAATCACATTCAAATGTTGTCTGTTACAACTTTCAAAGCTGGCCTTCATTGGTTGTTGTGCAGATCCATTCTGTGGTAACATACACACCACTAAGAAAATTGTACAAAAAGCGACATGAGTAATTAGTATGTGAAGAAATGAATATTAGTTAACAAATAGAATCAAAGAATTTGGGATTAGGTGTTTAAAAACAATAGGTAATTTTTTTGGAGAAACTCGTCAGTTTACGTGCAAACACAAAGTAGGCGAGTTTCTAATATCAATCATTCCTTTAATAATGTCTGATTTATAATTCAGTAAAAAAGAAAAAAATTCAAACCCTTTTAATGTTATTTAATTAATAATGTGTGTCCTATTATTATTAATTACTCCCTGCCAACGATTTACATGCTTGTGAATGCAACTTCCATAAAATTGTTGGGATTAATGTAAATAATTAACCAATTTTACAGATTCAACAACTATAGATCCATCAGTGAATTCATTCTAGTTTTCCTGAGACAAACTCCCCAAGTGACAGCACATCAAGTGATGACAAGAGGCCATTCTATTGTAAATCATAAATACTGTAAAATAGCCACCAGATGATTGATGAATATACAGTTTTAGTGTATTTTTGTATTATGATTATTCAAGTGTTTTTACAAACCAGAAAGATGACAATGTTGTAAGCTGTGTTTAAAATATTTCAATTTAGTTCTTTGCTAGAAGGAACTGCTAATCATGAAGATCTAATTATCACAACATTTATCTTAAGTACAAAAGTACTTGACTTCTTTACCGTCACATTATAATGTTCTCACGGCTGAAAGGGTGAGTATGTTTGGTGTGACGGTCAATCGCAGTATTCGTTGGTAAAAATGTTACACAAGAGTTGGCAGTGGGTCGTGATGATTAACTAGCTAAATTAGGGACGGGTAACGCAGATAGCCCTCGAGGAGTTTTGCTTAAAATTTCAAAACAGACAATGTATTAAGTTAAGTAGAAAAACAATTAACTGCATTTTTGTTATGCCAACGTTACAAACTATAGATTTTTGTTTTCCAGAAATTCACAGAAAGGAATTAAACATAAAAACGGCTTTATCTTGATTTTCTCTTATGTATTTTATGCACACCATTTTGTTACGAAAATGAATTACCTACTACTATTGTAATGTGTTCTATTATTGAACAGGTTCTTCTGGACTTTCCAATTAAAAAATGTAAGTCCAGTCTGCGTAACAACAACCAATTGGCGTATTTCTCTTACAACATTTTTACAGGCTGTATTCCTTTTGACACAAGTTGTAGGCCTATGTTCACAAACTTTATGATTAACTTACTCGTATGAATACACGGCTAATTAATCAAGAAACCGAAAATACGTAACAATTGTCAAACAATAACCTGTTTTACAATGAGTTGAACTCTCGTACTAAATACCATTAATTTCATTGACTGATTATTCGTTTGTGTAAATAATGCACCTTTGTACTTACGATAAATACTGTCGATAATTATATCATCATGCTTGTGAGCTCCTCCTGGCAAAGAACTAAATTAAAATATTTAAAACACAGCTTATATTGTCATCTTTTACGAATCGAGTGCCTTTACCACTTGGCCATGTCGGGCAACCACAGACTTGAAACATTTGTACGTGTATCACATAACAAAGATAAATTTCTTAGAATATGTAATAGAGAGTTAAAGTAATCGGTGATAAAATATATTAACTTTATAAACTTAGGCTTAACTGTAAATATATAAAACTTTTTATTTTATTCACTTAACAGGTAAGGCATGTATCAAAATCACTTCTTTGATAATTAATTATCATTAAAAAGAATTATCTTTACTGTACATTTGTTTTCACTCTGAGTTAACAAATTTACTCTTTGATGTTAAAAATTATCACTTTGATGTTTACAAATTCACACTTTGAATTTAACAAAAGTGAAAAAATTACTCAAACCCTTTTATTAAAAAAAATTTCACTTTGATGTTAACATTTCTTCACTTTGAACATAAAAACCCTGTAAGAAAATTATTTACTTATATATTAATATTTATTTAACTTTTAAAAAGTTTTATTCTAGATTTTTTAAACTGAAAAGAGTTTCATCAAGTCCTCAAAACTGATTTGGCGTAACAAATCTGCTTATATATATAAGGCATCGAGCCTATCTTGTCCCATAGTAGTTCTGTTGGGATATTTAATATGCTTGAGTTGAGAAAATAAACGCACAGCTGTGCAGTTTGTGACCATTAATGTTAAAAATATACGCAATGCAATGTCTACGTTTGAAAACTCACACTCAGTTTTAACTTCTGAAATATTTTATAAAGTTCATCTTGACTGAATCTGGTTCATACAGTTTTTGTTGTACTAAACTTATAGCTTATGTATGAGTGAAATTGATGATGTTCGGCAGAGAGATTAGTGTCAAAGTCCTCTGGGTAAACATTAATTAGCTTTTGGAAACACTGAGAGTATCTTTCAGTTTCAGCAGATTAAGTGACGTCATTTGACAAATCAGTTAACAATTTTTCACTTTGAACTTAAAAACCCTGTAAGCAAATTCTTGACTGATATCTTAATACTTATTTAAATTTTAAAAAGTGTTATTCTAGATTTTTTAAACTGAAAAGACTTTGATGAAGTCCTCAAAACTAAGTTGGCGTAACAAATCTGCTTATATATATAAGGCATCCAGCCTATCTTGTCACATAGTTGTTCTGTTGGGATATTCAATATGCTTGAGTTGAGAAAATGAACGTACAGCTGTGCAGTTTGTGACCATTTATGCTAAAAACATGCGCAATGCAATGTCTACGTTTGAAAACTCACAGGTTTGAATTCTTCACAGGAGGTTTGGAACAAGTAAGAAGAATTTCCTTTTCTAGAATTTTCATATTTCGAAATGTGCCCTGATAAAAATGGATGAAACTGACATATGAGCTGAAGCAGTCCTAAAAAATTCCAATTCTGCAGTGAACCAAAATTTTCATCTGTTCTTAGAAAGGGCAGACCGCGTTCACCTAACGTACGAATAACGGCTATTACACGTTCCAAGACATATTTTTATTAATTTCACTCTTCTTTAATTTTTTCCAACTCTTGTCGCAAGCGTAAACTTTGTATGCGAGTTAAGTATGTTAGCATAGTCTCGGTGAGTAGTGCTTCTTTCATGATGATCAATTACAATAGTATTTCGCCAGTCACTGAACCCTTATCTTTCAACAAACCGCGAGGAAAATTTAGTGATTAAAACTTTACAAACAAAGCGGTAAATTGACCCTGTTGCTGTAGAATACAATAACCACTATCTCTTGTAGTGTTCACTATTGGCCTTTACCCCAAATAAAAGTTTTTGTGAACAATATCTCGTTGGTTTGCTACTATTGAAAGTCCGTCAACATTTGTCAAATGGCCCATTGTGATGTTGACAGTTAGTGGATCCATAATCAATCGAATAAGTCACATCATCAGCAGAGAAATCGAGCCACAACCCTGGATCATTTGCTTTAGTTTCTTCATCTTTTGTAGACTGAAGCATTTTACCATAGTCCAGTAGATTTTCATTTTCAACAATTATTTTGACTTCAGACTGTTTTGTAGAGCAGCTTGCATAAACTTTAACACTAGAGATATCAGAAGAATATACAGGAAAAGTGAGATCAGTTGTGAGACATGTGCCAGTTGAGTCAGCCTGTGACACCTGAATGTCATTATAATGTTTTAACTTTAAAGTGGACAAAGTGGTACTTGTAGGTGTGGAACTTAGTTTAATTTCAATCTTGTCAGAGTCAGATGCATTAAAAGTGACTTTTGATGGCGAGGATGGGTTTTGATTTGGAATGTCATGTTGTGTTAGTTGAGTGAAAAAAAAATAGCTTTCCAGTCTTGGCCACTAAATCCAAAGTCTTTTGTGCACCACTTAAATAAACTCGCTTCATCTTGCAGACTGAAAGATACAGAAAAAATACTGCAAATGAATTTGGATCTTATACAGCTATAATGATTAGAAAAACACTGAAATGTATAAAGAAAAACGTTGGTAAGACAGTCAAAGATACCTAACTCTATGTTTACATTTAGACAAAGAATTTCTGAAATTTATCCTAGTACCTTGGTCCATCAGCACACAAACATGAATTCATAAATACCTTTATTGATTTACTGCATTATGATTGGTTAAAAACTGGCTTCAGTCCATTTTAGGAGAATTAGTTTTAAGTCATCGCAAAAGTTTCATTAAGGTTGTTGCTATTGTAGCTGTGTGCAAGAAGCAATGTCAATGGTGATATGCAAATCCATTGTAAGCCATAAAGTATTCCAAAAAATTTGTGGTCAATAACACATACTATAGTAGCCTTTATACACAGTGAAAATTTGTATTGGTATACACACATAACATATAATCAACTGTAAACTGAACTACCAAACACTGGGTTAGGCCTAAGCTAGAGTACCTTAATCCTGATCAAATATCTGAAGAATAAGTTGTAACCTCAAACTGAGCTCAGTTTTGACCTTTAGATGAGTCAACAAACTACACATCAACAAAATAGGCATATATCTGAAACTTCTTCTGCATACCTGGATGCAAAGGCAAATTTAAAACGACGGCCTTGAATTGGGAATAGTCCACTTCATTATTCCAAGGTAGAGTATCGTTTCCACTCTACTTACACCAAACTAGTTACAGTATTTAGGCCTAACGTTATTGTCACTCAGTTCTCAGTAAACAACACTAACGTTAAACTTAATATTCAGTAGTAACCTTGCTCACATGCACTTGTTCAGACAATCCTAAAGTGATGTTGATTGGTCGGTTCCTTTCCGTATCTTTGTATGATCACGGTGCCACAGTACTGTGCTACTACTAGTAGTATAGTGTATACATAACAACGTTAAGAATAATGTTGTCGTTAATGTCGGATTCTTACGAAATTTGCCCTAAAAGATCGAATTATCGCCTTTAGACTGCACAAATCACATCAATAATGCAATACAATAATAATGCAAATAAAATTAAAACAAACGAGACAATAACGTACGAAAACAGAAGCCGAAAAAAAACATAAAACTCGCCACGTCTCTGTACACACCTGTCATCATTTCGTTTGATTTATGTTTCTGTGGTATTGTACTCATATTTTTCAGTAGACATGACTGAATAGATCATTAAAGGTAAAACAAAAGTTCCACTGCTATAATTTCTCATAAGTAGCCACAACAGAAGAAATGATTGAGAAAAGTTTTCATCTTCATAACATACGATCATCTTTAACCTGAAGTTTTATCAATATTTTGTACAACTCTAGTAATCTTTCGCGAATCAACTTCTTAATTAGAAACATAGTTTAGTAGTTTCTCGAAACTTTAGTCACTCACCGAAGTAAAGAACAGGTTTTTTAATTAATGCAGAGTAAA
The DNA here is from genome assembly GCA_011833715.1 of Carcinoscorpius rotundicauda. Lineage (NCBI taxonomy): Eukaryota > Metazoa > Arthropoda > Merostomata > Xiphosura > Limulidae > Carcinoscorpius > Carcinoscorpius rotundicauda. The sequence continues at coordinate 17,387,440 of CM022401.1, read as the reverse complement.
GTCTAACACGGCAAAGTTAAGGATAAGGACAATAATGAAGAAATCGACTAAAGTTGAGTGTGGCAGTGAAAGAGTTAAGAGCATGACAACTATGGGGAAAAACTCTGTATTCTCTTGGTGCCCTAAGCCCGTGCATATTTTGCTTAATGGTTAGTCCAGGGCTGGATTCAGTGAATAACAAAGAACGTAATAAAACTAACTGAAGCTTTCAATATGCAAAATTCATTTTTATAACATCAATTTTATTATTGTGATAATTCTGCACTAAGTTATCTTATGATATTTGTGGATATGTAAGTAGAGTAGCTGAATAACTTATCAGAAAAAAATATAATGAATTATGATATTTCTTACAATTTTATTTAATATCTATGTACATAAATAGACAATTGTTTTTCTTTCTGTCACGTTCTTTGTCTCTTGAAGATCTAATCGTACACAAAATATATCATTACACTACTTATTAAAAGGGAATTTTCTAGTAAAATTATTCATTTTTTGCAATTCGTAAAATTTTGCATCGGAATCAATACATTTTCATCTTTCTTTTCATGTATTGAACAGCAAATCTAAGAAAAATCGTAATTTATTTGCAATATGCGAGAGTTAAATGTTTTGAAAGAGGAATAAATGTTAAATTGAAGACCAAATATTTACACGAGTTATACTATTAGGCTTAATATTTCCTCCCTCGTTGGTACGAAATTATACAAGATACTTGATCTCTGCAAAGAAATTACGGTTTCCTATTTTGCTCAAACCTGAGAAAACAATTTGCCGTAATGACCTGGTGTGTTCAGAATTTTTTGGGGGTTGAAGAGGGTTTTGCTTCCTTTGCCCGTACACCTATATGTCTAATCACTGCTGAATTTATTGTAGATACGCCAGAATTAATTTAGATATATATTTTTTTCTATTATAGTGTGATAATTTCATATCTCAGAATTTTTAATCATAATGTATTTTTACAGTTATAGGAATTTTAGAAAATTCTGTTAATTAATATTTATTACGGCCGGTAGTACTCGTATAAGCAGAAATTAATGCAGATATTAGTGAAAGTCTTCACATGTAGATTTTATGAAGTTGCGAAATGTCGCTTGAATGTTGCTAAATAGCATCCAATAATGCTATCTGTATTTAATCGCAGACAAAGATACAAATAACACTAGACAAGTCAGTCATTACCTTTTATAATTGAGGGAAATGTGCGTATGTAGATACCATTGCTATATATTGAAGTTCGAACTGATAGACAATCTAAATGGCTGAGTGTGATAACTGTCCGTAAGGTTACAACCCAAAAGAATAAAGAGAACACAGTGCTATGACATTAACTCTTATTCAAAGTGTAACGAACAGTCGAAAGCGGTGGGTATTACATTCCACAATCAATCAAAACCTTTTTATCATTATAATTCATTAAATGGGCGACATTACCGGGGCATGGGGGTTGAGATCTAATCGATATGGACGATTGTATCTCATTTCTAGGTATATAGCGAGGAAATCATTTAACCTGCACAGTCGGCTGACAGTTATATAGCTTGTGATTTGAAATGATTACGATATTAAGCATACGTAGAAGTCGAAATAGCCATCTATGACATTTTGACGCCGCCCAAAAGTACACTGTTTACTGATACAAGGTCAATGTACCTTCACTGTTGGTGCTACCAGTGAATGTTAACATTGAAATTCATTTCATACATAGCTTTGCTTAACGGATGAGAGAAAAAATTTGGGTTTACTTGTTCCGTTTAAGACACGTCTATTCTGATCAATGACGTCATAGCTCATCAGGGAAACAAATAAAATATAGGCCTAATACTATCAATATCATTCCCAGAATTACACGAAAAGTTAAATTTTTGCATTTGGTTCCCTCCAGTCTAAAATCCGTGAGATGTCAGTTTTACTATGACAAATAATCAGTACGTGGTACAAGTGCTCCAAAATATTTTGTGTTGGTTGAACAATAAAAACAAAAAACACATTGATGTGATGGTGATTCATATATGAAAGAGTAGTTATAACAGAGTAAGCCTTCAGTATATATGTAAATGTCTTTCTATTCTGTCACAATTAATCAATCGTAACGCACATGTGAAGTGTCAGTTAAATGTAGCACATTGTTGACTGTGTACTTGCAAGTTCACACGAAAACAAAGTGCTGCTCAAAAGATTCTTACATGAAATTGTTGTAGATGAGTATTGTCCTCCACATATTCTTGAAACTAATCCAGTTACTCAATCGGAAAAGTTGGGTTTATTACTTTGGCATTTCTCTACTTACCATGTTTGTAAGATCTGTGAAACTACGTATGGGATACGTTACCAATACAGTTGTTTTCTGAAGAAAAAAATAGGTACTGAAGAAAAGTTGTATCTCTATTTCAATATTAAATACTGATAGACTAAAATTATTGCGCAACTATAATTTTATACAAGTTGAAAAAGGGCCATTATGAGCAGTATTGACGTGTTCATGATCGGGAAATGTATTGGTCATGAAACGTAAGGTGTGAATATGGTAGAGTAAGACGCTCAAACTTACAGCAGTTTTTGTTTGTTTGTTTTGGGAATTCGCACAAAGCTACTCGAGGGCTATCTGTGCTAGCCGTCCCTAATTTTGCAGTGTAAGACTAGAGGGAAGGCAGCTAGTCATCACCACCCACCGCCAACTCTTGGGCTACTCTTTTACCAACGAATAGTGGGATTGACCGTCACATTATACACCCCCACGGCTGGGAGGGCGAGCATGTTTAGCGCGACGCGGGCGCGAACCCGCGACCCTCGGATTACGAGTGCACGCCTTAACGCGCTCGGCCATGCCAGGCCTCAAACTTACAGCAAATATCAAACTTGTGTTATTGTGTGAAGTTTTAGACAATGCTAGATTAATTAAATGGCAATGAAAAGTAACACGTCTCACTTTTTTTTAATTATTTAGGTATATACCCATAAAAATGGTCTATTTAAAACTTTCAACTTTATTTGCACATGAAAATTATACAATATGTAATTTTATAACTTGTAAACATTAGTTTAGTATATTATAACAATAATTTTGTTTTAATCTTCAGACATCTTGTACTACACCGGTAATATGTTTATGTTTTACATAACTAAGTAATCTTTGTTATGTCGACATTCAAAGGTGAGCCCCAGCTACGGGGAATAATATTTGCTTTTACAAATATCAGACATACAACTGAGCCACTGGGGGAGGGGAGGGTTGTAGCAAACATTTTTCCCTCTGCTTCAAGTCTTTAATTATTAGATCTTACAGAGACCATTTAGAGGGAAGGAGCTCAGATACAAAATATCTACAACATAATGTAACATTCTCGGACAACACGAGGTTTACTGGTTAATCCTGGCTGTTCATTTTTCTAAATTAAAAAAAACAAACTTTAAAGTCAATCCTTATCATCCACATACTTATGAAGCTTTGTCTTAAATTCACTTAAATGTACTACCTCCACAACAATCAAAAGTAATCCATTCCAAAGGCCAACAAACCTGTTAGAAAAATAAAACCTCAGCTGAAGATGACTCTTACCCTGCCAAAAATTTTATTTGAATCCCCTAATCCTACTATTCTCACTGTTAAGTATGAAAAAAATGATTAATTCACTTTACAGTCTTAACACTACACATAGGTCCCAAATAACTTTTTTTTTTTGAAGAGAAAAATAATTTGAGAGATTTCAACATTTTTGCAAATGAGAAACCTTAATCACAGGCATCATCTCAGTAATTCTTCTCTGAATCATTTCTTGCAATTCAATCGATTTCCTAAGGAAGGGAACTCAAGAACGGATATTGTATTCCAAATGTGGTCGAGTCAGTGATCTGTACAATAAAATTATAACATCTTCAGATTTATATTTCATATTTCTGTAGATAAAACCTAAAATACTATTTGTCCTACCACTAGCAACAACACTATGCTCGGATGGCTTTTGAAACTGATCCTCCATAACAGTTTTGGTTATTCCCATCCAAATAATATTTATAATTAAAATTATGATAATTCGCATGCGTTATCTTGTATTTATTACAATTAAAATCAATTTGCTATTTATTCGCCCAGCTCACTAAACGATCTAATTTTATTTGTAAATCAGCAATATCCTGTTCACAGCTAACAAAACTCAAGACATTAATATTATTTGTAAATGTAAGTAATTTATTGACCATTCTTTCATTTATGTCACTGGTGTAAACCAAAAAAGAACAGAAAACCAAAGATTGAGTCCTGATGGGCTCAACTTGTGACATTACTTCAGTTTGACTGAATTTCATTGGTAACAACCCTCTGGTTTCTTCCATCTTACCACTCTTCTATTCATTTTGTTATCTTATCCCCAAGAGCTTATCAAATGCTTTCTGAAAAATCCAAATACACTAAATTTACAGTTTGTGTATATTACCTTCAACTACACATGCAGTAATTTTTTCAATGAATGTCAAAACATTTGTAAAGCAAGATTTTCACTTAGTGAAACCATATATACTATTCAATAGAATTCTAAACTTCGTTAAGTGGCTTTGTAAGCCATCACTTGTTAAACTTTCCACAACTGATGTAAGACTAATAGGCTTATAATTACAGTACCAATTTTTACCACTATCCTTGAAGAGAAGTTACTTTATCTAACGTACTATTCCCTTGTACCTGACCACTATTCAAAGACTTGGAAAAATAGTAGCCTCACACATTCAATAGTTAACCTCATTCAAAACATAAAAAACCTACAGAAATATTATCTGGCCGAGGAGACTTATCATTCTTTAAACTTCCAAATTTTTTCTTAATCATTTCAAAATTAATTTGGTGTTCTTATTTTATCTTGTTTCTATTTATCAACTGTTCAAGGTTTGGAAAACTGCTGAAACCTTCGTTAGTAGAAGCCGAAGAAAAAGCAAAATTTAAGAAGACAGCCATAATATAAATATCACATACTAGCCTTCTTTTATCATTCCTCAAGAGCCCTACCTCATTATAATATTTAATTTATTTTTTAAATATATAAAGAAGGCTTTACTATTAATGTTTACATTGCCAGCCAATCTTTTCTCGTGCATTCTCTTTGATGTCCAAATTTTCTGTTTTACCGACTCTCTTCATCTTCTAAATCTTCTGTCATACAAATCAATTTATATTTTTAATGCTTTTTTAAGAATTTTGTGTCTTAAACTTCTTGAATATTTAAAAAAATTATCTTAAAAAATTTTTACATCTGATCAATGTTTCCAAATAACTTAGCTGTCCAATTTACAACAGGTAATTTTTGTCGTATCTCTTCAAAATTTAAAATTTTTATTTACAAAAATATTATTCCTTATCTCTACATGCAACAAAACATTGAACCTAATAGAGCAATATTCATTGCACCCACATGGTCTCCATATTTTACCCTTTCAATCACTTGAAAAGTTTTGAAGAACCTTTCTTCTTCATGGCTTGACTCCAGCATTTCCCAATCGATATGCCTGAAATTAAAATCATCAATAATTATCACTTAATTAATAGCTGAAATCTTAGTCTCATTGTAAAGTTTCTCATTAATTTCATCACTAAAATTCGGCGGTATGTAATAAATTCATGCTGAAAACTTTTTCCTTTTAAATCGATTAATAGAAATGAAAATCATTTGGTGGTGAGTAATAAATTCACACTAAATTTTTTTCCTTTTATATATCGATAAAATGAAATCAAAATGGAGTCAGTCTGTTTGATGTTGTATTTAATATTCTCAGTATCAGTAGGATATAACACATTTTATATATAAAGCCGTTTTTCCCAATTTTTCAACACTCTACTGTTATTATATAGTCTGTAACCATGTATTTCAAAGAAACCTCTGTCATCAAAATCATCTATATTTAACCAAGTTTCAGTTATTCCCATTATGTTAAAACCCTCTATTCATACCAGTGCTCAAAATTTATCATTTATTTTTTTTATTTTTTAAGCATTACAACTGCAAAAATTTAGCCTATCCTTATAACAACTTCTATACTCATTTCCTGTGTCAAACTTTTCTCTGCCTTTTATTCTTTTTGCATTTAATTTTTCCTGGCTCTCTACAGTGCTTAATCCTAGGTTAAAGCTTTTTTTACAACAAAATTACTTGCATAAGCAAACAAGCCAAATGTAAATCATCCACTCCAAAAAGTTTACTTCTTCCACAGAACTGTTCATCCTTCTATACTAATCTAAGCCTACCCCTTAGTAGTATAATCTTATTCTTTTCTCCATATTTTGCAATATGGATGTTCTATTCATATACCTTGTCAAGGGATCACCTGTAACCTTCTTATCATCCATGTCCTTCTCTAACCCTTCTGTTTTCTTTCCCATTAATAGTTCCTCACCTACAAAAGCCAAGGGCTGAAATTTGTTACTCAACAGAATAGTCTCATTAGATAACTAAAGAAACTATTTTTCACTCCAACTGTACTTTTTCTAGCATCCTAAAAGTCATTGTTAGCAGATGTATTTTTAAATGCAAAAGCTTAAGCTTTTAAAATCCTGCTGCCACTTTCCACAGTCTTCTCTTTATCTGTTGCTTCTAGTTTCATTATAATAGCCTCATATTAATCCTTCAACTTACAAATTCTACATCAAAATGGTGCATCTTTATTTCTGGCATGTACTTTAAAGGAAGCTGTGATGAATGGAAGAAAAGAGAATATGACCATTCGGTTATAACTCGGTAAAACGACGAAAATGGGGTATTTTAAAGAGAAACAGTACTAAATTTATTATCTTTATGTTGTAGTATATGTGATGTATTGTAGATAAAATAGGTGTAATGATTTGTGTAAATTTTTTTAAACTTCGTGTTGTTTGCATTTTGAAGCATTTATACCAATTTTTGTCACAGGCGCTCAGATGAATTCGAATAAGCTTATTATATTTATATGATAAATTTTCAATCTACTTGAATTGAGAATGTCAAAAGTGGAGGTGCAGATACATAAATAACATTACTGTCCAAACTTGAAAGGATACGAATCGCCATCTCTTGTTTACTGACAACAATATTTAAGATGTATGCTTTTCAGTGAAACCTAATATATACTGAATGAAAAAAACAGATGTTAATCTTAAGATTTCCCACTGGGCTAAAATCCAATGCATTCTTCATATGGCAGACCAGATGCGTGTGTTTTGTAGAGAACTTTTTGTCACTAATTTCTAAGTTAATATCAGGTTTATATGACCTGAGCTCCAAAAATGCATTCAAATCAAATATTAAAATTTTCCAAACGTCTATTTTAGATGAAAAAATAGGTTATAATGTTGTGAGATGAGGTCGCGTTATTATTCTCAGTTTGACTGGCAGGCTTTGGAAATTCAACACATAGCAATGACGACCGCTTGCACATGTTGAAAATCACGTGACTCGCAAGCTTGTGTTTCATTTATATTTCTGGTTACAGACATAAGCATAAAAGTTATATTGGAGGGTACGATGGCGGTAAAGTGCAATAGAACCGGCCCGGCACGGCCAAGCGTGTTGAAGTGTGCGACTCGTAATTTGAGGATCGCGCCAAATATGCTCGCCCTTTAAGCCGTTGGGTGTTATATGTAAATGTACATGTAGCGTAAAGTTAAAATATAAATGTTGTGTTAGGTAAGCAATTAAATCTAACGTTCTGGCTAAACTTGGTGGGTAGAGTATTCAAGTTGTAATCTAAGTATTACAGGTACGAATCCTCGTCACAACAAACATCCTCGTTCCTTTCTGCCGTGGAGATGTTATAATGTGTGGTTAATCCTAGTAGACATTGGTAAATTAGTATAAAAAAATTGTCCTTGGGTGGTGATGACTATCTGATGTTAACCTACTAAATTAGGGACGACTAGCATGTAAAACCCTGATGAAGCTTCAGGCGAAATTGAAAAATGAAACACAATAAACAATCTAGATCGAACAAAAACATATTTGTTAAATGTTATAGTTTGTTTACTTGTTTGTTTTGGAATTTCGCATAAAGGTACTAGAGGGCTATCTGTTCTAGCCGTTCCTAATTTAGCAGTGTAAGACTAGAGGGAGGGCAGCTAGTCATCACCACCTACCGCTAACTCTTGGGCTACTATTTTACCCACGAAAAGTGGGATTGACCGTCACATTATACGCCCCCACGGCTGGGAGGGCAAGCATGTTTAGCGCGACGCGGGCGCGAACCCGCGACCCTAGGAATACGAGTCGCACGCTTTATGCGCTTGGCCATGCCGGGCCTAAATGTTATAGAAAAACCAAATAAGCAGGTCGATTCTTTTCAAGTTATAAAATTACACAAATCGTGTACACACATGAAATACTGTAAAGTAAGATGTCTCGTTTATGAATTTCGGCCAATCTACACAATGTATAGAGACGATAGCCGTCTCTAATATAGCAATGTTATACTCCTAACTCTTAGTTTGGTAGTCGAGTGTTCTGCTCTGGCCATGCCGTTCTAATATAGTATTAATGAATGTATATCAGTGATATAGTGTTGTTGAAATAGTAAAGTAGCACGCAGCAACGATACATCTGAAAGTAATATCTGTTATGTAAAACAATAAGTGATAATTATTAACCGGAAGTCAGTGTAATAGTTGATATAGAAACAGGTTTAATTTATGTGTGTTGCATTGTATCTATAGTGTTTATAAGTTTCAAACAAAAGGCTGTTGTAGGTTCTCTTCTCATATGATGGCTTTATCGTTCAGTGATGCTTTACAAAAGAAAAATGATCTTCTCGCCACTAGTCTTGAAAATCCCACCTACCCCAGGTTTCAAGAAGGTTTTGTCAACAGAAGTGTGACTAATTCTTATGTCGCAGCGACTTTTCATATGGGAAACTTATTTGTAGATATGATGGCAGGTCCACCTCTCCCATGGTAGCGTGTGATATCCTAACCAAAACAGGACATCTAGACTCGTCTCTCTCCTTGCCGTACCAAGTCTCCTGTGATAATCCTGTTGGAGAAGATATGACTGGCGTTTCTTTATCAACGCATATTATTTGATTGGTCCAATACCTTTCCAAAACAATTTTTTCAACGAAGTAACCAAAATATTTTTGGAGAATACCGACAAGTTTTTACGTTCTCTGGTATACCACAAAGGAAGGAACCTACATATGCAGTTTATCCAAAAGCCACGTTTAAAACAACAATAGCGGGATGATACATTTAAAACTGAGACTGATGAATAAGTGATATTTAAAGAGAAAGTAGTAAGAAAGGTATTCTTATCTCTCATTTTTATCCAGAAACTACTCGAGATCCTGGAAGGTAACTGTTATTAACATAGTACCTAAAAAAGACAACGATCTCACAAACTCCGATAATTATAGACGGATCAGTCTACTCAACATTCCAGGTAAACTCTTGGAAAAAGCGATAATGAACAGAATTAACTACAATCTGTAAGCCATTAACATAGCAAGTAACAACCAAAATGTTAGTAGAGAACTTGTTAAAATTACTGAATTCGTTTACCGCGGCTTCAAACGCAAACAATCCAGTTACCACGCTCTTCGACAGGTTTCATTCTGGTACAACGGCTTCCGCTTTAAAACACACACCATGGGTTTACCACCCCAAACTGTCAGATGGATATTCAGTTTTATCACGAACAATAGAGCTAAGGTCAAAATTCACGAATCAAGTTCCACCCTATTAATTGCTCTGACCAAAATTCAGTATTTAGTCCAGTTCTGTACAACATTTATCTCAACGATATACCATTCTCCCACTCAACTACACGTTAAAATCACAGTATGCTGACGATAGAGCCAGATGGAGCATCAACAGTGACCCACACACTGCTGCGGCCATATTCCAAAAGAATATCACTATATCACTATAGTGTGACAGAGCCCAGGTACTGTGACCCTAAGAGGACCTCTTCATATATTTCTTTTCACTGTATTTTTCCTTATTTTTTAATCACATGTATATATTTCATTTTATTATTATCATCTTACTTATTTAATTTAATTTATATTTCAGCCTCCCAGTGACACAGTGGTATGTCTGCGGACTGGCACACTCAAAACTGGGTTTTAAAACGCGTTATGGGCAGAGCACAGATAGCCCATTGAGTAACTTTGTGCTGAATTCTAAAAAACAAAATTTATATTTTTCCCCTCTTTCTCACACTTTGTTATTATTATTACTATATTCCTTTCTTTCTTGTTAACTCTTAACTTTACTTTACCAATTCTTTCCCTATTTCTAAATTACGTACATCACAGGACTCACTTTAGCCTACATATCCCTGCTCAAACTACGATTTTATAGGTCGAGTCGATTCACCACGTTTTGGTTTCTCAGGCACCTCGAGCACAGCGTTTCACGACGTACATGGATAATATTTCACATGGCAAACGCTGAACGGTCGAAAGTTGAACTAATTTCACATCATCAACGCCACACCTCATACTGCACGCGGGGCTGAAGAGCGCCCATAATTGTATCGCAAGCAACTCCGAACAGCCTCAAGAGATTGTCAACCGACACAACGAATAAGAATGATCGTAATGAATAATTGTTTACCGAAGAAGGTTAAGGGCTGACAATAAAGTTTAAGAGGGCCATAAAGGTGTTATAAGGAAAACAAATGCTGCTGACGAACGAGTTTCGAATGAAATAGGCAAACAATGAAATAACTTCCGATCTAGAGTAAAGGATGTGGCACTGGAGACAAAAATTATAACAAATTAAGTTTTACTTCGTATGTAAATCCATTAAGTAACAAACCAAATTAACAATTACAAAACAAACACACAAACATTACGACAATAGTTTTGGAAGAGTGTGTCTAGGACACCTTTAAACACAGATCAAGCACCTTTGAGCTATGACCTGTCAAGCAAAGTCTAGAAAGCACAAGAAATGCATTACTGATGCTTAGTCATATAATTATGTGCTACACGTAAAAATAACGGTCTATCTCGAGAGCAGTTCAGGGAGTAAGTTCGGCCTTTATCCTTGGTATAGGTTATCTAAAGTGGGTGGAACACCTTCTTGTTGTTTAAGACACCTTTATACACGGCACTGCAAACAGCAGTTTTCCCTTATTTGTGTTCTAAAATAACTATGTTTTTTTTTAGCACTTGTTCAATAACTTTCCGTATCAGTTTCTGTATTTAATTAACTCATCCACTAAATATTAAAAGAGTGTCGATAAAAGATTATGAAAAGTGAACTGAAGATCCAGGAAGTGACTATATCCACAGACAGTGAAGATCCAGGAGGTGACTATATCCATAGACAGTGAAAATCCAGGAGGTGACTGTATCCATAGGCAATGAAGATCCAGAGATGACTGTATCCATAGGCAGTGAAGATCCAGGAGGTGACTGTATTCATAGACAGTGAAGATCCAGGAGATGACTGTATCCATAGGCAGTGACGATCCAGTAATAACAGTATCCATAGGCATTGAAGATCCAGAGATGGCTGTATCCATGTTCAGTGAAGATCCAAAGATGACAGTATCAATAGGCATTGAAGACCCAGAGATGACTGTATCCATAGGCAGTGAAAATCCAGAGATGACTGTATCCATGGACAGTGAAGATCCAGAGATGACTGTATCTATAGGCAGTGAAGATCCAGAGATGACTGTATCCATAGGCAGTGAAGATTCAGAGGTGATTTTATCCATAGGCAGGAGCG